>JAABNX020000090.1:21560568-21571182 GCA_015163995.2 Mormyrus lacerda | reverse complement strand
GGGGGGATTGTTGAAGTCAGCAGCAGCCTTGGCCAAGGCCTGCGCTGATTAGGGGGAGCCAAAAGCAGATAAAATTGGGTTGTTTGGGTTTCGAGCGAAAAGCTGTAATTTTGCAGCTCCTCTAATGTCCACGCTGGTCTCCGCCATCCAAAATCCTTTGCAGAGCCGTGAGCTTCTCTGTGATGTGATCAAATCTGCAGTCCATAGTCGCGGTGATGTTGTCCAATCTGCGGTCGTTAGACACAGTGATGTTATCCAGTTTGCAATCTATAACCATAGTCTGAGCACCAACAGCCCTGCCAAGTCAATCATCCCGGCCAGCCTAGTGGGGCGTTGAACAGCTGTCACCGTTTTCCTCAATTTTCGATAAACCAGGGCAATGCCTAAACCAATCAGCATCAGACCTGTAATCATGGTTCCGAATAGATAAATGTCTTCGATGTCCTCCACGGAAAGAGCTGCCAGACACAAGAGTTGCCAGACACAAAGAGCTGCCGGACCTCCATTGTGGAAGTGGCCTGTGGATGCAGGGTGGTCGGTGCCAGTCGTGGCGGTAACCCCCATACCCGATGGTGGACACCAGAGGTGAGGGGGGCTGTCAAGCTGAAGAAGGAGGCTTTCCGAGAATTATTAGCCCAGGGGTCTCCGGGGGCAAATGTCAGGTACCAGCAGGCCAGGCGGAACACGGCTTAGGCAGTCGCAGAATCAAAAACTTGGGCTTTGGAGAAGTTTGGTGAGGCTATGGAAAGTGACTTTTGGTCAACCTCAAAAAGGTTCTGGTATACCATCCAGAATATCAGGAGGGGGAAGCAGCTTCCTACTATTTTCACTGGGGCTGAGGTAGCCAGGGTAGTTAAAGAGCTGCGTGGTGGCCGGACCCCAGGGGTGGACGAAATCCGCTCGGAGTACCTGAAGGCTCTGGATGTTGTGGGGCTGTCGTGGCTGACACGCCTTCTCAACAGTGTGTGGAGGTCAAGGACAGTGCCGCTGTATTAGCATACAGGTGTGGTGGTCCCCTTATTTAAAAAGGGGGACCGGAGGGTGTGTTCCAACTACAGGGGGATCACACTTCTCAGCCTTCCTGGGAAAGTCTATTCCGGGGTACTGGAGAGGAGGGTGAGATCAATAGTCAAATCTTGGATTCAGGAGTAACAATGCGGTTTTCATACTGGCCGTGGAACACTAGATCAGCTTTATACCCTTGCGAGGGTACTGGAGGGGGCCTGGGAGTTTGCCTATCCAGTCTACATGTGTTTCGTGGATTTGGAAAATGCTTACAACCGGGTTCCCTGAGGTGCTCTGTGGGGGGTGCTTCGGGAGTTCGGGGTCCACTGTTGTGGATGATTCGGTCCCTGTTCGAACGGAGCAGAAGCTTGGCCTGCATTGCCGGTAATACTGTAAGTCGAACGTGTTCCAGGTGCGAGTTGGGCTCCGCCAGGGCTGCCCTTTGTCATGCAGCCAGGGTGTTGAGGGTGTCCAGTTTGGTTGCCTCAGGATTGCCTCTGCTTTTTGCAGACAATGTCATCCTGTTGGCTTCATCTGCTGGGGATCTCCAGTGTGCTCTGGGGTGGTTCGCAGCCGAGTGCAAAGCGGCGGGGAATAGGATTAGCACCTCCAAATCCGAGACCATTGTTCGCAGCCGCAAATGGGTGGATTGTCGTCTTCAGGTCAGGGAAGATGTACTGACTCAAGTGGAGGAGTTCCGGTATCTCAGGGTCTTGTTCATGAGTAAGGGTAGGTGAGATCAGGAGCTGGATAGATGAATCAGAGCGGCATATACAGTGTTGCAGGCACTTCGTCGTGGCTAAGAAAGAGTTGAGCCAAAAAGCAAAGCTCTCGATCTATTAGTCCATCTTCATCCCTACCCTCACCTATAGTCATAAGCTATGGGTAATGACCGAAAGAATGAGATCGCGAATACAGGTGGCCAAAATGAGGTTTCTCCGCAGGGTCTCTGGGCTCTCCCATAGGGATGGGGTGAGACGTTCGGATATTCGGGAGGGCCTCAGAGTAGAACTGCTGCTTCTTCATGTTGAAAGCAGCCAGTTGAGGTGGTTTGGACACCTGGTGCGTTTGCCTCCTGGGCGGCTACCCGGAGAGGTTCTCCGTGCATGTCCTACAGAGAGGAGGCCCTGGGGCAGACCCAGGACTCGCTGGAGAGATTAGAGCGTCCCCCCTGAGGAGTGGGTAGAGCTAGCTGGGGAGAGGGAGGTCTGGGTATCTCTCCTGAAGCTGCTACCGCGCGACCCGAACGGATAAGTGGCAGATAATGGATGGATGGATGGATGAATGGAAACTGCAGCCTGCTTCTTCCCTGTTTCTCATTAATGAAGGGCTTCTTCCTTGCTATATGGGTCTTCTGTCCTGCTTCTAGGTACCTGATACAAACTGTACTAGCACACTTAATGTTACCCGTTGACGGTGACTTGATGTCATGGGAACAGTTTCATGAGAAACTGTTGGATAAGTTAACACTCATCTCTGGCAATAGAATGTCGCTTCCGCCCTTTACCGGGCTGTTTTCTGGTTGTTCCTAGTATCTCATGCTTCACCTTATCTTTGTGTACCGCTGTCTTAGAAATTTTGAACCTGGAAGCAACCTGCTGCTCAGCGTAGCCTTCTGCCAGCAGAACCAGGATTAAACCAGGATTTAAAAATTAAAGATTTTAAGAAATAGAGAGTGGTCTCTTAATCCAGAGCTGTATACATGAGGAACCACCCCCCCCATCCCTCGGCACACAAACATACAGAAACACACAGAGTGTGTCAGTGTCCTTATATTCATATATTTATGGGACTCTCCATTCATTTCTATGGGCCTAACCTTAATCCCAACTATGATACCTTCACCCTAACCCAGCCCTCACCTTTACCATAAGTAAGACTAGAAATGTCACAGCCTCGCGCACCAGCTCAGGCTCCTTCCCCACCAGAGAGGCGACATTCCATGTCCCTAGAGCTAGCTTCTGCAGCCGAGGATCGTATCGCCAAGGTTCCCGCCTTCGGCCACTGCCCAACTCACACTGCAACCGACCCCTCTGGCCCCTCCTACAGGTGGTGAGCCCATTGGAGGGGGGACCCACAAGTAGCATTTCTAGTTATTTGACTGCTTTCACAATATTTTTTATGAAATTTAATCAAAATACGTCCCCACGAGGTAAAATGTTTTTTTATCACAAAAATGTAATAATACACAACACACACAAACACCAGTACATGTCCATCACAGGCCTGGGCTGCAGGCAGTGACTCAAGTACCTGTGTACCTGATACCATAGAACGTGCATGACATAATAAAAAGTTAATAAATAAATAATAATGAATGTGTAATAGCATCAATAATAATAATAATAATAATGCACTGGACTCGGCCCTCTACACATCTTTCCGGTGCTGTGCCGAATTCCACTCCCACTGATCCCTTAAATATGATGTTTTCCTCCTTAATTATTTACTCTCCTCTTTATTTTTCACAAACGAATGAAGCACCCGCTGCCCCCCACCCCAACCCAGAAGTCGGTCAGAAGCCTGTTAAATTAAGAGCGACTTTCCGCCTGTCCTGCCTCGATAAGAGGACAAACATCACACGCTGCTGGTTAACACTAACCGGGGAGGGTTTACCTGGTTCACACTGCACTCTTACTTACAGCTTCTGCCTTCTAAATATACAAGTGTACAAGTGTAAGCAATACTGGAGCAATAACTATACAGACATCATTCAAACAAAGCAAGAACCTTATAATGCAACTACTCAGATCAACAAACAAAATTTTTTAATATCTTCCATTTAAAACAATGCTTAAAAGTTCCCTAACCCCCAAGCAAACTGGCCACTGTCTTTCAAATGGACCGGAAGTCGGCTGCGTTCAAACGATCAAATACGACAAATATGAACAGCAGAGAGTAAGGACCCCCTCTTGACTGGCATAAAACCGTCATGTTGCTATGAAGCAGAGGTTTCTGGGTACTAAGATACCAGCATCCCCACTGACTTATACAGTTTGAGCCATTTTATTTACTGGCAAAGATGCTCACATGAATTTTTCCTCAGATCCCCAAAAGAGGAAGCGATATTGATCATGATCGAGCACAAAATTCATGAACCCCGAGCGACACTCAAGCATAATCAATTACAATAAACAAGGCAGATGTCTCAGTTTAATTGTGCTTCTTTCAAAGCTATTTGGAGTCAATTGGAGGAGAAGAGCTGAACCTTAAGAGGTCCCTTAATTGACCGATTCCACTCAGCGATCAATAAACAGCAGGCAGCACAGGGAGCTACATGCAGCGATAGTCTCGGGGTCCAGATTGGGGGCCGGGTCCCACTTGAAATACACAGCTATCAGTAAATATTAATTGATCTAACTCCCTTAAATATGATCAGAAACTATTTATGAAACAAAAGGCATCTAGCAGAAGTATCAAGTAGATCGACTACTACTGTCTGACTGGATCAGAATCATTAAGCTTCAGGGCTGTACTGTAAGTGGGCATTACTCGCTTTCCATTCATCCATCCATCCAAACCAATGACGTTTGAAAAACCAGATAATTTACGACATCCTCACAATGGAGATATCCATATTACCTTCACTGTGTGTGGGTCACGTCAGGGAATATCCATTCTCCATTTATATAATTTGTTTTGATTACATTCATCTTGCGTCTATGTAGCATTTTTTAATGAAATTATTTAGCGCCACCATACGCAGTGCACAGAATCAGACTGCACCAAGATGCCGGCAAGATCCCAGTGAATCAACCGCTGTTTAGGCATCCGATTCGAGGACGCTGACTGGTGAAATTTAAGTTGCTATATGTTGTGTCAGGAATTGGCTGTGCTGCTGCACTGACTAGGCGATTGTTCTAGTACAACAGAAGAGATATTGAGAGGGGGGGATGAACTTGAAGCTCACTTCAGCTGAAACGCATACATAAGCAAATATTGTTCATTAAAATCTAAAAACACTTTTCTCAATGATAAATAATTAATGCCAAGATAAAACATTTAAAAAAGTACTTTGAAATCAATGTTCAGTGTTGATATAAGCAGAGGCTCTGTGACAGGACAGGCAGGGCAGGCAATGGCCTGGGGCGCCAGGCTGGGAGGGGGCCCTCGAGGGCAGTCGATTACATAGCACATCGCAACGACAAATCAGCTTTCTTTGTGTATTCTGTTTTTCACAAAAGCGAAAAGAAAGGTCTGATGTTTCTTTAATTATCTTTGTTAATGTTATTAATTTACACTTCACAGTAAAATAAAGGTAATAAATGTTACAGTGCTGGGGAGGGGGAGTCGGGGCCCCCAGAGTCCCTAGAATTGCCTCTGTATATAACCATGTAATGTTATTTTATGTTTAACTTCAGGTTGGTATTATTGTGGATCATTGTTATGATTGTTTTGTTGTGCAATATAAGTATACTGTAAATAAGAATTAATAGTATTGGTCCGTTCTAGAGAGTCCCCATCAGGTTTGTTTAGGGGCAAAAAACATGATTTAATGAGAGATGCACTTTCAATTACCTTCAATTAGGGTTTGGAAATCCATTGCTTCCTGGATTTTATAAGCAGGAAAGACAAGCGTGAACAGGTAACAATGACAGAACTAGGGTACTGAGATCTGGGGAACCCTTTTATACAAGCACTAATGGTGGGCAAACATGAGGGAGCTGAAAGCAGTACACACATGGGCAGCAACGAACGCCAGGGCAGACAAGCGCCACGCCTGAAAGGAAATGAGAGGATCAGACAGACGGAGAGCGCAGGGCATGACAAGGGGCCTTAAACACACACTATCCAGAAGGCATGAAGTCATGATGAATGGGTGTCTCACTCCACCCAAGCCACCCTGCACAGGAGGGGGATCTGCAACGATGCAGTTTTTCATCAGAGGAAGCCAAAGAACCCCCCCACAACAACAAGTACTTCACACAGAAAAGAATAATTCCCTAAACTCAATTGCAGAACTCAAAATTATCCACCGTTTTCACTTGGAGGTGCTCAGCACTAAACCTTTACAGACTCTGAACAGATGGGGACCACAGAATGGGGGGGTGGGAGAAGGGTATAGGCCAATATCAATCATACATTAAGCCATCATTTTATTTTTATTAACTTCCTTTACTTTCCATCTCTGACATCAACTCATACAAAAGTGCTGCTCACACTACATACAGTGCATCCAGAAAGTATTCACAGCACATCACTTTTTCCCCCCCACGTTTTGTTACATTACAGCCTTATTCCATAATGGATTAACCCCCCTCAATTCTACACACAACACCTTATAATGACAACGTGAAAAAAGTTCATTAAAAATAAAAAAAAACTGAGAAATCACATGTATGTAAGTATTCACAGCCATTGCTCAATACTTTGTTGATGCACCTTTGGCAGCAATGGCACACCTATCCTCAGGCGGTTTCGCCCATTACGCTTTGCAGCACCTCTCAAGCTCCATCAGGTTGCATGGGAAGCGTCGGTGTACAGCCATTCTAAGATCTCGCCAGAGATGTTCAGTCGGATTCAAGTCTGGGCTCTGGCTGGGCCACTCAAGGACATTCACAGTGTTGTCCTGAAGCCACTCCTTTGATATCTTGGCTGTGTGCTTAGGGTCATTGTCCTGCTGAAAGATGAACCGTCACCCCAGTCTGAGGTCAAGAGCGCTCTGGAGCAGGTTTTCATCCAGGAATTCTGTACATTGCTGCAGTCATCTTTCCCCCCTTTATCCTGACTAGTCTCCCAGTTCCTGCCGCTGAAAAAACATCCCCACAGCATGATGCTGCCACCACCATACTTCACTGTACTGTAGGGATGGTATTGGCCAGGTGATGATCGGCGCCTGGTTTCCTCCAAACGCCACACCTGGAATTCACACCAAAGAGTTCAATCTTTGTCTCAGACCACACTATTTTGTTTCTCATGGTCTGAGAGTCCTTCAGATGCGTTTTGGCAAACTCCAGGCGTGCTGCCATGTGCCTTTTACTAAGGAGTGGCTTCCGTCTGGTCACTCTACCAAACAGGCCTGATTGCGGCAGAGATGGTTGTCCTTCTGGAAGGTTCTCCTCTCTCCACAGAGGACCTCTGGAGCTCTGACAGAGTGACCATCGGGTACTTATACACCTCCCTGACTAAGGCCCTTCTCCACCAATCATTCAATTTAGATAGCCGGCCAGCTCTAGGAAGAGTCCTGGTGGTTTCGGTCTTCTTCCACTTACGGATGATGCCACTCTGTGTAACCTTCCCCAGATTTGTGCCTCAAGACATTTCCTTTGACTTCATGCCTGGTTTGTGCTCTGACATGCATTGTCAACTGTGGAACTTTAAATAGACAGGTGTGTGCCTTTCCAAATCACGTCCAATCAACTGATTTTACCACAGGTGGACTCCAATTAAGCTGTAGAAACATCTCAAGGATGGTCAGTGGAAACAGGACGCACCTGAGCTCAATTTTGAGCTTCATGGCAAAGGTTGGGAATGCTTATGTATATATGATTTCTCAGTTTTTTTATTTTGAATAAATTTGCAAAAATCTCAAGTAAACTTTTTCACATTGTTATGGGGTGTTGTGTGTAGAATTCTGAGGAAAAAAATATTTTAATCCACTTTTAAATAAGGCTGTAACATAACAAAATGTGGAAAAAATGATGAGCTGTGAATACTTTCCGGATGCACTCTATGTACATATTATTTTTTTGCGTTGCAAGATTCTGGATTTATGCAAGTCATTGTACATAAGTTGACAGAGGTAATGGGAAGAGACAGGCTGCCAGTGAGAGAGAGCCAGTAATTACTGGCGGTGGGTCTCTAACCCCTCGCCATCGCTGGCTGCTTCTTCAGTCACGTCTGGGTCCTCTGACAGTGCTGATAATAAGGAGAGAAGGAGTGGGGCCTCCGTCGCATTCAAAGGTGGCGCCACCTATGTGTGAGCGTGTGCATCTCCGTGGGAGACACAGTGAGCGAATCAAACCGAGGGATGACACAAGATACTGTACGAGGGAGGGGGGATGAGAGCAAAGTGACCCCAACCGCCCGGTTTTTCAGAATCTCATTAGGCCGGAGCGGCTGCCCTTAAATAACAGATTCACAGTCAAATTTAGGAGGCCTGCTCATGAAATCTGAGGGGCTCGGCTGCATACGGCACCCCCTCATTACAAGCCTTTGGTTCTACCGATCGGCTACGTCCGACCGGAGCACGGCATTCTGGGAGCTTAATGAGGTGGCCTCGAAGAATCTGGATCAGAGCCGTCATACCGTTACAGCCATTTTATTAATAACTTTTTATTACTCCCAGCAGCATAAAGCTGTGAGAGCGTACGGGTCCCGCTACCCTGATTCATGGCCAATAAAATTTATATCCTTATTTTCCTCAAAACAACATAATATCGGGACTTGACTGAATAAATTACAGTGCTCAGGTCACAAATTCCTACTTTTCTTAATTTAATTATGTTGGGTGCCTCATATGACAGATATCCCACCAATCACGTTGCTGCCGCAGTTTGACAATCCGGCGCACAGGATCAAATTTCTTTTTCGACTGCAGTTTTGAAATAAAACTTGTGTTGCATATACGGCGCTCCCATGTTTACCTTCATGTTTCATTTCCGGTACAGAAGGATGTACTCGGCTCAGAGTAAAGCTTTTCCTCTTTCTGCATGTAACCAGTGAGTGACGTGGGCTACATCACTCACAGGTCACGTGTTGGGCTGCAGTACACTGGTGGCCGGCTTATATGGTTACTATGGCAGCAAGTCCAAGCTCCCTGCATTAAGTGGGCTATGTGCAGGGCCACGTTACATAGGTAGATCGTGTCACGTTTGCTGGGAAGGACGAAGGCAAGCAGACAAGAATCCAAATGTAAACGGGTTTATTTGGACGAACAGGGCAGACGGCGACGGACATCGATGACTGACCTGGGGATACGGACTCAGACGCGGACTAAATACGCAGGACAGGCTGAACATAACAGGCAACAGGTGATCACAATCAGGAATTAACACGAGGTAACGAGGGAGGTGTGGCACACAGGAGGATCAGACGAGCGGGTCACGACAGATTGTTTATGCGGTTACCATGGCAGCCTCCGTAACTTTACATTTCCAGCATTGCACAGCTGTGTCTGCTCACCCAATTATGCTGTTTGGCATCGTCGAGGATGAAAGCTGGTGGCAAGGTTTGGTGTCTTTTCAGTGAGAGATCTTGGTTCTCCGGTGTCAGACTGCAGTCCAAGGTAGTAAGTTATGTTGCTTGGATGGTATGGTGATAGCGATGTGTGCTTGTTTTTTTAATGACAAACATTTCTTTTAGACTTGTCAGGTTGAAGGGGTTACGTGTCTGGGTTTATACTGAAGGCCAGGTAGGATGTATTTATTGTTTATTTGTATACATTGTGCATGCATATAATTATTTTAAATACCGTGGGTATCGTGGCTCTGGTACTAATTGTTTGCATATGTTTGCAGGAGATGCCATTTCTGTTGTTTGCTATAAGGTATGTGATTTGTTTTTTGGTGTCTTGTTTGTGACTTTTGTGAAAAAGTGAGTGGTCATTACTAAGCTTAGCTTTTGATTACTGGCTGGTCTAATTTGTGTGAGTCCTGAGAGTATTTATTTATCCTCTATCTTCTTTCCATCTGTAGAGCTGGAATACGTGGTGCTGGTGTTTTGGGGGCTGTTTGGTGGGGTCTTTCCTGCACTGTACTCACCCTGTGTTGAGGTTTGCTGTGTAACTGCATGTGTTCAGCTGTTCGTATTTCTGCCTTTTTGGATTTCTTTTCCCTTCGTCCTCCAGGTAACCTCTCTCACTGGCTTACATATTGGCTTAGGTTTGCATATAGAATTGGACTGCCAGTACTCTGGGTTTTGGTACCGAACCTTCCCTTCCTGGCTTATGATGTGTGGTTTTAGCCATGTTTTGATATTTTTTTTGTCAACTTATGCTATTTTTATTCTTTTTGAAGGCTTTCTTGGGTCAATAAACATTGCCCAGTTACTGGGATATGAGTCTCTGTGTCATTGATGCAACGTGTCTGAGGGAGTCCTGAGGGTAACTGCAATGATATATCTTAAGGGGCAGGGCCTTAGGTGGTGTAGTCTGGTCTCCTACCTACACTTGGTACCCTAGTACCACAATGTTGCATGTACAGTAGAGTCTTGCTTATCCGACATAAATGAGCCGGCAGAACGTTAGATAAGCGAAAATGTTGGATAATGGGAGGAAAGACTAAGCCTATTAAACATCAGGCTATGTTATAATTCGACACATTGCGAACCTAATCATGCTTTACAACAAAACAGAAAAAATTAATTGAAAATATTAACTTGCACTTATATCTACACTTTATATAGAGAATTGTCTGAAGTTAAATACAATATGTACTTTCTATGTAAAGTTCAGTCCTGTGATGATTTAAAGAAATTTTTGATCGTAGTGTGCTTTCCTGACGAATGCCGTTTCTTCGCTGCCAAGTCTCGCCATCTTTGCAGCATCATTATGTCGATTCCTGTAGCGTCTTCTTCTAACCCGATATGCATACAAATCAAATCACTTTTATTGTCACATCACAATACTGGTACAATGGTACAGTACATGTGAGTGAAATTCTTGTGTGC
>JAABNX020000090.1:21513524-21523655 GCA_015163995.2 Mormyrus lacerda | reverse complement strand
TACACGTCTTCCCGAGCTTTTAGTTTACATCCATGCATAAAGAACAGTTCCTTTTTCTCATTAAGATCTTAATTACTATTTTCCAGTTTGAATACACAGAACATGTTTTGCTTGCAGTTCTTGTTTTGTCCATTCATATAAATAATCATTAATGCTAAATTAAGCACAAAAATTTTGCAAAATTTGCAGCTTACTGTACTTGTCATTTTTATCCAGAAATAAGTGAAGTTATTATCGGCATCGCTCTTTCTGGCTGGCTGTTTCGGCGGAGCTGAAATCAGAGTCTGTATTTTTAATCACCAATCTGCCCGCCTGTAAATAGCTATAGTAACAACCTTCTCTCTGTTTGAGCGATGGAAAGCCTTCACTGCCACAACGGGTTGCAGTTTATTTCCTATTTCTTATCCACTGCAAAGTGCCCAACCGTCCCTATTTTGTGTCTTGTCCCCTTTGCTGCCCATCCTGTTCCATCGAGCCATGTGGCCAGACAGGTAACAGCAGAAAACAAAGACAGAACACAAAGAACGGGATGACCAGCAACACCTGCTGGCCACACGGGGAAGGGACACAGTGAGACACAGGGACTGACCCGGACAGTTCCCTCTTCTGTGGTGTACTCTTAGTCCCTAGAATGTGTGCTCTCCCCCAGGCCACTAATTACCTTAATGGGCTAAGTGGTAGGCTGCCATTCCCCCCTCCCCTTTGGTGGTTGTGAGTTTCAACTGGTATTGAACAATGGGTTACCTGGCTAAAGCAAAGTAATTCCCCACCTTGTGAATTGATGAGAATAATTATAACAGCAGTTTAAACTACCCAAATTTCTAATTTAAAATGTCTTTTGTTCAAAAAGGGGGACATTTTTAGGCAAATCTACCCAAAATCACTGCTAAAGGTTCTTCAAGCCAGCCATGGCATCACTGATGTCGTTAGTTTGTATATGTGGAAGATGTTTTGAAATGGTACAGAGTTTGTGTCCGACTTTTGATCATGGATATATTGTTTTGTCCCTTTATCAAGCTGTGATGTTAACAATGCATTTTTTTTTCTTTTTTAAAGTCTTTGTGGACACAAGCATAAACATGTTTGAGGATTTCCAGAGGACATCCCCATTTCCCGGTCCCTTGGACCAGAGTGCAGATCCCAGCACAGCACTTACATCAGAACTTGACTGTTGACTGGCTCGTAAGCGGATTGAGCCTGAATGCTTCAACACCATAACAGGTTAGATGATGATGATATCATTATTACAATTATTCCTACTGTTCTAATTATCATCAGTACACAAGTGATGCCAATAATTGTGTTCTGCATGCAAACACAATGACGCAAAGGATTCTGCGTCAGCTCCAACACCACATTCATTTGTGCCCTTGCCAGCCAAAGAGGGCTTCAGTGGGGAGAAGACCAGTTCATAATCAACCAGAAGCTGCTGCACATTCAGACTGAAGGTGAAGGTCTCTCAAAGACCCTGAGGGACCTCAATTCATGACTGAAGTCTGGCATGGCCAAAAAGAGACCGTTATGGCAGAACAGTTGAAAAGCCATTTAAGGAGGCCTTTTTGCCCTGAAATGGTGGTGATAAAAGAAGGTAAAAGACAATAACAGGAGTACAGGGGAGTATACAAATACTTTTATGCATAGGCCCGAGACAGCGGAAGAGCAATGCAATGGTTCCACAGCAGATGCCAACACAGCATCCCCTGTCCAGCCCAATTCAAACCCAGCAACGACACTGACTGCCACACCAATGCCTCCACACAAACAGCGAAGGATGGATGATGGGGTGATGGAGGCCAGTCAGCGGTGCCATGAAGAGACTATAATGCGGCTGACATCTACCCAGCAGGGTTTTGAGACTCGTGAATAGATTCCTGGAGAAGTTTTGATATTAATTCATTAGTTCTTTCTTTGTACAGTACATGCCAATGAATCTCCCCCTCTCATCCACAATTCCGTGAAGGAAGACAAAGAATGATTTCCTGTTCATGTAGTGTCCTCCCCTTGTGGGTGGCCTTTGTATCCTGATGTGGTAGCCATCAAGTGCAATGATGACGCCACTAAGGCCATGGCATTGGTAGAAAGCACCAGCATATGCTGCTTTTTCACAAGCATTTGGCCAGGAGATGCAGGTTGGTCCCATTGTGCAAATGATGTTGAGCACTGCTAGGATGATCCTTTATTCTGATGACTGCGGCACATATTTTGGTTTGCCATGTACAACAGGAACATCAGCTCTTACTTTGTCATAGGGACTGGTGGTAGACCTTGACTATGTTCTTAGTATATACCATTCTCCTGCACCTTTACTAGGAGATATTCAAACTGTGGTTTGGTGACTCGGAAATGGCCTGCAAAAGTAGTCATCCATGTTCAGCATGAACTCCCACTCTGTTCCAGTCTTCAGGATGATGACTCGCTGTGTTAATCGCAGTGCAGTTGATATCATCATCCAAAGAGAAAAACCGTATTTAAGTAAAACATCTCTGACAATTAAAATTCACACTGATATCCACTATCACTGTATTATTTCTATTTTAAATAAACTCCGACATGGGTAGAGTGAAGTTTCTGAATCTTATTTTGAATGCTAATCTACGTCATGCATAAGCCATTTCTTAGGTTAATATTTTAAATTGCATTGGACATATTACATCTAAAAATAACGTTGAATATCCTGATGAGCCTTCCCCCTTTGTGCAACGTTACTGGCTACAAAATTACCGATTACATTACTGATTAAGATGCAAAAAAAGACATTTCAGACAACTAAAAACATTAAAACTAATAATACAAACCAAACATACCAAGACTAAAGTACTGCTTCTTTTATTATTCTGCTACTTGCTGTTTCCCTACAAATGTGTATCACAGACAACCTGTGGATACACATGGAAGCCTATGGAATCTGAAAGATTGTCAATAACAGTAGAAAAACAGCCCTTGGCTCTATGCTAGGTGGTTTCAGGCTTTGTTAGTTTGAGGAGGAGTAAGGGGAGGGTCTTGCACTTCACATCCTGGTTGCTGGGAGAAACCAAATTAGACCCCACGGGGGGGGGTTCTCGTCATTAGACGGTTAGATGGAAGTTTTATTTAAATGCTTGTGTGTTTTTGTCCATTTATGTTTTGTATGTTTTTCTTTTTAGGTTGGGTGCTACTTTGGTGCGTCTCCGGATCTACCCCTCGAGCTGAGGGTGGTCTATTCCCCTTCTCCCTTGGACTGTTTAAAGGATTTTGTGTGCTATGCCACGGGGTGTGGAGTTTTAGTGTGCAGTGTTGACAGTGGGTCTTGTTTTTTAGTCACTAGTGTTGGGCCTGTGGGGTGGTAGCTGGGCTTAGGGAGAGGGTTGTCTTGGAGGGAACTTGTAGCTTCTGGGGGGTATTCTTCTGCCGGACCATACCAGGGTAAGAAAGGGGGTGGGAGTGCGATAAATTAAAAAAAAAACACTTACAGTACTGTAACTGCCATATAACGGTAGACCTGTGAATCAGTTAAACCGCCAACAAGAATTAAGGATGAAGTTAAACACTTTAACTCACATGTGCTGCAGCTATATGTAATATCTGTCAAGAATGACCAGTCAGAGTTAGAAGTGGCCTCTTATGCACACCAAGCGGGTGGGACTATACCTGCCATATAACGCTATGCCATAACTCCATAACAACTCCATAACAACTCCATAACTCCATCCGACCGTGTCCTGTTTATCTTGTCCCTTTTTGGTCAGCAGGAGCTACTGCTCATCCTGCCCCCCCCCCATCCCGTAGTCCTTCAGCCACTAGTGAGTCTCTTTGCTCTCTGACCCAGCGTGTAGCTCAATGAATTGAATGTGCAACTCAGAGGCTGTAATCCTCCAGTCATGAGTTTGAGGCTGAACAGAGAGCAGCCTAACCTGTTGTGTAATTATAGTTGTTTTTTCCTTAGTGTCTGCAATGGTTTGTCTTTGTGTCCCTGTTTGGATTTATCCTGCTTGTGCGTTATTTTATTTTGTTTTGTCTGTACTTATGTTCCTAGTCTTTTCCTAGTGTTGTTAGCCTCTGTGTTTGTTAATGTTTCTTAGTTCCTGTGCCTGTTAATTGTGATGTATTCCACCTTTTTCTTGTTGTTCTAGTCCTGTGCTGATTGGTTGATTTTGTTACGGTCCAAATCTGACCCTTGTCAGCTGGTATTTTTCGTTATTTTTTAATTTATTATTCGTGTTGAACTGGGCCACTGAGTTCCTCTTCACCCCTATTTCACCGAGGCGACACACGGTGTTCACCCAGTCTGACATTGTCCTGCCCCGATCATCCACTCCTTCCGTGTGCCACGCCCCCCTCGTTAACCCCGTGTGGATTCCCCGTGTTTACCAGCTGTTTCTGATTGTTGTCATTAGTCCAACGGAGTTAGTCCGCGTTTCAGTTTGTTTCCCTAGTTTGGTCATTAATGTTGTATTTTCAGTCTGCGTTCACTTACGTTTCTGTTAAACCCTGCATTTTCCCCATGGTCACCACCATCTCCTGAAGCCGTCACTCTGCTGAGTCCTAGAGAGTCTACAGCGCCTTACATTAGCTCATCGGCCTGCAACTACTGAGATCCAGCATGAGGTCCCTGGCCTCATGGACACATCTCAGTGCACCGTCCTGGAAATGACACCAGCCCTTGAATGAGCTGTGCAAGCATTCTGGAGGGTTTACCTTGATGGATGATGCTGGGGATGGGTGTATCACAATTCCTGCAATACGGATCACCAAAGGGGCTCTGGTTTTGGAGTGGATCATCAAGGAGGACATGCAGAAGGCCTGCCTCGGATGAGTGGTAAGCTAGCAGCGACATTCATGTGTCTATAATCCAGATGCGTTTTCTTTTTTTGCAATTTTTAAAAGTTGTCAAAAGAAAAACTGTATAGACCATAGCTGTAAAATGCTATTGTGAAAGCGGCTGTGATGTTCTATCCAAAACCACCACTGGCGAAGGTCCAGGGAGCTGTTGCTGTCATATGTGAGCCGAAAGAGTAGGTTAACCCTTGTAGAAAAATTGTCAAACTTGAAATGAAATGTTGAAGACAAATAGTATGCGAGTGCTATGGATATATTAATTTATGCTTTCTGGGAAATTCACCAGTTTGATCAGTCTTTGTTGGTTGTGAACAGAGAAATGACTATGGCTCTCTGATATCTCAATCTCAGCTTTTTATTTTTTTATTAATAACCACTGTGTGCATGTTCTGTACCATTATTTTGTATTTGGACATGTGATTAATAGGACTATCCCCATTCTAAATGTTTTATGTGATAAAATTTTTTTGCTTAATCGTATTCTTGTGCTTGATAAATAAAATGATCTGCTTTAAAAACATTGTGTCATTCTTGCTAGAGGTTCATGATGGATAACATGCACTTGAAGTGTATTTTTTACATGCCCTCAAACCCTGGGTTGTTTAGTGGTTCAGGCAGACTATACAGATCTCTGATAGAAGAAATGGGACATAAGGTAAATAAACTAACTAACTAAAACTCACTTATCCACAGGAGATGCATACACTTTAAATAAGCCAGCAACAATTAACTTTAAAACAAAAAACTCTAATATTGATTTAAAGTTGCAGGCTGACATTCTAGACATGGCAGCTCATGTTGAACAGAATGACTGTTTAAAATACATGCTAATGTGTAATACACATACCGTCAGAATATGCATGGTTTAGGTTCTTAAACAGAAGAGGTTAAAAAAAAAAGTGTTTGAAAACATTCTCTCTGAAAACAGGGTCCACAAAAGCTTCAAACTGATCACAGGAACGAGTTATTTCATAATCTTATCAAAAAATACGGAACATTTCACTTTGATGCTGGTACTGATGTCAAGGTGTCTGTGGCGGAAAGGTTTAACTGCACACTGAAGACACAGACGTGGTGTTATTTTACGGCCTACATAACAAGATGTGTGGAAATTGTGCAAGATCTCATGCATGTTGACAATTGCACTTACTACGTTACTATTAAAATGAAGCCAGTTCAGGTGTAAATATGCAAAATGCTTTTCACGTCTTCATCAACATACAGTATTGTCAATGTCTGTGCCCGTGTAGCCCTGCCCACATGTTTAACTGAAAGTTTGTGATGCCTGTTTGACTTTATCCATCCCCCTGTCCCTCCCAGTTCTTAGACTTATCGGTCGGTACCTCTAGCTATCAGGGGCTGTCTTGGTTATTACTGGATGGTGTGTGATGTGTGAATCAGGCACAAATTTGACTGCATTTCTGTAACCAGCTGAAGTCTCATTCTAAAGGAATAAATTCAGTGCTGGTCAAAGCCCATGTGGTGCCCTTGGCAAGTATCACCACAGCGCCCCCTATCCCAGACAAAGTGAAACTAGCTTACTAATTCAGAACCTCCTCAGAAGATGGTGCCCTTGGCGGCCACCTATGTCACCTAACTGGTTGACCAGCCCTAGTTTGAGTTACCTGCTTTTGCAAATACAGACTATAGATACAAAGACTACAAATAATTTGAGTTGTAGCTCAAAAGTTGCAGGTTAGTGACCTCAAACTTCTGTCACATCGACAGTTCTTTAAAAAGTCTCACTAGGAAAAAAAAAGGTTGATTAACACAGCATTTTCTTATATCATCAGCATTATTGAACTGGGGCCTCCAGGAATACAGATAATTCCCATTAGCAGCTGCAGTCGATAAAAATAAATAAGTAAATAAATAAATAAATCTCCTCAGGTTTGGTTACAGCCAGTTGATCCCATTCAGAGAATGAGATTATGGGTATAAATTCAGAGCAGTGCCCCCAGAGTGGCTGGCTGGTCGGACCGCTCTTTCCAGAAGCTGCTTCGGCTCAGATCGCAGTTTGAACCGGCCTGGTGTCAGTCACCGGTCATGACCAGGAACTGGCTGCCAGTGAGATTTAATCCGCTTTATACTAATTAGCGGCGATTTCAGGCAATGTGGCTTTGCCCAGCCGCCACTGAGCAGAGTGGATATAGAAAGGCCGGTCAGTCGAGAGCGGGTCGTTTCCCACAGTGGGTGCAGCCCCCACAACCATAATGTGCAGAGAGGAGACACAGTGCAGCACAGAATCATTGGAGTCACTGTGCAGAGATGAATCACTGTACAATAAACAAAAGAAAAAACCTGGCAGGTAAAACTGCTTTAACAACAAACCTACCCCCCCGCCCCATGAAAAGATTTCTTTTTGTTGGTTTCTCAAATAACTTTTATTAATCTTAAGTCTTGCGCAGAGGATTTTAAAATATCATCCCGCTCACTATTGTATATTCTATTTTTGTCACCAGTATTTTTTTTTTAGAATGTAGCCAACTATTTAATGATATCCTGCACTAAAGACATCCTTTGCACAGTTCGGATGCACTGAACATTTTATCTCACTTAAGCTATCATGGGTAGGAACGAGGCTCGTTGGGGCTACAGTACCACCGTTATCCAACTGTAATAATCCTTTACTGACAGCAGTTGCTGACGGCGCTCTAACAAGCATGATGGGCCATTTAAGGTGGCTCCTCTGTAGTTCCACTGTGCCGTCACAGAGCTGACACTGTAATCCTTTCAACATTTCACCCCCTTTTCAGCTCAGAGACTTTGAATCATCCATCGAACACGAGTGCTGACAAGTGCAAGTCGGGCGCAAATCTTGGCTATTTCTGAAATCCTTAAACTGTGCCTTTCTCTCTGATGTTTCAAGTAAGGCCAAGCGTTTATTGTTAAGGGCTTAATAGGGCAAAAACTGTAAATCATGCTTCATATCATTAGTTTACTACAGTAATCTGGGTCACATGACACATACGATAGTTCCCTTCATTTAAGTGAAAACTACAATTTTGTTTAAATAATGCTTTGTATATTAATAAATGGGATATTCTGTGACACTGATAGGAAAATGTGTACTTTCAGTTTAGCAATTCTTTTATTATCCTTTAAGCCCATTTATTTCCCACATTCTCTAATAACAACAATTTGGTGTAATGGGCACTTATGAAGATGCCCCAAAGTAAATTATAGAGAGCATCCAAGTTGCTAAACAAAATAAAACATTTGGCAGTATTCTATAAACTAGAAAAATTACTTCTTTGATCTCTTCATGGTCATGTGTATGATACTTCAGTGGTGCAACATGTCGGAAGTCTAGCGCCACCCAAGGAGTGGAGGGTAACAACGCGGTTCTGTTTTGCAGTTGATAGAGACCCCTGACACATAACAGCAGCCAGTTCATTTACCACTATGACTGAGTGCAAATAAAATTTGTTACCTATCCTATGTTGCTTTTACCTAATTATATATTA
The DNA here is from genome assembly GCA_015163995.2 of Mormyrus lacerda. Taxonomy (NCBI): domain Eukaryota; kingdom Metazoa; phylum Chordata; class Actinopteri; order Osteoglossiformes; family Mormyridae; genus Mormyrus; species Mormyrus lacerda. The sequence goes on along the minus strand of JAABNX020000090.1, from coordinate 21,515,373 downwards.
GTGTGTGTACTTATTCACACACTGGTAGAAACTCACTTCTCACAACAAAACCTCTAAATTCAACTGAATGACATACACAGTTAGACTGTATGCAGTGCAGGTAGGCTTGTTACTTTGTTGAATGAAGCACTGAAGATGGGCAAATGGTCTTCATTTAGCAAAAAAAAACAGTTAAGACTGTCACTAAAAAGTAAATAGCCTATATTAATTCATGTAATTATTCAGTGTTCGTGTACCTCCAAGGGCAGAGAGGGAACATGCCATCACTGAATGATAATAATAATAAAAAAAAACATATGTACAACAATAGTCTTATGTCTGCATCCTTTGCTGTAATACTGTCCCCCCCCCCCACCACCACCACCTACCCATCCCATTGCCCCACACTCCAAACATCTCGATCCACACGAAACACTGCATTGCAGTTATTCACTGCACTGATCATGACTGGGGTCATATATTTTCAAAGAAGGACTCATGCTTTGTATTATTCACCGAAAGTACAAAAGATAATTTTGTTCACGATATTAAATGGGGGAATTCAAATGAGATGAATTGAACCGTGTGTTATTTTCCTTGTACTCAATTTTAATAACATATGCAAGAAATAAAATGCAAAGCATAGCAGAATCGAATTGCAATCCTCGCTGTACGCAAAGAATCATGATAATAATGCATTTTAGCTGGCATATCATGATAGTACTGTATCATCACCGCCCTCAGTAATGATCCACACCCGTCCCTCGTCTTTCTCTTCTTAATTCTATATTTAAGGGCCTCCCCTTAAAGTACTTCTGCTTCCTGTGTGTGTTTATCCCGCTTGGTGCTTGCAAGTGTTACCTGTGTTCTGGTCTAGTTACTGTTCCGTGTTCCTGTTTCCTATAGTGTTAATCCTCATGTCCTACCTGCCTTTCTTGTGGCCTCTCGTGGTCCCCTCATTTCCGCTGTGCTTGGTATCGAGTTTCTAATAAATGCCCCTTTGTGTGTACAGTAAGCCACACTGCGGATCGTTCTTCCTCCATGCCTCTACATAACGCTTAACGATGTCACTGGTATAACATACATATGCTTTACTCTATCACTCCTGTGACACACTGGTGTTGTAATGTATTACTGGTGTGACATACTAGCATTTTAAACCATCACTGATGTGACATAGTGGTGCTTTGGCTCTATCACTAGTGTGAAATAGCCTGTTGTTTCCATTACCATTCATAATGGGCCAATAAAACTGACCACTTAAATCTAACTTACTTCTGTATTCATTTTTCACATCGGGCTGATTAGCCGCAACGAGACCATGACACATCATGCCAAGCATCAATTATCAATCACTCAGGGATGGGAAAGAGATCCATCCTCATTGTCAGTCCATCTATATTCATTTATACCTTCTGACAGCGTGGAACTCGACCGCGGCAAGACCGCTGCGCTTCCCGCTGAGATCTTCTCCAACTCAGGACTCAGCGTTTGCAGAAATCTGATTATACCTGCTCTACAGTGCTCATCTGAACCTGCGTGTAAGACAGAGAAAGAGCCTTCTCTATGAAATCCACTTTAAAATAAATAGAAATACTAAATAAATAGAATAAATACTAATAAATAGAATGAAATCATCAGAAAAAAATATACATGTTGAGACTAGCACCTGCATTTGATTAAAAGCGGGTTCAGGTGAATGTCTTGCTGTGTTGAGGTAACACAGTCTGCTGAACAGCAATTTCAAAAATACAGCATTAGATGTTACATGCTTTTTTTTAGGAGAAAATCATAACAGTAAACAAGTAAATATTCACAAAAGCAGACTGTGGCTCCTCAAAATGCTATAGTTTAAGAGGGTTCATTTTGA
>JAABNX020000090.1:21490666-21505244 GCA_015163995.2 Mormyrus lacerda | reverse complement strand
GGGAACTTATCGCGGCCCTGCGCCGTGTCTCAAATATCACTCCCTCTTCTCCTCACCTCCTTGAAGGTCATCGCTGCCGTTGGCGTCGAGCGCCTGCTTCTGTTCGTACTTTAAAAATTACCGAAGGTTATACTCAGAAAAGAAGTACCTCATAAGTTGGACTTAATATGCATACATAATTTAGGCTTAGGGAGACCGTAGGTAAGGGTACAATTACAGAAATGGACCACTTAAACATCTTAGATGTCTCTAGGATGACTTTCTTTAGACTCCATAATTTCTGGGAAGATCACAGCACGCCTTCTAAGGAGTCTTACTTAAATTACCAGACCAACAGGTCTTTCTAGGTACTTTTAATAAAAGTAGCTAGAAAGAAAGTGCCTCTTGTGTCCTTGTAGGTGCACATGCAATAAGCTGCTGATCCATCATTCCTCACAAAAAAAACAGCGTTGCAGGCTACAGCCACTTTATCCCTGTATATAACTATAAATTTGGGGAAAATCTGATCAGCACACCGCCTCCCTGTAGCCACCATAAACCTGACCTGCGGTTCTGCCTCTCCTCGCACAGCCCACAGGAATAAATTGCATTTCTGTGCCATGCAGCCGGGCCCCCGGTATTTCTCTCAGCTGCGGCTTAGACTCAGAGAAAAGCTCCATTCCCGAATCGCTCCCTTTCAAAACTCCACAGCACAGGGAGCAACACCATGGCGACTGGGCTGCCAGTCTCTGCGGCAGCCTGGCTACATTTAAGAGTGGCATTGGCTGCTGCAGTGATGCGAGAAAGTGATGGTGGAAGCTCTTTTTTGGGGAGGTGCTGTGGAGGTGGGGAGTATTAAAGGGTCGCCACCCACCTTTAAGAGATCCTGCTCCCTGACACTGGCTCTCTGTCTGTCTCTCCTGTTTACAAGCCTTTGTCGCACCCACTTCCTTCTGACTCGGCACAAAGCTTTGAGATCTTGCTGCACAGCTGCTCCAAAGTTCTTCCTGGCTACATCTCGATCTTTGCCAATCCCTCCACCTACCTTAGACTTCTTGAATTTCTCCCACCAGATGCTACCCATGGCCTCTTACATTCTCCAACCCCTGACGCTGAGATTGACCAATCCTAGATGTTGTTCTGATGGCAGTATAAATGACACTGTCAAAGTCCATAAGGTTCAAAAAGCAAATTACACCATCGTAGCCCCCTGTCTGAAACAAAGTGAAATATGCTTGCTAAAGTCAGTGCCACTTTAGAAGACGGTGCTTATGTCAATTAATGGGTTAATTAATACTGAGGGTGATACTTCGGATCGCCCTGGGAAAATCACAATGCCTTGTTCAGTGTTTCACACACGTTCAAAGACGACCAATAACAGCTGGAATTTTCTCAGATTGCTCGCAAACCCATGACAGTCATGTGAAATAGAAAACCATTATCACTCGCTTTCCTCAAAAGCCACATTAATGGAAACATATTTGATATTTGTCTCGGAGAAACATCCGGACATTTTAAGACATTATTTACTCTGGTTTCCTAACCCTTGTCAGTCCTTGACACTTGAGTACAAATATCTTTTTAACATGAGCAGAATCATTCATTTTACAGATATTCCTTTGTCTCAACATATAATAAAGTGAGCGGATTTGCATAAAAGTCTTCTGTGATCTTTTGACTTGCGACATAATAAAAATGACTTTATGATTGCTTTCAGCACAAACCATCAGTTTTGCCTTCAGAAAATATGAAGCCAAAGAAAACACACAGAGTTCCTGATGAAGGCCTCCCTGCTGTCACACATTTTTATTTTGCGAAATATGTCACCCACGACCCGGCCCTGGATAAGGGTTGGAGAATGACTAAATGAATGTCACCAGTTCTTCTAAAAAGAGGTGTGTTTAGTGTCAGCATTTTTTCTGCAAAGAGTAATTAGTGATTCTCACCAAGCCTGCTATTTAAATTTATTTTAATAAGGCCTCTTGCAGCATCATGTGAATAAAAATTTGGGCACTCTTTGCCTTGACACCCAGACCTGACCTTCAATATTCACAATTTAACCATGAATTTGCACTATAAACCAAGCTGCATGACCAAGATTGTTTATTGAGAGCTACATATAATTGATATGAAAATTAATTTTCTTTTCCCGCTTATTGGTTGTGATCAATTCCTGTCATCTGTTTGGCCAAGGAACTATCTTGATATTTCTATCTTTGAGGAACACGGATTAACTGGTGGTCTAATTATTACTACATGCCTTCAAGTCAATGCTGGATCACACTTACCATGTAGATCCTTCTAGAACTTTCTGTCTCCTGTCCAGGTTTTCAAGCTTCCCAATAGTTTTTACATTGTTTTGACTATCCACCTCATTGCTGGTGCTCCTCTTCCTCTTTCACCTTCAGCTTTGCTGATTATTATGATTTTATTTCATTCTGCTGGCCACTCTCAATATTCCCAAAGACAGATCAGGCAGGTCATGTTTGTTCTGGGTGGGAAGAGCTAAAGGATGGACAGTGCTGGAGGAAAACAAAATGGCCTACATAGTCCTGCTGGACGGAAAATCGTGCCTGTAAATGCGACAGACTTCCCAAGAGAAACCATTTTTGAATTTGCTTGTGGCATAGATTATTCAGACCAGGGATTAATTTTGGTATTAAACATCTATAATGGGAAAATAATACAATTTTGTGTCGCAAATATGAATTAGAATGTTCTGGATGGCTGTCATCGATTGCTTGAAGTAATGGGGGGGGGGCATTCTAGGATTTTTTTAAGGTGGCACAAGAGGGGCCCTGATTCATTCAAAAAATATCATCATCCAATAATTGAACTGGATGACAGAGGAGAGGGCATACTAGGGGCCAATCAGTTTTTATCTGAAAAAAACGTCACGTTTCTGTTCTGTTCTTTTGTGAAACCAGTATAAACACGGGTTGGTTTTCAAAAGGCATCAAGCTAGAACTAGCCCAGCCCAGTTGAAACAATCCATTAGACAAATAAAATGCCTCTTAGTTTCCCTTGCCATTGTGCTCCACATCACCCATGTCTTTCTAAAGAGGCTCTGATTAACTTATCAGTTATGTTTCATATTTGTTGGTATTTATGTTTTTTTTTCCCCCATGTCATCCAAAGCCGGGAACAATCTCTGGGGCTCTAGCCAGACCGTGCCTGTCACATACTGTAAAATGAATATTATTTCCATAATATATATATAGACAGACAGTATCCGAGCGGCATGTTACTCCTAACCCACGAGACATGGTCCGCGGACTGCAAACCTCCGTTTTATTAGTTTCCGCGAACTTGTAATAATGAATTCTGTCTATTTTCTGCTCTGTAATATAAAGTGGAAGTACCTTAATAGCCGGTCTTATCATTTCCGACTGCAGTAAAAGATGTCCCAGGCATCAGTATTCATGGGGTGTTTGGGAATGCAAAGTCAGCACTGTGAGTGTTGCGAAATAAATGCTGTTGTAGATAAAGTAATGACTCCAAGTTTGTATCGGCGAGCTAAAAATAACTCGCCAGAAAGTCACACCTGCATAGTGTACTTTAAGTATACTTGGTCCGAGATGGGGCAGAACATCGTTTTCCATGCACATGTGGATACCCAGAAATGATCGATGTCAAAGCCCAGGGGGCAGAGATCCGAGACAAGGTTTGTTAGCAGGAGTAGTGATGATTTTCTACTGATTGGATGGATGCACACGAGCGTTATAGTGCATTAAGATGTTTTCTGATGACATACGTGGTTCTGAGGGTTATGGCACTGTTCCCGTGATCGGAAGGTCACCGGTTTCAATGGCAGAGCTGACAGACTGATGCCACTATTGGACACCTGAGCAAAACCTTTAATCCCCGATTGCTCCAGAGGCACTGTATGCTGGCTGACCCTCTGCTGTGACCCCCAAGATTGTTCTCACCTGTCTGTGTGTCAGAGTTTTAATGTGAGCAAACATGGTGCAAATGACACATACATGCTAATGAAATGTATTGGTTTGAGACTTATGGTCACCCTAGACAGGTGAAACACAATTTCCCCATAGGGATAAATATACTTTCTGTATTACAATACTGATGTAACACCTAGCATGAGCATGACAGGCATCTTCAAATGATTATGCAATAAACATGAAGGATAACAAATTTATACTGTATCCTTCAGCCCTTCTCCCTTTCCAAGAAACAAGATGCCTTCAGCAAATATCGCGGGCCGAGCTGCTGAAACACTCCAAACTCCACTGCTGGATGGAGGGTAAGCCTGCAAGCTATGGGAGATGTTTCTGGCAAAATACCACCTGTTAGGCAAACAGGGTGAGTAGAAACATTTGGTCGAATTTGGGAGGCACATTCTTCAGATATGACTAAAATCCCCCGCAACAATAAGAACCCCATCGGAATATGCTGTCTGTTGTTTGTTTACAGCTGTTGGCACGTAGCTTGGTGCTGAGTTAGCATTAGCGACTGATGGAATGTATACAGCAGGTACGATCACAACAGAAAGCTCCCGCGGCAGGTAGAATAGTCTGCACTAATTACTGATCACACAGAAGGATGCCAGCTAACACAACCTCACGGAACCAAACTTTGAATAATGTTTTTCAGCATCACCCATTGTCCTGTCACATATAACACCGGGCATTTGCCTGTATCTCTCATACATTATTCTACGAGGTAAAATGTGAATTAAAATACAGCAGGAAGAAAAAAAAAGCATGGAAGAAAAAAACCTTCAAAAGGCTTCTGTACTATGGATAATGCTGTAGGGCTGGCCTGCTTGATTAGATCTGTACTAGATTCAAAGACATGAAAATCCTCATTGACTCTGTGGGTAAGACCAGTCTCATTAGACCCGTCTGGGGTAGAAAGAAATGATTCTGTCACTTTTTGAAATTGATATTGACAGAACTCACGCAAAGCCTAGGAGTGAAAATATTTCAGCCCAAATTAGACTGATGTATAAATATGAATACGATCAACAGAGACGCACTGCTCCAAAAAATTATTCCCCACACGTTTTAAACCCTCTGGGCACCTTTCAGAGATCTGGCCAACGCAGAGGACTGCTTTAGGTCAGGAATGGCCAATCATATCCACAAAGGGCTGGTTTGTATGCAAGTTTTTGGGATAACCTTTAAGTCAGCTGTTCAAACCCAGGTGTGAGGACTCTTCAGACAATCAGTCCTCTAATTAATAATATAATTAGGGAGTTGCAGCGAAAACCTGCACACACACATCGGCCCTTTGCGGATAAGGTTTGCCACCCCTGCTTTAGATATTCTCTGAGCAAGACATTGTTCACAGTCGTACTTTGTTGGCAGGCTTCCAAACATTCAGCTGGACAAGGATAAATGCTGTCATTCAATGGCCTTTCAAGTGCCACACCATCCTGTATGAGTCCCATTACCATAGTGGATTGGAGTTTACTTCCGCTGTTTGAAAAAGACAAAGTATGTCATGGCTCAAATATGTTCAACCCATTCTGCTTGCACAATCATACTGTATGCCAAGCATGGTCTACGCAAGATGTACTGGACACCTGCGATACACCGTTTTGACAGATTTTAAAAAAGAGAACTATAGCAAATTAATGCTCAGCACTAATGAAACCCTCAAAGCCCTATCGCATATGTAAAAGCAATATTTGCTTAACTAATAAATTAAACTGAAATATTGCGGTAGGCTTCTCCTATTCCCGCCTGGAGTGGAATTATTCATTGGACCCTAATTGCACCTTGAGCCTGTGTGAAAATGTTAGTGCCGTTGTGACACCCTTATTCAATTTCACTAAGCAGCGCTATGGGAAAAGATTATTCAAAACAGAGCTGCAATATGATTAGAGAAGGAGCCGCAGGAAGAAGGAAGGCCCTATGCACATCCCGGAGTGTGAGATGCCCCCCAATTCCTTGACACCTTACCAGGGCGAGCCATGATAATCAAATCCATGAGTTTTTTATAACACGACTTCATAGCTAGTGCCAGGCAACCTGTTAGGTGTCATACTGTAGGTCAAGGGTGCCCAACTCCAGTCCTGGAGGGCCAGAGTCCTGCACATTTTTGGGATTACCCTCATTTAACACACCTGATTCAACTCCTTGTGCTAATTACCACACAGCTCTGGAGCTGAATCATTTGTGGTGGAACAGGAAAATAACTAAGCTACACCGGGCTCCGGCCCTCCAGGAGTGGAGTTGGGCACACCTGCTGAAGGTGATTACATAGGATGCCATCTTCTGAGCGGGCACCGACTCAGCAAGCAAAGCGCACTTTTTTTCTGAAGGTGTATAATGAGCTACAGTCATGGCCAAAAGTTCTGAGAATGACACAAGTATTGGTTTTCACAAAGTTTGTTGCTTCAGTGTTTGTAGAACTTTTTGTAAGATATTTCAGTGAAGTATCATTACAAGCATTTCATACGTGTCAATGGCTTTTATTGACAATTACATTAAGTTTATGCAAACTATATTTTCAATGTTGGCCCTTCTTTTTCCAAGACCTCTTCTAGGCCAGATCCTGACTGATGGCAACCCATTCTTACATAATCACTGCTTGTAGTTTGTTGGAATTTGAGGGTCTTTTGTTTGTCCACCCGCCTCTTGAGGATTGACCACAAGTTCTCAATGGGATTAAGGTCTGGGGAATTTCATCAATGTTTTGTTCCCCGAGCCACTTAGTGATCAATTTTGCCTTATGGCACGGTGCTCCATCATGCTGGAAAAGGCATTGCTCGTCACAAAACTGTTCTTTATTCATGGTTTCTTAGGCAAAATTGGGAGTGAGCCCACACCCTTAGCTGAGAAGCAAGCCCACACAGTTGGCATGACACAGGACTGATGGTAGCTCTCACCTTTTCTTCTCAGGACAATCTTTTTCTTCCTGGATTCTCCAAGCTATCGGAAAGGGAATTCTTCAGAGAAAACAACTTTCTCCCAGGCCTTGGTAGTCCAATCCCTGTAGCTTTTGCATAATGTCTGGATGTTTTTCTTGAAGAGAAGTGAATTCTTTGCTGCCCTTCATGAAACCAGGCCATCTTCCAAAAGTCTTCACCTCACTGTGTGTGCAGATGCACTCACACCTGCCTGCTGCCATTGCTGAGCAAGCTCTGCACTGGTGGTGCCCCGATCTCACAGCTGAATCCACTTTAGGTGCTGGCTCTTGCTGGACTTTCTTGATGGTTTCTTCAATGGTTGATTTAGGTGCAATCTTACTAAAAACAATATCCTTGCCTTTGAAGCCCTTTTTGTGCCGAACAATGATGACTTCATATCTTTTCTTGCAAGTAACTATGTTTAACAGCGAACCATGATTGAATTGCAATAACTGGTTAGAAGGTACCTTAAGCCAAAGGTCATTTAAACACGACAATACATACATCTTCCATTTTTGTTTAGGGATGTTACATATAGCGGGAAAAACTAGCTCTTATGCACCCAACACTTAGCCACTTGACATAATTAGATGGCAGAATCAATCTCTGATTCTCTGGAGAAGTACTGATAGTCCATTCTTTTAGCAGCAAAAAAGCAGATGAAGAGTCAGAGTCAGAATAGATTCTACGGAACACACTGATTCGTCCTGGACGATTCTCATGATGGGTGAGGGGTTGGGTTTGCTGTTTCAGGAGCCCCCCTCAGAACGTCACCCCACAGTTTTTCACCCCATACACGAGTACGTCTGTTTCCTCCGCCAAAAAGCGATCTGGCTTGCCAGGAAAATGCACCATTGTAATAACAATCCGCAGTAGATCATGCACCGCTGCCTTTTAAAGGTGAGGTGAAACGCCATTCCGATTGGTTTATTGCATGTAATGGCCAAAACACGCCTCTGAATAATTAAGAGAGTTAGGACAACCCCTTTTCCGCCTTGCACTGGCGGAAAGGGGAAATAAATTTGGACACGCCCATAACTGTTAGTTGCGCTTTACACGTCGCGTTAGATTGTCAAAACAGAGCCCAGGGTGGGTCTTTTGCATTATTCTCTCTTGCTGAGGACAGGTGCGATAAAATATACAGGCTTTAAAATGAACAGATTATCACCAGAGCCAGATGGTGATTGAGAATAACTGTGGGGGTGTGTGGTTTCAAAGAACAACACAGACAATAGAGCAAGGACACGCACACACAAATATACTCACACACACGCATATGCACACACATGGGATATGAGTCTCAGCACCAAACAAGTTTAGCTGATTCCAGCCCACTTTAACCTTCTGAATGTAATTATTCCTGGATTTATCTGCTTTTATATGTTCTCTCTCTTTTTGTAATGCACTGTTTAAGATGGCACGTACAATTGCATTGTACCTGGTACAATGACAACAACAATAAAAACTAAAATTAAAAGAAAAAAAATAAAGAAAACTACTAATGTAATGCACTTTGTAATGCAGAATGATGATTTTTAATTGATTAATTATTGAAAATAATGTAATGCAGCAGTATGCTAGTGTGCCCTGTGATGGATTAAGGCTCATCTCCTGGGTGGTGAGCAGCTTGTGAATGGATGGTAGCTTCCAAAATTGATTGATCAGTTTACAAAAAAATGCTAATTCAACACAGATATTAGTTTGTTAGCAGCCCAAGGGGGGTTAAGCCTGTCAAGCTTGGACTCTCACTCAAGAGTTTTTGGTTCCTCTCCTGTATTGTCTTCTTACCAACTTTTCCCCTTTTTCTTGCACTATTTTGTGTAAATGATGTAATAATGGATTTCCACACCCTCAATTGTCAACCCTGGGTCAACCCTGTTGTGAAAAGCACTATATAAAAATAAATTCAATTTCTAGCGTAATCCCTTCTTATCACCTTACTAGTGCCAGATAAAACCCCCCATTCTCTTGCTGACTTTTCCATGATCATAATTTACTAAGAGTGTATATTCAAATCACCAACCAAGAACACTAGGACTTATTTCGTACTTTTCCTTACACTCTGCGAGATTAGATAAGAATGCTGTATGCAAGTAATAAAGCTTCAGTCTGAGCTTATATCAAAACAGAACAGAATATTACATCATGGTATGTATCTTACATATACCCTGTCACCCCTGAGTATGCAGATCTACATCCTCATGCGAGAAGAAGCACCAGGCACCACCCAGAAGCTGTCTTGGGCTCCGAGGAGAATCCATGAGATGTGTCCCCTTCCCGAGGCGGCTCGTGATACCCCCCCGGCCAGATTCCCCAGGGACTCACTGGTCACCATTTTACTTTCCCTGATACTCAGGAAGTCTGTACACCCAAGTGACTTAAAAAAACTGCCTTTCCGAAACTGGGCTATACGGAGCTGCCCCACACTGAGGGACTTAGCACACACCCCCCCTGGGAATTTAGCCCATCCCATTCCCTCCATCATTCTTTGCTTGACCTGGGGATGAGCCTCCTCCTCTTCCTCTGTTGCCAACAGGGGGCTAAACCTGACAGTCACTGCACTAAATGTTAATTAAACAGAGCCATCCTTATCCAGGATGTTCTGCTAGCCAGCTAAAGTCTTCTGACTTTTTGAAACATCTGAGTGACATTTTGAGAAACAACACACCCACCCTTGATCAGAACGTTTGAGGAGGGGTGGGCACTATGATGTCAGTGTTTCTGGAATTCCAGCTTGTTCCCCTGGGATGTTTCATCAAAGCCATGGTGGCTGTATATTCTTTGATGGATCCCTTGCTGACGGCAGCAACGCACAAGCGCATGCGGCTTCTAGACATCTGCATCTGTTCCAATCAGTGCTGTACATGAAAATATTTATTTTAATTTACGGCCATGGGGCTGCAGGGTTCCGGACGGTGTCTACGATGACGGGACGCCCATCATCCAGGCAAAGTTTACCTTCCCCAATACTCATTGGCGCTCCTGCCAGCATGAGATGATTGATGGTGAGCACAGGCGTGACGTGTCCTGTATGAATCTTGACATTCCTGACAGTCCTTTCAGAGCCGAAGGCCCAGAATGTGTCTGCTATTTAAACCTAAATGCCTGTCATGAATCCATCGCATACAAGTCAAGAAACCAATGGGTTTTTCATTATAAATTCAGTTTTCAATTTATACATATAAAAATGTATATATATATACAAAAGATATTTCCATACAACACATGGACACTTTGCACATTTTATTATAAATAAGGATGCAGCTTGATTGTATCCGTTGCCCATATACTCTAAACCTTGAGCTCTCTTGATGCTCACGAACCTACAATGATCTTGACAAATTATGCATTTTATGGACAACACTAGAGAGATCCACTTCTGTATTTGCCCACAGCTGTCTGCTTAAGCTTCTTAAACATGAAGGTATGCTTTTTTTTAACCCTGCATCCTTTACTGACTACCTTTGTTACTGTACATGGTATGTGTCACGACACGTAAAGGCGCAGGCGCAGGAAGCCGTGAATATAATAAAACAGGGATTTATTTGGGGTGGACGGACTGAAAGACGCACGTAACTTCAATGACCGGACTGGGAAAGTAAAATGAAACGCGAACATAAATACATAAAACTAAGGACAACTCAAAACAGCTGATGAACACGGGGATTCCGCACGGGGCTGATGAGGGGGCGTGGCACACACGAGGGTCGGACGAGCAGGTCATGACAGTATGTCCCTGATGATTCCTTGTTCATAGTAACTGTAACTGTTAGAAATGCAACCCCATGGGCTGCTTTTTAAATTAATTAATTAAGATTATTTTGTTAGACTTCAGAATTTAGGTTTTGTGGTGTGTCAAAGTTTCACTTCCAGCAGCTCTCAAAAAAACAGATTTTTAAAGGATTAAGCACATTTATACCGTAAGCTTTACTCGTAACACCAGATAAGTAACTGCTTCTCAGTCCTTTATATTAATTCAGTTGATGAGCAAAGTTGTTTTTATCATATTTATTTTGTCGATTTAATGTAATTGTTTTGTTTTTTGTGATCTCTGCAGAGCCACTGTGATCAATTAGTCAATTTCAGCTCCTGAAATAAAATAATTGCTTATGCCCTACTAATTGTTCTGTTTGTGTGTGTGTGCATGGTATGCAGTAACTAGCTATCCTTGCAAAATTGAAGGAAAATCTAGCTGTTGGAAAGTGAGATGATTTGCTTACTTCTTTGCTCATGTTTATTTAAAAAATGTAGTGTTTTTCAAATAGTTATTTCTCATTGTAGTTTGAAAATACTTTAAGTGTCTGTCCATCTTCTCCAAATGTGGGGTTTGTGATGGGGTCCTTTCCATTTCACATTGACATCTTATTTGTTCTTAGAAGACATCTTTTTCTAAAGCAGTTTTTTTTTCCAGAAAGCAGTCCCTGGAACAACTGGGGATTAAAGGCCTTGCTGAAAAGTCCAACAGTAAAATCAGTCTGCTAACCCTGGGATTCGAACCAATAACTCTCTGATTACAGGCACAGCATCTTAGCTTATTGAGGACACCTCAGTTGGGCTGTGGGAAATCTATATTGGAAATCTGTGAACATTTATTTGCTGCCACCATGAATATCTATACCCCAGGCATCTGCACTACCACACAGACCCTCCGACTCATCACGGCGTAGCCCTGGGGAACTCGCCGACAGCCCCAGTATGCGTGTCTTGTTCCAGCACCTTCTGTTAGTCTTTCACTTTTTTGAGTTTGGACTTTTATATTTTAGAAATCTTTCCAAAACGGCCAGCCACAAAAGTCAGCATTCTTGAAGAGCTGCATTTGTGATTCTTAGCATGACAAATAAAACCAAACTTACACACATCTTGGTGCATAACCGTAGTAATATTTGACCGAAGGAGAGGTATCAGTTGCTTGGTAGCATAAGCCTGGATGATAAAATAGTAAGACTTCAGCAAGTCAGACAGCTGCTGTGGCTGAGAGAAGAGGAGGGCAACTCAATGATTGCAAATACATAAAGATCCAGAAAACCACCCAATAATAAAACTTCACTGAACCACAGAGATTGAAACGTACCTACATGAGGAGAAAATCATAAAAAGCACCAGAAATCCAAAAGAATGCTGGAAATAGTCACAGCATTTAAAGAAGAAAAAAAAAAACAACAGATGTGCTTTGACAGCTGGAATCTATCACTCCTATTGTGATGATGGTATAATTAAAGTTTGGAAGATTCAGTTTTGAAGAATTTTTCAATGCAGATCTTCCATGGAAAGCCATCGTCGGCGTTGATGAGCTAATTGTCGCCTGGGCCAACTTAACCTCACGGAGACATTAGCGAGACGCTAATGAGGTTCTGCCAATGAGCTAATCACTCACGTCTGAGGGCACACAGTGGTTTGGGGGAACAGGGAGATAGGAACGCATGCAGATGTACAGTACCCACTTGAAGCCTGGCTGACACCTGGCCTAGAGCAGTTGGGTACGCGTCCTATGGCTTGTATGCTGCTCCATTTTGGACAGCGTTTGTGACATCACTGTGCGTCCCTCAATGCCACTCAGTCTCATTTCTTCATCATTTACTTATTGTATTGTTTTGTACTATTATACAGTACTCTGCAAAAGTCTCAGGCTGTCAAAAGAAAAGTATAAAGTAATTTATCTGGGTAGCAAGTGCACATTTGCTCAGATCAAAAAACGCAATTTAACATTAGAACATGTACAAATCAGCAGTAACACAATAAAATTAAAAAAAAAAAAAAAAACTAGACTGTTCTCCAAAAAGTTACCAATATCTTGTTGTAAAGTATGGCTAGATGAACACCACTTCTATTCCCAAACCTCTCCTTATTCACCACCATTCATTTAATTAGTTAAAATACTCAATGAGATCCTGATTAGCTATACAAGGTGTGCTTATGTTCATGTGCCAAAATACATGGCTGTATTGGATGGTTGCTGCGAACACTGGGGTTATTTTAGCAGAGGTTCTGAAATGACTAAGCTAACACACTTTGACAGGCATGATAGTTTTACATCAATATGAAGATCAATTACACTTCATTTTCTTTGGCTGCCTAAAACTTTTGCACAATACAGTATTTACTCCATTCCTTGCACTGGTATGCAACCATGCAGTATTTATAAACCACATTCACAAAACCACACATGCACATGCATCTCGACTGAATTGTATGTGATCGTTGTCTTATCTTTACTGTGTATCTATCTATGGCAGGGGTCGCCAACATGATGCCCGTGGGCGCCAGGATGCCCCCAAGGACCACGAGTCGCCCGCGGACCTGTTCTAAAAATAGCACAACTCACCAGTGAGCAGCATCTAAAATTTAATTTTATCCTGTTTCTAATCTACTTTCGTCACATTTGCATTTATATAGATTTGAAAATGACAATATCTAAAAAAAACATGTTTATTATACATGAAGTTTGGATGAGTTTCAAACTGGAACCTTTTCGTATGGTTCAGTACCCATGAAGTAGCTCTCAGTTTGAAAAAGGTTGGTGACCCCTGATCTATACGGTATTCCTGAGTGATGTACAGTATGGGAAAAAAATGTGTCTTTAGAATATTATAGCATGTAAATCTTTCCTAGCAGACCCCAAAAGTAAAATTATAAACAAAGAAACTGAGCGCAATAGGGCCCCTTTAAAAGGAACTCTCATGAGCGCACATGGTGAGACACTTGGAAGATGCTTGTTACTGTTGGGTAGTCATCATTTGGCAGGACAGTGCATTTTAATTTTACATAAACCACCGGATATTTCCATGTTTACAATCACACTGTAACAGCATCGTTGCCTCACTGTTGTTGTTTGTTTGTAGCCAAAAAATATAGTTTAGAAAAATTACTGTGTTTTTACAAAGCTGTACATCATTGTTAATTCTTAACGGCCATGCAGCTATATCACTACAAAAGGCAATATAGTGGCACTTTTCAACATAAAATAGTTCCTGTGAACATGCACCCTTTTGTATAAATGATGCAGAACATCAATACATTGGCGCTTAAGAGTAACAGTTTGTAAATTTTTTCACATGAACGAAAACCATTATTCTGTCAAACAGAATAGCAGCAACTAATTGTACATGGTAGCTGTTTTGCAACCATTTTCATCAGTGCTGCTAAATGCAGTTTTCAAAGATTTTCACTTTCAATGCTGACACACACTTAGCTTGTGTCGAATAGATTATCAATAGGTCTCCTCGCAATCCTTTCCCTAAATTGCGAAACCGATTGTTTAAATTGGTCCATCCTAAGGTTGCATTTCTTCACTTTTCCAGACAACAAAGTACAATGATTTTAGACAACCAATACATCAGTTAGTAATTATGACAATTTATCTGGGTGTTAATTACACTTAATTACAGACTCATTTGTACAATAGATTGAAATAATAGCTTTTTTACAGTGATCCATTCACATTGATGATCACAGAGATAAAATGTGTCACTGTGTAATATTTGTTAAACGCTGGTTGAGATATGGAATTAAAACATCTAATCCAAGAATATTGCTGCCTTTTTTTGGTTGAGAGGAATGTATTGGAGCGGCCCTTAAAAGATGAAAGTCTGTTTTTTTCCTCTTTCTTTTATTCTGTTTTCTGACAGTTTTGGGGTGCGGGTGCCAGATGGAAAAAAAAAATTAAATACTGATAAAATGGGAAACAGCCGTGACTGCAAAACATCTGCTTGAGTTCTGTCTGCAGAG
>JAABNX020000090.1:21450417-21462969 GCA_015163995.2 Mormyrus lacerda | reverse complement strand
GTGATACATATACAGTACGTAAGTACAGTCAGAGGGACGTCGGGCACAAGCTACGCCAGATGACTGCAGTCGCTCCGTGTTCAGGATGGGATCTGGGTTAGGGGTGATTCTTTCCAGGGAAATGTGAATGGGCTGGTTTTCCGGCTTCTGTCAATAACATAATCTGAATACATCCATCTCGGAGAAAGAGTTTACAAAGAGCAGACACACAGGCGTGACTCTGGGGGCCCCTAAACAAACACTGGCAGATCTTTGCTGCTACCCAGAAGTCTGGAGGGGGTGTCTATTTAAGGATTTCTCATTCACAGGTGAAGAACTCGCTGGGATGGTCGAGGTTTCATTGAACTTTCCATACCGACGAATTGGCATCTCTGTGTGGGTGGTGCGATTACAGTAATGTGCTCTGAGTAAGACAGAGGCACACATCTGGAATTCTGTCTCTGCTGCTGGAAGGAATTTCAATGGAATCTCACCAATTCCAAAATGTGCAAATGGTAAATAAAAACAGAATGCAGTGATATGGAAATCTCATAAACCCATAATTTATTCATAACAGAAAATGCTTAAACTGAGAAAATGTACTATTTTAAGGAAAAAATAAGGTTGTTTTGAATGTCATGGCAGCAACACGTCTCAAAAAAGTTGGGACAAGGCCATGTTCACCACTGTGTGGCATCCCCTCTTCTTTAAATAACAGTCTGTAAACGTCTGGGGATGGAGGAGATCAATTTCTTGAGTTTTGAGAGAGGAATCTTGTCTCGTTTTTGTCTGATATAGAAAATGGGTGAAAGATCTGAATTGCTGGCAGGCCAGTTCAGTACCTGGACTCTTCTTCTACGAAGCCGTTATGTTGCAATTGAGGCAATGTGTGGTTTGTCATTGTCACGTTGGAAAATGCAAGGTCTTCCCTGAAAGACATGTTGTCTGGATGGGAGCGTATGTTGCTCGAGAACCTGGATATACCTTTCAGCATTGACGGTGCCCTTCCTGATAATTACGGTTAAAAAAAAGACAATTTACGTTTTAAAAAGAAGACAGATTACAGATTTAGTCAGATTTTTTTTTCATATTTCTGCAATAAGATTACAGCGAGTTATGAACTGCAATATATGAGAAAAATACGTGGCATCGCCGACGATGCCATCGCCCCCAGAGGGTTAAGAAGTACCCGCCTGGTCAGCAGGAGCGAGTCAGGTCAACAGGAACCACCCGATGTCTCCTGATCGCACACATTGGGGGGAGAGCATCAATGTCTGCCATCAGGATGGTTTAACACTCTTCATTCCAAAGACTAAGGTCCATTAAGTTGGGAGAGGCGTGTGGGTCTGAGCAGCGACACACAAAGGGCTGGTGACAGTGAAGTAATTGACTATTTTTACCTTGCCCTTTTCCTGTTCTTCAATCTGCCACTTTAGTTGTCGGGGTAACCTGCCGGGTGGGAACATCATTTGTTTGGCTGAGTCAGGAGTCCAGTTCGCGTCTTCCCGTAATTAATCTGTCCTCACAAGCTATGACATTATGATGAAGGAGCTGAAACGGAAAAAACATTTGGAGAGCACCGATATCGCCAGGCCAGGTGCCCAATAAATAAGCGATTAGCCAGGAATGGTTGTTACTGAGCATGTGGCTGTTATCTAATAATAAGAGGCCTGATACTGAAAGCAAAAAAAAGCAAAATTTGTGCCCAGAATCCACTACTAGCATTAGATTAATGGGAGCTCTGGAATCAATCGGTACAGCAGCTGAATATGAGGTATAGGTCTTGGGAGGTGCGCCATTTATTTCCTTGCGTAGTCTTTAGTTTTTGCGTAAAATCCCCACAGAATCCAACATACGTTTGTGTAAAATCGAAAATGCACTCCTCTTCCACCCAGAGTCCTTCCAAGCCTGCCTTGATGGGTGGGCAGCCTGTTTAAGGTGAGAGTAGTGACATAAATTAGATAACAAATGCAGGCTCAGTATCACGCTGCAGAGGATCGAGAGAGGCCCGGTTTTCAGCTCGCTCTGGGGAGAGTGGAAGTCATTGATTTTTATCTCTTCTCAATCCAGCTCTAATGTGGCAGGATTACAAACCAGATTAGGCCTCCATGGCGCTGATGGAAAAAGCTTATTTATCCATCCCGTCCACCAAAAAATAAATGAAGAACAGAATAAATAAACAAATACAGAAGAGGAGTCGAGCCAACCAGCGATGAGTGAGATGAGCAGAATGGCATAGCCTACTATGTGCAAATTAAATTTAAAGTGACGGATGAAGCAGACTCCATGTTGGGACGCTCGTGATTTCAGTCGTTCCAGTTGGTGGGAAATATGAATATTGGGGGGGCATGGATACCCTGGCAGATTCAGGGGCCCCTGCATTTTACATGTGCCGGGAGAACATACAGTAATTATATGGCTTTGTTACTAAGAAAAGCAGCCTGTCTGATACAGTATTTAATAGTAAATCCTATCCCACCTCAGAGTAAATGCAGCTGGAATAGCATGACTAGGTGGCGTGAGAGAAAACTGAACAGATGGTATATTTTTCTTAGCTAGCTTTTCGATAAACTGCTTTTGGGATGTATTTTTATATTGTTGCGAGAACGACTGGGTGACAGACAGCTGACACTCACGGGTTAAAGAGGCTAAAAGAAGACTGAGGTTTGCGCTAAGTGTCGCACTCATGTTTTGGTTACAAAAAATGCAGACTTGGGGGACAAAGGCGTGAGCATCGAGCGCACAGAGCAGACATGGCAGGAACAGCACAAAGAGAGAGACCATGCTTCGAAGATGCAATCTGCATAAGGCATATGTGTGTTAAAAAGTGTACCTCTACCCTAACCAGTTTGATCTGTTTCAGATGAGGGAACGTGAACTGTGTGTAGCTGTACCCCTGTAAAGGTTATGTTGACCAGAAAGTGCTTTGAGCATTACTACGGAGACATCCTCGAAGTGGTTGCTCCCTGAGCTCAGCAATGAAGCGACGTCATACTCTAAAGCACCGACCAAGCGTCATAAATTTCTTCAAAAGAGGCCAGGAAGATTAAACACTTGTTTATAAAAGCTGGAGATTGATGTCCGCCTGCCTGTGAGTACTGTGCTGTCCCCCCGATCCTTCCTCATCTTCTGACAGCAACCATCAATGACCTACCACTGAGGCTGAGGAGTCTTCATAAAGTTGTTTGTAAGTCAGTTAGAAAACCAGAATGTTGGGTAATCCCTAACCCACCTCTGGGAGAGTGGAGGCATTACACCTGGTTTTGCTTCCTCCAATCGAATGAAGCCAAGAATATCACCAGATCAATGTTGGCAGTTGGGTGGCCAATCTAATTAGGGAGTTGAGAAAAAACCCGCACACACAATGACCCTTTCTGAATAACACTGCCCGGCCCCGGTTTACTCAAAGCTCTCTGTCTATCTGTCTCTGAAGAAGGAAGTGAAATTTTCACTCCAGTATTCCTCTCTACAAACACCATCACTAAAAACAAACACGTTCCACTGTTTACGCATGCCCTGATATAAAACTACCCTACTCACTACAGACATATTTGTCATTTGTGGCTCAGTGGTTTGGGACTCTATATTCATGATGGGAAGCTGCTGTCAGGCCCTGGAGCGAGACCCTCAAGCCCCTGAAAAATGCTCCAGAGGAGCAGGATAAGTGGCAGACCCTGCAAACGGACCCCGAGCTTCACTTTCTCTGGGACGAAAGTGTGTGATTCTCAATGGAGGGCAAGATGGAATATGTTGAATATGTTGAAAAAAAGCTTTCCAATGTACCTGTACCTGTAAGGAAAATAAAGTAGCATTTAATTAATTATTACCCTATAAATATCTTTTAAGAAAATAGTTCTTGTCACACCCTGATTGTGCCTCCTGTGCCACGCCTCCCTCGTTAACATCATGTGGATTCAGCCATTTCCAGTTGTCCTTATTAAGACGGTGTATTTAAGTCCACGTCAGAGTTAGTTTCCCCAGTTCTGTCATTGTAGTGTTATATGTTGTTATGGATTGTTATACCCCTGCGTTTATCCATTAAACCATTTTATTTTACCCCCATCTTGATCTCTTTCGCCTGTTTCCCTGGTCTGTGTACCGGGACTCATGACAGTCCTAACCTGGAGATGTAGCATCTGGGATTGATCCTTGTTGGATTTTCTGCAGAGTTGAAGGTGAAAACTGACAGCGGTTTTGATGTTTACAGTACGTTTGCAACACAACAAAACTATCCTACTCGCGGCAGACATACTTGACATATAACCATATGAGTATTTTCTAAGCAAACAAGTCTAAGCTGGAGGTGTAACATCCCTGCATTTTCCCCTGTTGGATTTTTGAGGAGTTGAACGTGAGGTAGGATTCTGTGGTGCTGATGGAGGTTTCAGCAGTCGGGTTTGCCACCCAGAGAGAGGCCCTGCTTCCATTAAAGCCACCTCGGATCGCCTCTACGCCATACTGCGTGAGTTGAATGGGCACATCCATAACAGCGTGTGACATGGCAGCTGCAAGGATAAAATGACAAAGTCTATTAAGACGTGGCTGATGGCCTGTAGCGTCTTTGACCGTGTGAACCCTTCGTAACCGGTGGAGACAGCTACATTATCATTACAATAACCCGCCTGCCATTTAAACCCATTACATCTGTGGCTAATGGCCTTGGAAGGAAGTAGTTTGATTACACTGGTCTAACCGGCAGGAAATAAGGACCTGGGCATCCAGTGCTGAATGTTTGAACTTGAAGCTTGAGTTCCACATTTGAGTTTATTATTATTATTTGATAATACACATTTCTGAATGTGAAGGTGTGAGTCCCAAATTTCCCCCACAATGTAATAAATGCATTTTTTTGATGTTGTAGGGATCATTTTTCTTCCTGATCCCCAAAAAGATCTGTAAATACAATCATAAAAATAAAAATGCCAGAGGTCTCATACTTTGTTTGGTTACTAATGGTTAAGATTAGGGCTGGGTATGGCTTAAGGTCCTCATGGTGAGATTAGAGTTTTCCCCATTTAAATGAATGGAGAGTCCCCACAAAGGGGAAGGGGGGGGGGGGGGTAATGTGTTCATCAAAAAACAACAACAAATGATCTTGTTACAGTGTCCCCCCCTCCCCACCCAAAAAAAATGAAATAAATATTTGGAGTGAATGTTGCTGATTTACAATGTGATCAGTATCTCACAGGGATCAACGCAGGTGGTGGGGTGGGGATGGGGGGGCGGGCGTAGTCACCATACCTATACACACCAAAATGTGACCCCCCATCCCCTCGATGATGTAACCCAGCTGTCATTCCCCATTTAGTTTTATTATAGCATTGTTCCGTGTTAATTTACGACAGTCTGACGACCTGCCAAACGTGTCATGCACCTGTGCCTGTGACTTAATTGTTTTAAAAAATGAATGAATATGACACACATTACCGGAACGACTGGCATTACTCAAGCCTGACTGCTCCGACTAAATATAGCTAAACCTTCTGGAAAGATGGAGCAGTGAGTGTGTGCTGCTGGGCCGCCGTCGACGGTTCGTGTGAGGAGAACAAGTCAAGTAAAGTCACTTTATTGTACACAAGAAAGAAAACTGCATTACTGGAGCGAATACAGCTAGACTAAAAACAGTTCAGCGATAAACAGTAAATATTGGATCTCAAAAAAAAATACACAATAATGACTAACGGTAATAACAGTACAAATAAATAGTGGGTGCATATATAGTATCTGTATATCATCCATCCATCCATCCCAGTGCAAAATAACATTAACATGCAAATCTGCGTCTTCTAGAATGCACATCTCACGCATAGACACTGTCACTTCTAGCTTTCACCTCTTAAGCCCCGTCTGGCCATTTACCTCCATGGTTTCCATGTCGCTGCAGCAGGGACTCAAGATGTTCTCTTCACATGTGAATTGGGGTAGCAATTGCACTGGGGGGGGGGGGTACAGGTTTGTTGGTTCTGGACCCCCCTACTCAAAAAATCCCCTCCGCTACTTCAACATCTCCTAAATGAGAACCATGTTTGTTTGATATTTAATGCATTGACTGTGTCACTTTGTGGTTGTCGGGAGGGGGGGCGAATCTTGGCACTCTGAAGGCGCGAGTTTCCATGAGTGTCTGCTTCCCCAGCAGGTTATTTTTGGGTAGCTTGTGAGTTTCCAGTCTCGAATGCACACCCCTCCACCTTTAGCAGGATTACATCCTGTACTTATTCCTTCAAGCCGCGGAGTACTTTTCCGCACAAGTAGGAGCATGGTAAAAGTTTCAAAGCGCTTTGAATCTGCAAATGACCAAGTGTATGACATCTGAGATGGCAAGTTAGAACAAATAAATATAACGAGTATAATGAAGTGGATAAAGACGACAGTGTGAATGGGTTTGTTCACCTGAGGTCTGATTGTCTGGCGCTCCCATTGGCTGCAGCTTGTTGGCAACTGGCCTAGCGTAAACCTAGTACACGCTATACTATAAAGTTTTAACCTTGATTTTGATATTAAAATGTGCTGGATCCTGCTGGTTCAGGCCCTCATACTGCATTCCCACCCACAGTAATATTCCATGATCCCTAAACGGCCATGTAATGCTAATGCTAACAGCTAGGCTACTTTAAATAATTTAATGGTAGATCAGTTGCCCTCACGCTGCATGCGCCCTCTACACCGTATGTATAAATAAAGATCTAAGGCTTTGGAATCAAAGCTGTGCCACGCTGTACTGCCAATGAGCACAGGACACAGGACGCAACCTCACCCCCGAAGGTGCCACCATTGGAATGGAAGATTGCCAGAAGCCTGCGAATGTATTCATCCCGCTTTGGACATGAACTTTGATTCAAGGTGCACCATTGTGATTCTGCAGAACTCATCACAGAGCTGAAAGAAATGTAGTAACATTATATGCACGATAACAGCAATACTTGAACAAGGGTTCAAGTGTACATATTGGGCCTCATTCACCAATAGTTTAATAGTTTCTGAAGAATTCTCTTAAATTTGATCCTAGGAAATTTAAAAACAACCTACATCAGATTCATGACGTGTTCTTAAGTAGCAGAATTGTTTGCACCTTTGTTCTTAAGAACGGTGAATCCCACATCTTCATAACTGGAAGCGTGTGCCAGTTTGTCCTAATTAGCGTAGGGAAACGCCCTGCAATTTCCCATAAAAGGGCATGAGACTGTAGGGCCGTGTGCAAGGAATGGCGAAGAGATGCGCAGGCTGTGAGCTGCTTGATGCTAAGAGGAAAAATAAACTTCAGTAATGCCCAAGGCCGCTTTTAACTGTAGTTTTGTTCAGCAATAAAGGACATGTAGGCTCCGCCTACAAGGCGTGTGGCATGCCCGTGATATCCGGCGCAGATATGCAGCCGGGATTATTAATAGTCACGCATCTGGTTAGATAAAGTTAGATTACTACATGTACAATATAATAATCTATAGTGTGTCTGCTGGGGTGTGGCATGAGTAAATGGTGTCCTGTAGTTGTGTTCTGGGGATACAGCAACTCTGGATATAACCAGAATCGCTGTTAGTACCATGAAAATAATTTTTACACTTTAAAATAATTTTTTATATTTTACTTTTACAAATTATTCAAATACTATCATTTTATGAACTCTAGAATGGCTCAAACTGCTATAATCAATTATTTGGACCAAACCATCATTACTCAAATGTGCGTACGAATGGTCTTGAGTGAGCGTAGATTCTGTTCTTAGCTAAGAACAAATTCAGATACGAAAACATTGGTGAATGTCATATTCTTCGTAAAAAAGTGCGTATGTGAGCACAAATCATAAATTTTGCGGCAAAAAACAGCACAGAACATAGCTCTAGCTAAACACAACTTTTTTATTATTACAGTTTTCGTGCTGGGGGGAACACTTCACAGAGATAATATTTGTACTTTGTTAGTTTACACTTCTGCTTCATACAGAATGCTCAGTGCATTATACAGTCATTCAGAGCATCCATTAGACCTAATTATTCCCACACAAAGACTCTCCACACCAACAGGCATCATAGGTGGATTGAATACATCCTTTAACTTTCTCCTCGCTTCAACCCATCCAGATGTCACTCCATATATTTGTCCATGTTTCATTGTTTTGTCTTTCCTGCACTAGGCTATGTGCCTTGGTACGAAGATTGTGAATTCAAGCAGTTTCTGCATGACAGTCCACCATAAATCCAGAAACACCATAAATTGTGAATCTCACAAACTACAATTTCTGTTGTGATTCAGCTCTGTGGTAATTTTTCCGGACGTAGTTTGGTGGAGTTCAACAAATATTGTGTTTCTGTATTCCTCTTGGTGATCATTATCAATGTAATAATAATAATAATAATAATAGATAGATAGATAGATAGATAGATAGATAGATAGATAGATAGATAGACCCAAATGAGGGGGAAACAGGGGTTTTATTTAATGTTTAGGCAACAAACTGGAATAGACCACAAGGGGTCCACAGGGAAAAACAACAAGTTGGGACCACGTGAAATAACAACTACAATGACTGAGCTAGGTAGCAAAGAGAGGGCAAGCACTTACATGCATAACTAATGCAGGGCCAACAAAAGGCCGGTGTGGGGGATTATCACATCAGGCTGAGAACTGAGGTGATTTTGGGCTGACTCACAAGCTCTGCTGGCCAAATGGAGACATGACAGAGGTGGATCATAACAAAGATAATAATAATAGTAATAATAACCGAGAACGACTATAGTACTGTAATTGTACATTAAATTCATAATTTAATTCAAAATCTATCCACATTAATGGGTGTACATAAATTTCAATCGTATATCAACAGAAAAATGGGATTTTTTTTGAAACCGTGAAGATACTCGAGCAATCAAAACCTGCAACCCTGTACGACAGTCCAGCCTTTTGAAAAACCAGGCTGCAGAAACATCCGGTAAGTCAATTGAAACGATGTCAGCTCCTCCTGGCATGTTGCTTACTCCCAGGTGACAGGCAGTCTGCTGGACACCACATGCTCGGGTCTTTCCAAGGAAAACAAACAACACTCGCCCCGTCAGAATATCTCGTGATGTCTTTTCATTTCTATCAGCAGTAATATTTCTCTGTTCATGAAACAATTGATACATATAAAAAGATTAAAATCACTATAGCCTTTCAAGTCATTAATATCTGAGAGACAACGTAATTAGATGCAATTCCTGTAAGGGCTGTGTGTGTGTGTGTTTTCCATCTTTTCTTCCTTCAGCCCATTTTATACTCTCTAGAGTCCATGACAAAGATCTCTGGTATCAATTAGGCAGGTGGGGTGGCAATTTCCCCCCTCATAAGAATTTTATGTCAACACGAGTGCAGCAATGTGTCACTTTCCTTGTATGCTGTTCCATTCCTCTACTCTGAACACACCGATCTCAAATTGACCTCTGCACGTCACTTAACAATGCTGATTTGATTTTATGGAAACACCTTTTTCCTTGCCACGAAATGGCTTTTCTTATGATTTATGTTTGTTCTTCCTCTTGTCCAATCTCATTTGGTTTCTACTCCCTCTGCTTGAAAAACACCAAATCTGCAACTACTATCAACTGATTTACTGTGAGGACAGAGAAGAGGATGATCTCTGGAAATTTCCAAGCCAGAGGGACATTGTGGTCTTGAAAAAGCGGCAGTGTAAGACAGTTTTTTGATCATGGACTAATTACATTGGGCCTGTGTCACTAGGCTCCAGAACCTTTGTCGTGTGCCAAAAGCGAATGCAAGCTTACGCAGCCTTGAATGGGTAATCAGGTTTTTGTACTGCCTTTCGAGTTTTTTTTAACCACTCTTTGTGTCTGTACCACCTGTGGTGAGCAGATTAAAATGTATGTTTTAGAGTTCATTTCATGTGTCCCCACAAGGCCCCACAATGGCCCGTAGGCATCCTAAAGATTTCAATCAAAGTAACTCTAAACCTTTACTGCAGGGGTATTCAAATTTAAAGAGGTCCAGTTAGAGAAAATTCTGGAAGATCATAATGTCTAACTATTTATATATTGTGATATATATATATATATATATATATATATATATATACCTGTATATATATAACATATTAGTTGTATTAGTTATATCAACATTGCATGCAATTAGTACCTGACTGCAGAATCAAATTAATTCAGTACAATTCAAAAACATTTTGACAATATTTATTGTCACGTGACATAGAAGTTCAGCCAGCTGACTGGAGTGAGATTTTCAGTTCGAAATGTCTGCAGACAAATGTTACGGTTCTTACCTTGCAAATAATCTGCTTTTGTATTTAACCGTGTAAATACACTTTTGACGTAGCTAATTTTAGATTTATAATGGAATAATATAGATTTGCCGTAAGATTTCCAGTGTGAGTCTGAAAGCGTGTTATGCCAGATCCTTGAGATTTGGCAGCCACGAAAACGTAAATTTTTTGTGAGTTTATTTGTATAACAGATAACATTACTTTATACAAATGTTAAAAAGCATAAACTTCAACAAACATGAAATCAACAATAACCTTTGTCTATTTTTCCAACATATTAAATAATACATATTGTAATTGAAAGCCTTTCAGCAGTATGATTTCAGCACAGAACAGCCACTCTGTTAGGAACATTATGGCTTTTTGGTTGCGGGTGTTAGCTTTGCTGCTGCTATTAACACTAATGGCACGTTAGCACAGACAAAGGGCTGCATAAGCATAACTATGGCTGTTAAAGGTGTTTGACATTCATTGGCGTGGGAAACTGCTAAACCACTACCAAAATAACTACAAACACTGCACCGGTTAAAATAGAAGCTTCCCGTCAGGTTTTAAATAATAACTTAATGTTTTGGCTATCGGTCCGCGTCCGTATGGGACAGCTTCTGGGTCCAGACACGGACCACCTGTTAGTGACCTCTGCTTTGCTGTATTCTGGGTCAATGTACGTGAGAACTGATGTCGGAGAACATCTGATTCAGCTGGCTCATCCTGGTAAATTAATTAGATACTTATGCACCCTGAACCTGAATTATTCTGCCCTTCTAATAAGTCAAAACTCAGGCAGAGAGACTGGTGCCTCATTAACTACAGTATTCTGATTGCAGCAATATCTTGAATATTGAATAATATGAAGGTTAATGAAGACTTGGTTTTGAAGTTGTCCTTTTATTAATAATACTACTAAAGATTTGTTCTTTTAGATTTTAATCCTGTTAGTGGATTCTTGATCAAACAGCGTGTGCTAGTATCTCAATGTTATTAATGTTCAAAGAATGAGCTTGATCAATGTCCATGGGACCCACCCACAGATGGTAGCCCTGTAAAAAATTAATAATTCAAAAATTTACAGCGGTGCGTTGAGGAGACCACAAGCTCACTGGCAAATGTTTGGATTTTTTTATGGTCCATGGTGTGTTGGCAGTTAAAAGGGTTTTTTGTTTGTTTGATGTAGGTTATACAGGATGTTCCATTTTGTCTGAGAGTCCATGTGATTTTCAGGAATTTGAGGAGAATAAAATAACAGTCAGCAATCAAAGCTGTAAATCACATAGATCCTGTATTAAACATGGTCTTCATTGTGGTAACCGTAACAACCAGTACGTAAGTATTACATCAACATAATGGGGGCAGCGATAAATTATGCAGGATCATCTGTGAAGCATTTATTAATTGTTCTGTAAGACTAAATGACTTCAGTGTAACACAAGAAATCATAGTTTAAATGTTTTTCTGCAGCAAAGCAGACATTGACCCTTTGGGACTCTGAAATGTAATGACAAAAACCAAATCAACAAGTAATAATTTTATTAATGCAATGATTAAACTTAAATTGACCTGTGTTTTTGATTTAAAAAAATGCCTAATAATGATAGTTCAAGTCCTGATAGATAAACTGCTTTTTAAACACATGCAGGAACATGCAGACACTTACAGCTCCCTGGTCCTTATGATAAAAACTTTCAGTTAAATAATGCAATTTAAAATGAACATATTAAATCAACAGAAAAATAATACATAATGGAGTCTGCTTAGGTTTAGCTGGTGGACAAATGATTATTTTGCATTTGCAGTGTAGAGACTGCTGTACAATTTCTTCATCAATGCATCCATCTACCTATTTATCTACATATATTTGCAGTGTACAGTCAAAGAAGGGATCAAAGAATGAAAGTCGATAAGATCATTAAACATTAAACAAAAAGGATTTATAAAAATGTGCACATAGCTCTTATATGTTTTACGGTAATCGCATCTGTAGATATATGCAATCAGCTCTTTGAAATATTATGCTAATCATAAGGTGAAACAAATCAAATAAGTAAACACTTGCAAAATGGGGGCCTTTAAACTCAGGCAGGAAGAAATAATCATCTACATGGGAGCAAACACAGAAGCATGCAAACCCTGCGCAGAGGTGGAGGCTGGAGTGAGTGTGAGGTTACATGCTGGTCCTTTAACTCGACAGCCGGGTCAAATTGGAAGTTAATGATGGTGGATTAGTGTGTGTGGGGTGGGGGGCACTCAAGCAATGGAGTTGGGACAAGCAGCGGGTCTGATAATGTGAAAATAAGCAGGATAGATGTGATTGG
>JAABNX020000090.1:21315285-21339750 GCA_015163995.2 Mormyrus lacerda | reverse complement strand
ATCCTTAGGTTCCTTTAAATCAGAGCTAGATAAGATTTTAACAACTCTGAGCTATTAGTTAAGTTCTCCCCAAGCAAACTTGATGGGCCAAATAGCCTCCTCTCGTTTGTATATTTCTTATGTTCTTAAGGTTATGTTTAACAGCAGTACAAAGTGAAAGTTATCTAATTACAGTGAGGGTGAAAGGTATAGAAAGATCTAGAATGCTAAAAAATAAAGATCACTTCTGCAAACATTAGACCACTAGGAGATTGTACAAAACTTCCAATGTCTGTCAATATGGGAAAAATGTACAGTGCTTATGGAATCAATATCGTTTCCTCTATCTATGGTGTGGAGGAATGAGGTAGGACAGGCATGAGTCAGGAGACACATATCTCACCTTCACATAAAGTTTTTTCCGAGTGCATTCACGGTGATAACATGATTCTATCTCTCAAGATAAGTCTGCCCTTATGTTTTATTCCCCTGGTGAAAAAGCAAAAGGTTTGTGTCAGCAAAAAAAAAAAAAAAAAGACAGATTGGAGAATAACATAGTCTTACATTCTAGACTCTCACAAAGCCTTGGCCCGTTTCTCAGGCAAACCTGTATAAAGACCTATGTCATGCTCTGCTCATCCTCCCCTCGCTACCTTATGTGGAATCCCCGTGTTACCAGCTGCTTCTCGTTGTCGTTAATTGGTTTCTTGCATACAAGTCTGCATTCAAGAATGTCTCCCCGGGCCGGTCATGGATGACTGTCCTTTGTGTGTGTGTAATGCTCCTAATTTGTCCGCTTTATAAAAATCCCTGTGCTCACTCGATCACTTTTAATCCTATGTTGCTTCCCCACTCTGTGTACATGACAAATTAAATAAAAAATAAAAAAACAGTTAATGACAAAATAGTCCCATTGCCCTCTAATCAGTTAGCGATTAACTGGGGAAATATTTCACAATAATTTCAAGTTGTGTTGGAGGGGGGGCGGGGGGATGATGGTGAAACTTGTCTAGGGTGCCACACAAGCTTAGGCCAGCTCTGCATTTAATACATGGAGCCAAATTCCATTCCAGAGAGTTCCAATCCACACGGTGCCATGCATCACCACTAACAACCCGCTTCTGGCAGCATCCATATACTTAGGAGTAATTAAGCAGGTCCTGCTCAAAGTGAGATGGACCACTAGTGTCTGAAATCTCCATCTGGCACAAGAGATGGATTTCAGGAGCATACGATGGAATTCGCTAAAAACCAGTCCTGGTCCACAGAACCAAGTCGCCAGAACTGTAGCCAAAACAAACCTTCGCAGAATAAACTCTGGAAATAATCCAAAGGGACACTAGAATTAGAATACTAACCTCCCCCTACAAGCCCATGGGAGGTTCCTCCATTCACGCTGTCTCTGCCTATTCGAACCCTTTATGGTGCATTCGATTATTTCTTTCCAACTCAGAACTTGGATGAAAACATCATGAAACGTCATGAAAAACATGACTTCCTGTCGGAAACATGCCTCTTTTATGACGTTGGTGTCGGACGACATTTTGTTTTTCGAGTTGCCCCTGTGACGTAATTTCAATATGGCGGCTTAAACACTCAACAGTAATTCTATTTTATAAATAATTAAAAATGTTTATTTTGTTCAATGTATTAATAGTTATAAATGTAATTGCATGTGTTCGATTTAGAGAATACCATATCATGACCGTAAACAGTATCCTAGCATAAAATGAGATTTTTACCAGACTTGTTAGTGTCCTTGGTTTGTTTGTAGTTTGTTTGCCTCTCGAAAAAAGAATATCGCTATGAATGTACTAAAATATTTTATAAAGCTTTTAATGTGATTTGACTAGTTTGTGTTTCTTGTTTGTTTGTCTCTCGGGAAAATAATCTCACTTCTGCTAAAATATAAAGCAGCAACACACAGCAGCGTGTTCATGGAGGCAGCCATGTTTGTTCCGAGATGTGGTAGCTTGAATGGGAGATTGTCGGACGTGATGTCACTCAACTCGGAATTTCCGAGATCCAACAGAACAACAAATGCACCATTAAACCCTCACGTGGTCCTCATCCTAATCAGCGCTTACTGTATCTCAGAGCCACCGGGCTGATCATTCACTCCTACACAGATGCAAAAGGCCAAGCCAAGCCTGCCTCTTGCTATCATCCTGCCTCATGTTGGGTCACAGGTGATATGTAATAGCTGGCTTCTCTACTGAAGGTTAATAATGACCTGGCTGGGAAACACCCCATACTACCATGAAGTATAAACTTCCAGTTCAGTCTGGTCATATACACAAGATGTGAAATTACATAATTTAGACAGGGATAATTCTAGGATTTATTTAAGATAGATGGCATAAGTGGGGCAACCTTTATCATTAGCCAATGATATGTTTTGTACTGGTGAGTGACAGGAGTGAGGGCACTATAGTGGCCCATCAGCTTCCAGTGAGGGCCCTGTTTTCTGCACCCCTGCGGCCCCACCCCTATATACAGTCCTGAACTGCTCAGCCTATTATAACTCTCCATAGGTTCCTAATCTGACTTCACAAGAACACTCAAATGTATGGAGGGTTTTTTCGCCTTAAGGTCACGTGTGCCTCATAACCCGATCATGCAGATTTTTCTGTATGCTGTCAGCAACCAATCACAGGCCTTTAAGCCCTGACCTGATGATGGATCTGAATCATAATCCTCCCCGGCGGAAACCTCAGTTCCATCTTCATAGCTGTTATTAAACCACCTTGCTCTTCCCTGCCCAATCCCAAAGTAAATTAGCACGGGGATGATGACTGACAGGCCATACAAATGAGGCCTCATTCATAGTCACACTGCCGCTTTTCGCCATGAAACAAAGCTTGTTCTCTGAGGGGTGTAGGCACTTTTTAAACATATTTCATTACATCACCCAGCTGCCTAAGCAACACCTTTACTCAAGGATATTTCACGCTGTGGAGTGTTTACATAAACTTCTAAAATCTCAGTCCTTTTAGCTAACCATTGGGACGTAGCCAAACATGTTTAATTTAGCTCAAGGGGGCTTTAGAAAGTGAAAGAATTTAATAAAATGAAGCTAAAAGCTAAGTCCTGTAAACATACCAGCTACACGCAAAAAAATGTGACCATTTTGTCATATCGAACTTTAATCTTTGCACACTCTGCACTACTAGTTCAGCTTTGAATGCCATCTAAAATGTCCAAATAAAGTGTTATTTTTAGCTACTACAAGGATAACCTTTTTCTGTAAATGTCAGTTGGGAGAGATGCAATTGCAGCTCTCTCCCATTACATCCTGCTCCTTTTGGCATATTAATTGATACAGCAGTAGGAGTGGATAAGTGTACACTACAGGCCAGAAGTTTGGGCCCACCCACGGATTGAAAAATAAACAATGCACTGCTTTGTCAAAGTTTTACCACTAGACAATATTATAAATACAGTGGTACCTCAGTTCTCAAACTCAGGAAATGAGTCTCAGCCTTGCATTGAGAGCATCGTGCATGTTTATACTAGCTGAATATATATATTTAGACAGTAAAAATACATTTAGACAATGATAAACAGTAACAGTAATCATTATATAATAAAATATATTTTAAAATAAAGATTTCTTGTTAATTATTTAAAATATTAATAATAAAGCATTAATACATTTAATTATAATAATATTGTCGTGCCGAGTGGGGACGGAACAAAGACAAAGGCGCAGACGGCAGGGTATCGGGGAATACGGGGTTTAATTACAGGTAAGGCAGGGAAAACGCAGACGAACTATACAATGACCAGACTGAGGAAACAAACTGATGCCTTGTCCCTACGAACATGGGTATTTTTTAAAACGTACCTTTTTCTATACGTCTTGGGCTTTTGTCCACACGTAAACGGCGTCTTAGGTCACTGAAAATTGAGCTTTTGCAAAACTCCATCCAGGGTGAAGATTTTAAGAAACTCCGTTTTCAGTTTGAGCAATGGCGGACTTAGCTGAAATAGTGCTTGTGATAACCTTGCTGACAGGACTTCTAACATGTGTACAGATAAATGTTGAGTCACTCACGAATTATACTGATCAACAAAGGCGTCAGAATGTGCACCATATAGTTTTCAACTTAGCAGGACTGGCAATTAGGATTCTGATTGGCTAACATGGCAGTACGGTTAGAGTTATAATGCCGCTTGTTGGTTTGACTCTTGACAGCGCATTTTAGCGGTTTGATGTGGGCGGAAATATTTTAGAAGACAATGCTCGTGCGCAGGGGATTTTATTTTTTTTTTAAAATACGGTAGGAAAAACACTATTTTAAAAAATACCTGTGGACATGTGGACAAGGCATGAAACGCAGACTAAATACAGGGGACTAATGACAACAATCAGAAACAGCTGATCACACGGGGATTTCACGCGGGGTTTTCACACGGGGTTAACAAGGGGGCGTGGCACACGGAAGGAGTGGACGATCGGGGCAGGACACATTGTTTTTTTTTTATTTTTATTTTCTTACTTTACAAATTACTGTTTTGATAAATGTTCTTACATGTGTTTAGTACAGTATATGTTCTTGTTTTATCCGGTTCATTTTGTGTTTAAATGCAAAAAAAAAAAGAAAAAAACATATTTAGGTGTATTTTTTGGGGGGCCGGAAACCAATTAAGTGGTTTTCCATTATTTCTTATGGGGAAAATTCAATCGCAACTCAAACTTTTTAGTATCCGATCCGGAGTACTGAACGGATTAAATTCGAGTTCTGAGGTACCACTGTAGGCCTACTTAAAGTAAATGTAACAGACTGGTTTTCAGTATTTTATAGCTTGCAGTAACAACCAAACAGAGGGCTTTGCATATTAATTGATACGGCAGGAAGAGTGGGTAAGTGAACTTTGAGTAAAGATGACCTGAAGCCTGATCAATGACCAGATACGGCACACCAAGGGACGTATGGATGGACTAATAATAAATAAGTAATGCTGGTGGCTTTGAGGTGTCCATGGCACTACCCCGGCAGGCGCTTGAGTGTTTAAAGACATAATCTAGGAGGTGGGGGTGCAGCTGGCGGCTTTGAGCTGTTGGTTATGCTGCTCCTGTAGGCGCATAGGCATTTAAAGACACAAGTTACAAGCCGGGAGTGCAGCTCGAATCCTGTTAGAGCACATAACACTCAGAATGCCAGCCCTGCCAGTTCCCTGGATCTCAATAATAATCCCTCTCTCCACTTATGATGCAGGATGCCCGGAGCATGTATGCCGTATGCCAATCTGATCCCGGCAAATTATTGCATGGACATGCACAAGATGCATTCTGCACCATAAGCATTCTGCAAGGCTGAAATATTGAACCAAAGATCTATTACCCTGGCAGGAGATCTGTCTATCTAACACACAGCCACTGGTGTTCTCCAGCTTAATGATCACATCTGCACTTTGGGTTCAAATCCCGGGGCTCCTGGCAGATAAGCTCTGTCCCTCGATCACTATCGTCTGAATTCCCCAAAAGAGGGAGGAACGATCTGCCATTCTGTATAAGAACAGTAATTATACGAATGAGAAATATTTAAATATTCCCATCCACCCATTTTCTCGAACCACTTGTCCAGTTGAAGGTCATGGGGGGTCCGGAGCCTATCCCAGAGGCCATGGGTGCAAGGCAGGGAACAACCCAGGATGGGGGGCCAACCCATCACAAGGCACACACACACACACCAGCCACTCACACACGCACACACACCTATGAAGAATTTGAAAACTCTAATCAAAGCAAAAGTTCATCGATGAGTCAGTCTGCATGCCAGCCTGTGTAGGGTGGCAGATTTAAGTCTCCACCCATGATGTCATGGTTCGTAAGTCACATCCCAGGCACATTCCAGACATGTGAGAAGAAAGGCAGACAGCATGGATGGTCAGAACATGCACTGACACATTAATGGACAAGCATAGTAGATAATGGCATGTACAGCAGCATCAGCAGCCACAGCTACAGTCTGAAACATGCTGACAAACAATATAGGGGCCCTGTAACAGAATGCTTTACTGCCACCTGTCACTTTATTTATACGTGGAACAACAAGAAAACCTGTGTTCTGTGATCTAAGTGGATGATGCTAGACTATTAAGTGCCTTGCCTGTAAGGAAAACTTCAGTCCTGAATCTAACAGAAAACAACTGTGGAGAACCAAAGGCAGGGATTATGTCTTCAAAGAACCATATATGCTGGCGTGTTTCGAGTGCTCGGGCTCTAACTTGTGTTAACCGTCCTCATCAACATTGTGACGACCCCTCATTAGTCCTGTATTAGAGTGCTTCCCAGTCCTGTGTTCCCCAGTCTGGTAATCAATGTCAGTTCTCAGTTGCCCGTGCCCTTAATCATACTAGTCTTCCCGTATTGATCTGTCGTGGTCTGGTCTGTTTCAATGCTCCTGTTTTGTTCAATTTTTTTGTTTTACTGATGCCTACCCTCGAGTTCTTTGGTACTTTAGTCACAACTTCCAAAAACTGTTTTCTGCTGAAACTGTAAAAATTTAGGTAGGAGAAATACTTCTGATTTTAGGAAATACAATGCACCCAGTTCAGTTCACATATCAAAAGTCAACACACTATTTGCAGCACTTTATACCCAAATGTAGCAGCAATTTTTGTTTGACCTGATTACAGCACAATACAGCTAAATCTTGCGACTCATTATGATTTTATTCAGCACATTTTTAATTAAAGTTTGAATTTAACTTATTTGAAGTTTTGCACTTTGCAGTTTATATTTGGAAAAGTTTTTATTTTTGTATTGATTTTACCATTTATCGCTGGGCTACCTTTCCTATGGGAGGGACTGAAAGAAAATAAATCTCACTCAAAGTTCACATCGAATACTAGTAAACTGCATTTGATTCAGTGTCATTTTTTTTTCTTTGACACTTATTAAAGTGAAATGGGAAAAAAAGTCAAAACAGAATCAAATTTATGCATGTATTGAATCAAGAATCATTCTTGAATCAAGAATCCATTTTGAATCAAATCCTGAGGCCAAGAATCAAAATAGAATTCAATTATCCATTGTGCACCCCTAATTTTTAATACCAGTAGTACTTAATGGAAATGATCAACAAAAATAAGTCTGCGGCTAATTTGCTAATAATTAAGCACATTATCATTTTTGTCAAAGACTTCCTGAAGGATATTGGATCTGTATGTTTGCCTGTAGCCGCTAAGATCGAAGGGATGTCCCCAACATCATCCCCAGCAAGTGGCTTAAGGTAGAGAGCACAGAAAAAAAGAGGTAGATCACGCTGTGGCTATTCATTTGGCTAGTGTTACCAAAACACATCATATCCTCCTGGCAGTTTCCCAATGCAGCCTTACCATCCACTTATCAAGTCAGAACACTAACGTTACATTTACCGCAATCACATTCCAAAGTCAACCATGAGTGATCCGCTACAAACGCAGACTGCCAACAAGAGATGGAAGAACCCATCGCAAGGAAACTTATACTGTAGTAAGGCGTAAACAGGGTAGACTCCTCAAGGGTCATGTTGAAAGTTTAGCTGTGTGTGCTGATGGAGCAAACAAACATAAATTATATTTCAGTTGCTTAGCAACATGGTAAGGCATCTCAAAAAGAGACATGACCAAACTCGTAGCTTCGCTAAGCTCCTTCCAGCCAATCAGACGTGCTTAACATTTACACAGAAAAACAGTGGCATCTAGCAGCAAAAGAAATTGAGAAGGTAAGCTAAGAAGACAATGCATTTTACAATATCATTATTATCAAGTTAGAATAGCAGACTGGATGCTTTAAAAGGAGGGTGATGCTTGAAATAATTGTTCTTCCTCTGTTAACCAGTCTTCATTGCTTTGCAAAAAAAGGGCTTCACAGGCAAGGAAATTTCTGCTAGTAAGATTTTACATAAATCAACCATTTGTCAGATGATCAAGAACTTCAAGAAGAGAGGTTCAATTGTTGTGAAGAAGGCTTCAGGGTGCCCAAGAAAGTCCAGCAAGTTCCAGGACCATCTCCTAAAGTCAATTCAGCTGTGGGATTGGGGCACTACCAGTGCAGAGCTTGCTCAGGAATGGCAGCAGGCAGGTGTAAGTGCATCTGCAAGCACAGTGAGGCTGTGAGACTTTTGGGGGATGGCCTGGTGTCATGAAGGGCAGCGAAGAAGCCACTTCTCTCCAAGAAAAACTTCAGGGACAGGCTTATACTTTCCAAAAGCTACAGGGATACTGCTGAGGACTGGGGTAAAGTCATTTTCTCTGATGAATCCCCTTTCCAATTCCTTGGGGCATCTGGATAAAAGATTGTCCTGAGAGGAAAAGGTGAGCGCTACCATCAGTCCGGTGTCATGCCAACAGTAAAGCATCCTGAGACCATCCATGTGTGGGGCTGCTTCTCAGCTAAGGGAGTGGACTCACTCACAATTTTGCCTAAGCAAACAGGCATGAATAAAGAATGTAACCAAAACATCCTCTGAGAGCAACTTCTCCCGACCATCCAAGAACAGTGTGATGATGAACAATGCCTTTTCCAGCATGATGGAGCACTGTGCCATAAGGCAAAAATGATAATTAAGTGGCTCTGAGAACAAAACATTGACGTTTTGGGTCCATGGCCAGGAAACTCCCCCAGATCTTAATCCCATTGAGAACTTGTGGTCAATCCTTAAGAGGCGGGTAGACAAACAAAAGCTCACAAATTCCAAGCACGGATTATGCAAGAATGAGCTGCCATCAGTCAGAAATTGGCCCAGAAGTTGATTGACAGCATGCCAGAGTGAATTCCAGAGGTCTTGAAAAAGAAGGTCCAAAAATACTGACTTTTTGCATAAATTTAATGTAATTGTCAGTTAAATCCTTTGACATTTATGAAACGCTTGCAATTATACTTCAGTATACCAAAGAAACATCTGACAAAAAGATCTACAAACACCGAAGCGGCAAACTTTATAAAAACCATTATGAAAACATTTGACTATGACTGGACAATTACCTTCCCTTAGTTAATATTCCAGAAGTTTCCAGACCCTGAATAAATCTCAGATTAATCACCACAATTTTTTGTATGGGACAACAACCACCACTCCTATGCAGACAAGCCGAGTAAAGAAATATTAAAAAATAACTATTGATGCTTTAGATGAAGCAATTTTCCCCATAAATAGCAGGCAATGGTGCTTCATCTTAAATCCAAACTTCTAATCCAATAAGCAGATTAGAAACCTTGGGGCACCTTGGATATGTACTTTTTGACAATGAGGAGCAAAATACAGCAAGGGTGTGTGATGCAAGAGGCGCATAGCTTTAGCTAAAGCTCTTCATTTGCATTTCATATTTGAAAATTCAAAATGTACGGCGATGAAATTAACATGAGAATCAGAATTAGAAATTTTCAAATTAAGAAGTTTAAAATTTGCATTTGTATAATGTCTGATTTTATAATAATGCAAGTGAATGAGAAAATAAAGTTTTAAATCTTTTCTGGGATTAACAAAAATTTGTAAATGTGGATTTAGCTGTATTTTTTATTAATCTCACTGATTTCCATAAAGCAGATATGAAGAACTATGTAGCAGGAACGATAAGGCGAATATTATAAAAGTGGAATCAGAAAGGGAGATTTTTTTTCTGGTCTGGAAAAAAATATATATGATCCTGTAAATGGGGATTAACAAAACAAATTCTAAATTTCTAAATGTGGATTTAGCTGTGTTTGCTATTAATCTCACTGATTTCCATAAAGCAGACATGAAGGACTATGTAGCAGGGATGACAAAGCGAATATTATAAAAGTGGAATCACAAAGGGAGATTTTTTCTTCTGGTCTGGAAAAAAATATATATGATCATGTAAATGGGGATTTTTTTCCACTGAGTGCATATTTAAGCAATCAAGAAAAGCACTTTGATTTTTAGTAAAAGACAGAAAATGTGTTTTTGCATATCCCATTATCTCTGCCTGACTGACACAGATATGTATATACAGGTGAGGTGCTGGGGTCAAAGGGCATGTCAGCCAGCATCCAGCACAACAGTTGGGGTTAAGGGCCCAAAAGTGATATAACTACTCAAAAATGGATTCAAATCCATTACCTACTACACAATGCCCATTCTTAATGTGACTGTTTATCCATCAGGACAATTTCTGGAATGAATAAAAGTTCCATTTATACGGCACTTTTCAAGACATCCGAAGTGCTTTTGAGAGCCAATGGGGAGCCACTTCAAGCACTGCCACTGTGTAGCACCCAGCCATATAATGCAACGGCAGCCATTCTGTGGCAGTACACTCACCATACAGTAGCTAAGGTGGTGAAGGGGCAGGAGACAATTCAAGAATTAGATATAGGAAATGAATAGGAGGACAGATTTGATAGGGCCACAGAGGGCAATTTCAGGCAGGATGTTGGGGTACTACTCCTGTCATGACCCGCTCGTACGATCCTTCGGTGTGCCACGCCCCCTCGTTACCTTGTGTCAATTCCTGATTGTATTCAGCTGTTTCGTGTTATTTCTGAGTGTTCCTGTGTATTTAGTTTGTTTCTCCAGTCCGGTCATTGATGTTAGCCTCAGATGAATTACCCAGTCCGAACTAGAGGTGGTATGACTTTCTTATCAGGGTGCTTCATAACCTTGGTCACCACTCATTTACATGCATGTAGCCCTCTCTGTTTTTTCCCCTCTCTGATTTATTCCCCAATTGATTTTTTCATTTATTTATTTTTCTGTCTTTGAATAGTATGTAAACACAAGGCTTCTCCTGCGGAAGGAGTCTCAACAAAGACTTTGTGGTTCAGGTCTATTGATAGGGCTTGATTTTGTGCATCACACTTTGTTATAATAGTAATGTGATTTGAAGTCAGCTTTGAACCAGGAGAAAGTGAAGATCTGAATGTAATGATGTTTCATTCCAAAGAATCAATCAAGCATTCAAATTATATACACATCCTTATGCTACACTGGTCAAAGTCTGATAATGCAATAATTTGCGCTCTCATCAATACCACGAAAGATGGAAACCAGAAATGTCGTAATTACAATCGCATTACATATTATGATATGCATTAGATACACTTCCAGACTGGAAACTCTGAGATGAATGTATTTCTTACGATAAAATGTCTGTGAATAGATTAAATGTGCTGCATGTTGGGTTTTTACATTGAATCAACAAACAGGCATATTACATGATATGGGGCAATTGACGTATGAACCTTAATTACTTTAGTACCTTTCCTGGATCTACTGTACATAGAGAAGCTGGAGGTTCAAAAATAAGCAAAACTGCGGAATGATGCTTCACTTTCTATATATTTAAAATGTGTGCTTGTGTCATGCACTTTCCTGCCAGGCTGCCATTCTCCCCCCCCCCAACCCTTCCATCATTCATTGGGTTTAGTTCCAAACCGCAGGCATTATACATATCCGACTTGACTAACCAGAAGGCAGACACATTTAATTACCTTCTTTCAATCATACATTGGCATTGCTATGCTGAAACATGGCACAGCGACTCGTGTAATACTGAGGGATCCCAGGAAGAGCTGTCACATCAGGCTGTTCATAATTCAGAACGAAATTAAGCACATTAAGATTGTACTAACAAAACAGTAACTCACTTCCCCTGCGACGGCAGGGATTATCAAACTCTGGGAAGAGTTTTGATAATGAGCAAAGGCAAACGGCAGTACGCCTGAGTTTCGCGTGGAGGGGAGTTGGCTAACATCAGCCCTGATTGGCCAGCTGCGGGCCGTCTAGCTGCAGTTAACAAATGCCAGGCTGGCTCGGCAGATGAATGCAGAATGACAGGAAGCGAGACGCATCTTGCTGGCGCGGATGAGGCAGAGCGCCTGCGATACAATGGGCCATTCCTCTCTGGCAGCAGTTTGCTGTCGGCAGTAGTGAGCATTGTCTTTAGACTGCAGTCCTTTTGTTTGTCGTCATTCAGGGCCCACGTCACTTCTGACACATACTGTAGCCGCCCCTCATCACATTGAATATGGAAACGTACAAACCAGATGAGACAGAGTGGGATGCGGTCGAGGGGGTGGGGATTGTTTTTTTTACTCAGTTTGTTAATACTCCTACCAGGGGAGAAGATCTTGTTTTCTCTAATAACCAGGATAGGATTGGAAAATTAGAGGTTTTAGAACCATTGGACAGTAGTGATCATAGCATTGTTAAATTTGAGGTGAATTTTAGTGTCCGAAGAGCAAAGTCCAAAACAAAAGTATACAATGTTAGGAAGGCTAATTTTAATGGTATGAGACCGAAAATAGAAACTGTAAACGGCAAAACAAGAGGCATGGGAATTTTTTAAAAGCACATTGTAGCAAATGCAAGAGGACTTTGTTTCCAGCAAAACTAAATCTAGGAAACTACAACCAAGGTGGTTTACTAAGGAAATTAAGAATAAAGTCAGGAGGAAAAGGGCTCTGTTCCACAAATGGAAATTAACTAATGATTTCAAAACTAAACAGGAGTTGCCTCCAGGTCCGCCCGGACAAGTTGGTCCAGCAAGGAATCCTAACTGAACCAGGGGATTCCCTGGGTGTTGCACCTGTGTTGTTACCTGACCTATATGACTGTGGCAGCGGAGGCCATTGATTGCCCAGAGCAAGGATCTCATAGATCCCAGTGGTACCAGCTCACCCTCCATAATAGTCAGTTGTTAGAGCTGGAACTGGCGATAAAGAAGCAGGAGTATCAAGCTCAGCTTTTATGATTAAGGGCATTGTGAATTGAGGTGGATAAAAAGGTGGTCTTGTAGGGGCTGAACCTGAGCCAGCAAAAATCTGTGCCTCTGCCATTCAAGGTAATCTCATTGATAAGTACCCCTTGATCTGGCCCGTCAACCCTTGACAATGCTAGCGCACCAGGCAGTGCTCCTCATTCTAGCCACCGATCTCCCTAGGTTTCACCGGAAGCTGTATACATACACCAGTCAAACTTATGTGAACTTGCATGGAAGAAATCAATACTTTTTGGCAAGTGGTGTGCAGTAGTGATATTTCGATTTTAATCAGCTCAAGGAGCTGATATTGTTGGAAGAATTTAAGAACTGTGTGCCCACCTCAATGAACAGAAATTAGCCTGCCCTGTAGACACCACCATCCTTGCTGATGAGTTTGTTCTGACACATAGAACTGTATATGGTCCAGTCTGCTACCCATGAAAGCCCATCACAAACCTGTGAGGCCTCCAGGTGATACCACTTCATCTAATCCACATGTTGAAACCAGACGATGCTTCTACTGCCACGAGGCAGGTCATCTCATTTCTGTTTGTCCTGTACTGCACTGTAAAAATGCCTGTGCTACAGTGAAAAAGGTACACATAGAAACCATCTGGGAAACCAATCCATCACCTCAAGTTATCGAAACTACCTTTCAGCCCTTTGTGTTCCCTGGTTTTATTTCATTTAGTGAAGATGATGTACAGTGTTCTGTGACTAACCTGCATGATACTGGGGCAGCTCAATCTTACGTACCGAGAGGTGTTTTGCCATCGTGATGTCCTAGTACAAGGAATAGAATTGGGTACTGTTAGGGTTCTGCTACATCATGTCTATTTGAGAACAGGAGATTTCTTGGGTTTTGTTAACCCTCTGGGGTCTAGGGGTAGGAAACACACTTTCACTGGCTGGAGAATGATCACACACTTCTTCAACTATCATAAACTTAATTCATGGCAAATAAATTATTTCTTATGTATATATTTTGCCATTATACTCATCTTTATTTTAATGTGTATTGTAAATATGTCAGATTTTTGTTAAGTTTGTAATTTGACATCAAAGTATATAAATTGCAAAATGCAGTTTGGAACACTTGCACAACATAATAAA
Organism: Mormyrus lacerda; assembly: GCA_015163995.2. NCBI lineage: Eukaryota > Metazoa > Chordata > Actinopteri > Osteoglossiformes > Mormyridae > Mormyrus > Mormyrus lacerda. The sequence goes on along the minus strand of JAABNX020000090.1, from coordinate 21,325,941 downwards.
AGTACATAGTAAGCAATGGTGGCAGTTTGTTTTGATTCCAGATATCTGATCACCAAAGTCTTGGCTACATGAAGTTGCCTAAGTGGTGTAATTACAACATTCAGTTGGATAAATAAATAAAAAAAAGCTAACTCATGTCACTATTTCTCATCTCCTAAGTTGAATATTTACGAGCTCTCGTGTATGCATGAACCATTAACACCTGGCCACATCCCCCCGAATGCAACTTGAATACGTGCTAATTCGGCTATTTAGAATGTGAATAGTGATCTTCGGGTGACAGTGACAGTACACGCCGGTAAAATAAAGAAAGGTGACATGGTTTATTCTTTTGTCAATTTAACTTAATTTTAAAAACTTTAATACTTCCAACAATGGACATTTTGAAAAGAAGACATTAGTCTTAATACAATAGTCAACGTTTTTTTTCACGATTCTACATAAAGATTTCAGGGAGATATAAACTGAAATAGACACAAAAAGTACGTTGTGCCTTCAATGACGCAGTCTACCCCAGAGGGTTAATGTAGCTGTTCAGTCCCAACTTCCAGTTTCTGGAGTTATGTTCATTTTGGAAAATGACATCTTGGTAGGGAGAGTGGTTCCCTTACCCTCCCTGAACCAGAAATCTGTCAAAACAATGTAGCATATGATTACCCCACTGTGTTTCACAAATGAAAAGCTTGACAATCCACAATATGTGTTTGTGTGTGTATATTGTTGGTCTTCTGGTTGGTTAAAATCTGTGACTTTGTCGTTCAGCAGCGTAGGCTACTAAGGGAGAGGTTACTAGCACATCACCTTAGAGTGTTAGATCTCAATGGTTAGCATGAATCCATGTGCTTTTACCATACACGTTAACTGCTGCATTTGTTGTTAACAGTACCTGATATGGGTCCTCTCTCTTAGCCACAAGAGGTTCTTTCTGGGGTTTCTTGATCAGTACCCACTCACCAGGTACCAGAGTGTGACCTCCGTTGACGGGCTCATCCCAAGCGTCGGAAACCTGTAGGAAGGCAGACTGAATGGCATTGGTGAGCTTAATGCAGTAATCAACCAGGCTATCACTAGCAAGGTGAACGTTTGCTTTTTTCAGGTTTATGTTGTCGGGAAGATGCATCGGACAGCCTGTGATGATCTCAAATGGGCTCAAACCAGTCTTTTTGTTGGTCGTCACTCTGATGCTGCAGAGAATGACTGGCAGTGCCTGAGGCCATGGCACTTCTTCCTGATGATATTTGGACAGCCTGTATTTGATGACTCTATTCATCCTCTCCACTTGTCCCGATGACTGTGGGTGATGAGGGCAGTGTAATGACCATTCGATGCCCATGAGTCGGCTGATCTCTTGACAGACTTCTCCAGTGAAATGTGTTCCTTGGTTTGAGTCGATCTGGCATGGTAGGCCCCAGCGTGGAATGTAGTCCTTGACCAGTGTCTTTGCGGTGTGTGTGGCTGTGGCTTTTCAGCAGGGAACTGCTTCCACCCACCTTGAGAATTTGTCCACAATGATGAGTACATCTGAATAACCGTGACTTTTCGGCAGAGTGATGTAGTCAACTTGGAGATGGAGAAAGGGGCCAGGAGGAGCAGGCACCACTAGAGCTGGTGTCGGCGTTCCTGGACCTGCATTATTCTTTTGACAGGTCAGACACTGCACCACCTACTGTGCTTCTGATCGAACTGTGGGTTCCACCAGTGTTGACTGAATCGATGCACCCTTCCAAAACAAGGTGACCTACTGAATGAATTTGGTGCGCTTGGTAGGGAAGTAGTGATGACGGGGCCACTGTTCTGGGTCCGTCTCCATATCTCCATACATCATCTGTGAATTTTCGCACTTCTTTCCATCCATGGCCATTTTTTGTCAGCAGGACTGTTGCTCTTCATATCCTTGATGTCACCAAGATGTTTGGTCACTGTTCTTAGCTGTTTACATTTCACATTTAGTCTGTGTCACTCTTTGTGTTGCCACCTCTCGCAGCTCTTTTAGCAGCTTCATCTGCGAGCGCGTTTCCTTGACTTTCCACTGTGTCAGTTTTGGTGTGAGCTTTGCATTTCAGGACTGCTAGCTCAGCAGGAAGTTGGATAGCATCCAGTAATTCTTCAACCAATTGTCCATTTTTCACTGGTGTCCCAGTTGCCGTTAGGAAACCACGTTGTCTCCAAAGAATTCCAAAATCATGGACAACTCCAAATGCATATCTGGAATATGTGTACACATTGGCTGATTGATTTTCTGCAATTTTGCATGCTTCAATTAGTGCTTTTAACTCAGCTTGTTGTGCCGATGTGCCTTTAGGCATACTGCCATTCACGATTACCTGCGTGTCTGTTGTTATTGCCCATCCAGCACATCTCACACCCCCATCGACCATTGAGGACCCATTGGTATACAACACCGATTATTATGGGATTATGCAATAGCGTTTCTTGAGTATGGGCAGGTTCGTCCATGGCAGTTACTATTTCCACACAGTTGTGATCGATCTCTTCCATGCACTCTGGTAATAGGGTGGCAGGGTTGTTTGAACTAGCCTTTTCAATGACAATGTTGGGTGTTTCCAAGACAGTTGACCACTTAGCCCATTGGGCTGCTGTGACTTGTGATGCTCTGTTTAGTGTCAGGAGAGTGTGGACAGCATGTGGGCATCTCATCACCAGAGTTTGATCCAGCACCAGGCTTGAGACAATGATGACCGCCATGTATGTTGCCGGACAGCTCTCAGGCATAGCCCCATTCGAATGCCACATTGTCCAATTTTGCAAATAGTAGCCTACTAGTCACTGCAGGCCACCATGATCTTGTGTTGGAAATGCTGACATGTAGCCACTCTTCTCAAGAACATTCAAGATGAAAGGCTGGCCCGTGACTGGAATTCCCAGGGCCGGAGCTTTTCACAGTGCTTCCTTCAGCCCTTTGAAAGCCTTCAACTGAAGTTCATTCATCTCAACATGATCTTTCCTGCCTTTCAGTAGATCATTGAGTGGTTGAACTATTTTGGTGTAGGAATCCACCCACGTCCTGTTGTAGTTGCACAGTCCAAGGAAGGAGCGCAGCCATGTTTTTAGCCCTTGCTTTTTTGGACGTGGGAGCTCTTCGGAACATTTATTTATTTTCTCCAGGTCTGCCACTTCATGAGTGTACCATATCCCAGTAGGTGTATGGTCCATCCTCTTCTTTTGCTCTTTTTGTTCTCAGAGGATCCAGGCGAATGGGTCCGGCTTCTTCTTCTGGTGTCTCATCACTTGCAGATGTATCATCAATTACTTGAGACGTAATTCTTGAAGACACCACTTGTGGTGCTGCCCTGGGATGAGTCACTGATGTAGTACTCACAGTCACCACTGGGGGAGCACTCATCTTTTTGCTTCTTTTTTCTATTGTGGCCTTTAAATCTTCCGCCAGTGTGAGGCGCTGTTCTTTCCGATCTTTCTGACCTTCAGCAGGATGCAGCCACTCTGCTGGCATGGGCGCTTGTGGAGGAGGGGGTGCAGGAGGGACAGGTGGAAGAGCAGACACAGGCAGGGCTGGTGTTGGAGGAGGAGGAGGAATAGGTGGAGTCACCCATGCGTTTCCTGCATTCAAAGCCATTTGTAGCTGATTTATTAACAAACCAATAAGATTTTTGTTCATCTTGGCTCTGCAGTTCGCTAACTCCCTCAATAAAGCGTCTCTCTCCTCTTCTGCCCTCACACGTGCAGCATCGGCACTCGCACGAGCAGCATCGGCACTAACACGTGCAGCATCAGCAGTCGCACGCACAGCATCAGCACTAACACGTGCAGCATCAGCAGTCGCACGCGCAGCATCGGCACTCGCACATGAAGGTTGTTCTTCTGCCATGTCTCTCTCTCTGTCAGACAGCTGTTTGTTCTTTTCACAGACATCAGTTAAAGCAGCAACTTGCTCATGCAAACTTTTCTGTTCTCAGCATTAATTTTTGCGATCACATCTTTCCAACGACGAATCTGACCCAGCACAACAAGTGTCCACTGCAACCGTTTTTTTCCATCTGCGATGTGCTGTGCTTTTCCCCCTGCTCTTCATATGTCATAAAAGACCAAATGCCACCTGAATCTGTATTGATATCATACTTCTCACGGATGTCAGCAGCAGTCGACTTCAAACACCAAGCTGTGTCCAGATATTCACTGAGATTTTTCATCATATTCTCCACATCAACGTCTGGAGGCTCCATTCCTCCCTTCTCCGTAGTTGGCCTTGCAGAAACATTAATTCTACTGCCAAATTTCCTAGATACGGCCGTGTCTGTTTTTTCCCAAACAGTAAATGGCGAAAGCACTGTTTCGTTCTCCTTTTTTTCCCGAACAGTAAACGGCAGTTTTTTTTTTCCCGAAGAGTAAAATGGAATAAGTCTTGCAAGAAAATGCTGTTTCTATCCTGTTACAGCAATGGAAAAACTTCTTTATAGTCGACTTATCTTTTTTTTTTGATCTCACAATAGAGACATCTCACAATTAGTTACGTTTACTTTTTCTTCATCAAACAACTCTCTGATTGGGTGTTTGAGCAGGGGAGAGGCTATTTTCAACCTTCAGCTAAAGACAGGAAGAAGATCTTACCTCTGTTGATTTGCTCGCTTAATTGTTGTCTTCAATCATCCAGCATTAATTAGTCTCTTGGCCTTGTCACTTACTGATCATGTTTGTGACGCCAACTGATAGATTTCTTCAATGAAACCTCAGGTTCTTTTAGTTGATTGATGAGGCAGGTTCCTTAAGCTTAAGCAGTTTATTAAGACAGAATGAAGATATAACAGAAAGATGTTTCATGCTGCCGGTTCAGTGTCTGTCTGTGTCTGTCTCTCCGCCCCGCTGATGGATGCAGGTCCTTTATCTGTGGTCTTCATACAGACTCTGGGAGCCAGGGGGTCAGACGGCCTTGGTGAGAGTAAGTTGTATGAGATACAGTAGGCAAAGTACATGGCGAGCGAGTAGCAAGGACAGAATGAAATATAAAAATAAGAAGTATGAAAGCTATAAATTAATGAACTAAATGAACATGATTAGATAACAACAAATCAACTACGGAAATCCCTCACTTTGCAGTATCATCGTGATCAGCGAATGAGACATGCTGGGATCACATGCGATGGCGTTCACATTTCACGCTCCTTCATACATTCTTATTATCTTCTCTTTTCCATCGAGATCGACGCTTTTTCGTCATTTCTTGCTGCTAGTATCACTGACATTAATTTAGTTGTATTTCGGAGCCGTGATATAAATTACAAATGGTCTTTAACTGAGAAAATCGAATGAAAACAATGTACACACCTGCGTCAGATGATCTGCGAGACGGAGTAGACCACTAACATCTCTGCAGCATCCCTGATACCACCAAGTCCAAAGCCTAATCTGTTACACACATGCTAAGCCTTATACAAAATGCAGTAATGTATACATAAAATACATAAGATGTTAACTGGGGTTCACTACAGTACAGTAACATTATATGTCAGACTGCGCTGTACAGCACAGTGTCTTTGTTGGCTGACAATGCTGCCTATAGCCCACTTGAATTTAAAAATATACTGGCTGCTCCATCTGCCGTTAAAACATAGATTTAATTTTTTATTGTAATTTTTGGCCTCAGCAAAACGACTATAATTGAATGGACATTAAACCGGGTATACCTGTACCCCTATTATGGGTATTTAGCCTAATCAGGAAAAATAACACTAGGCTAGATGTCGTACAGTGATCTCATTAACATTGTGTTGCAGTTGAAATACATGTTACAGACATCGGGGGATATGTCATATCAATATTTGGTAACAATGGCTGTACAACATTGTGCCAGTGAGCAAATGACCTTGTAGAGATGCTTTGCTTATGGATTTTAATGTGTCGCAGAGACATTGTGCAAATGTATGTGTGAAGTCTTGGGTAGTTATTTTAGTGTTACTACTGTCACAGTATGAGACAATACAGCTGTCAAATTTTATCTATCACTGTCCCTCATATTACCTATTCATTGCACCACCATAAGGTCAGATGATGCTAGATCATAAACAGGAAATTAGGGGAATGGGCTGCATTTGTTCATTAATTTTTTCACGCACGACAAAAGTAATGAGCCCATTTAAGTTTCAGTACTTTTAATTGTGTTTAATTTGAAAAGATAATTAGTTACATTACTCATTACTGCCAAAAGTAGTGAAATTATGGCGATGCGTCACTACCAACACTGGATATGAATATTTTATGTGTTTTTATGTGTTTTTGTTCTTTAACATTGCACTGTATTAAACTAGAATTATTCATAATTTTTCCGTGTTTTGTAAGGCACGAGATGACCGAATTTTTCTAAAAACTGGGGCATGTTCTGGGTGGAGAGGAAAAGCACATATTTGCCCCCTTACATATTGCCACAAGGCAAATCACAGGACAATTGAATTGTTAATTGAAGTACAAATGGTCAATTGAATACTGATGTTTGCCCCTAAAACCAAAAAACATAATGTGCTTTGCAATTCCTAACTTAAATAGGGTTCTACTGCCCCCTCTACACCTCCCTTCTCCCTGATTGGGATTAAAGAAAGAAGGACATGAAAATGGACATCACATGGAAGAAAGTTTTGTTGGAAAATTAGTAAGCTAACTACCTGGAGGGGTACACTGGGGTAGTAAGGGAGGGAGGAGTAGTGGTTAGGTCATTGGGCACCTCCTCGGGCACAGGGGCTGGGGCCATGGCAGCCGGGGACACGGGAGATGGGTCAGGAACCAGGTATGGCAGAGCAAAGTTTTCTGGGATGGGAACCACTGGAGCCGGGACCTCCACAGTGGGAAACTCTGGGGGGCGGGGGTCATCTGTCACGGGAGTGTTATCTGGTGCGACTAGGGCCTCACAGGGCGGCAACTCATCTGGCGCGACTGGGGCCTCGCAGGGCAGCACGTCAGCCGGTACGATTGGGGTCTCGCAGGGTGACGCGTCAGCCGCCGCGACTGGGGCCTTCCAGGGGGGCGCGTCAGCTGCCACGACTGGAACCTCAGACGTGGGCATCATGGGGACTGTGGCTTCAGGCGCGGGCATCACGTGGATTGGAACCAGGGCGACTGGACCTGGAGGGTCAGGAGGCCAGGGAGCTGTGGCCGAGGGGCCAGGGACCAGGGAAGGCTGCGCAAGGGCCACCAGGAGGGGAATAGCTGGGGCTGGAGCATCTCTCGTTGGTGTGGGAGCTGCTTGGGGCGGGACATCATCTGTTACGGGACCCTCTGGGGGCAGAGTGTCATCCGCCGTGACTGAGGCCTCGCAGAGTGGGGTGTCAGCCAATGGGATGGGAACCTCGGGAGGCGGAACTTCGGCCACCGGGTCGGGACCTCAGAGGGCAGCGCATCGGCCATTGGAATTGGAATCTCGGGCGCGGGGACCTTGGGCGCCGGAACAGGAACCTCACAAAAAATGATTTTTATTATTGTACAAAATCAATTTAAAAAAAAATAGTAGCTCTTTTTACAGACTGATGAAAACAAAATAATTGTCATGCCCGCTCGTCTGATCCTTCCTTGTGCCACAACCCCTCATCTACCCCATGTGGATTCCCCATGTTTACCAACTTGTCACCCTTCAAAACCCATTCTGTGTTCCTTCATCACACAGACAGACAGACAGACAGACAGACACACACATACACAGTGTGGTTATGCACACTGGATTACGACAAAGGTGTTGACATATTTTAGGAGTATTTTAGGAATTTATAATTACACAATTTAAAGAGGGAAGGGTACAATAAATGGACTAATGATTATAAAACTAAATGAGATAGACATGTTTAATAATGTGTGGTTTCAGGAATAGAATATGCGGTACAATGAACACCAATTGATTTGATTATGTGTTTCTATGCATATTTTTTTTAATAATTAAAAAATAATTTAATAAAACCAAGGAATGTACAAGAGTTGCTATCAACTCAAAAGTATGAACCAAAATCTCATTACAACAGAGATTGCCTTTTTCATGGATATTAAGGTTTAACACAGATAGCGAAAGGGCTTGAAATGCAAAAATGATCAGTGTGATCATCAGATCAAATGATTTCTGCCTGTGGACATCAAAGGTATGTGACTGAATACTGCCTGGCTTGCTTCTTGAAGGATAACATTCTGACTATACTCCAGTCACAGAATTCTCATGGATAAGCAATTTTGGGAGTTTGGGAAAGCTGATTTCTCACGTAAAATATAGATTTCTTTGATTGGTCAAAGCACTGCTTGAGATCCATGATCTTGAAACCTAACCTGCTCCGGACCAATTTTGCTCTGCACAGAGTTACCGGTACGTATCCTTAAAGTTATCTGGCTGGTTATGAAGCATGAAATCCAACTTCGTGACATGGGCCCCAGGAATATTCAAATCACAGTCCTCAATTTTAATTTTCCAGCCTTCCTTTTTCTGTGAAACAGGTGTGAAGTCTCTCTGGCCATTTAAAATCAGTAAATATGTTTATAGTTATAGCATTTAATTGGTTATAGCATTTAATTGGTCATAGCCATTTAATTGGATTGCTATCCTTGTCTCAGTATATATGCCACTGAAGGGGAATTAGTTCATTAACTGAAATATGTCTGACTGTTACAGTAGGTGGCAATATGGTTAATTTTAGTATTCAAATATCATGTAAGAGCGAGGCACAGCAGTACATGGTACGGAAACAGGCGCGGGAGTCCAAGAGAATAGGTAAAATTCCAGATTTATTAGGGGTGACACAATCAGTAACACAGAGAAGCTTGCTATGTTAAGATGCTAAGACACTAATGACCAGTTTAGGAAAACACTTAAATACATACCACCACATAGAGGGAGACAAGAGAAAAAAAAAAACATAAATAGGGCAACATGTACAGGACTGACATGCAGAACAGGCACAAAGACAACAACCACAACATTAGCTGACAAACCATGGGGATCGCAGACACACAAAGGGGCACCAAAGATGGAAACACAGATCCCGGGGACACCAACAGAAAAGACACAGGGGGAACACAACCAAGAGAGAGACCAACAGGAGGGACAAATTCACCAGAGGGCACAACACCCAGGGAAAAACCCACAGGAGGAACCAAACCAACAGGGGGCACACTGACCGGGTGAGTGAAGGGACCAGGAGGGAACAGGGGCCGAGCAGACAGAAATGGATCCAGGGGGAGGACAACCAAAAGGGGATAAACCAGGGGGTAAAGAGGTGAAGGACAGGGGGAGCCATGGAGGCGAAAGGACCCCACGTGACCGTGAGGCAGGAGCAGGAAGGACCCCATGTGTCTGTGAAGCAGGAGCAGGATGGTCCGCTGGAGGAGGTGTGGAGGGAGCAGGAGGGACTGCTGGAGGAGGCAAGGAGGGAGCTGGAGCTACAGCAGGCAGCCACACAGCAACAGGCACAGGCAAGCAATGAGCCATTGCAGGAGAGTCCACATGTGACTAACAAGCAGAAGCAAGGGGGCCCACAGGTGACTATGGGGGCAGGGGACTCATTTGTCTCTGTGACATGGAGAGATGACTCCTGGGGCTTCCCTGCTGAAGCTGGGATGTCTTTCTAGAGTGGGTCCCCAGGGAAAGTCTCAGGGAAAGCCCCAGAGGATCAGGACTAGGTCCTCTGGGGCTTGGCTGGGTATCTTGGGGAAAGGGACAGGAGTCAGGGGAGCTAGTACAGGGTCCGGAGTAAGGAGAGCTGGTGACTCTGGGGCAGGTGCCATGGGGAGATGCTGCTGTAGCCCCCTGGGATTCCTGTTTGACTACTAGAAAGCAGGGAAAGATTCACAAGAAGGCACACAGAATCAATTAGACAAGACTAGATACATCTGGTAAACAGGAGGATTCCACATGAGGTAAATGAGGGGGCGTGGCACACAGGAGGAACGGCATGATCGGAATGGGATACCAGTACTAATATCGGGCTTTTTCTGGGTTGACCCATTACATCACAGATGTAAAAAAATATATATATACATTATAGTTGCATGGACAAATTAAGTGACACAAGCTTTAATCGCAAATTTGGTCGGAAGAGATACAAGATCAGGATACAGTGCTCAGCATAAATGAGTACACCCCCTTTAAAAAGTACGAATTTAAATCAATAGTTCAATGAACAAAAAAACAATTTCCAAAATTTTCACAAGGCTGAGTTTTATTGAACACTTGTTTAACTCCATAGCATGAAATTAAGGTTAATAATATAGCTTAGATCACAAAATCTTCAGTTTTACTCAAATTAGTTGAAGCAAAAATGAATACACCCCGCAACAAAAAACTACTACATCTAAGGACAGCACCTAGTTTTCTAGGCATGGAATGAAGAAGTTGGCGACATATTGCAATATCTCTTTTTCCATTCTTGAAGAATAACCCCTTTTAGTGCCTGGATGGTGGATGGAGAGTGATGCTCAACTTGTTGCTTCAGAATTCCCAACAGGTGTTCAATTGGGTTCAGATCAGGAGACATACTTGGCCATTCAATCACCTTCACCCTGTTCTTCAGAAATGCAACAGTAGCTTTAGATGTGTGTTTTGGATCATGTAAGGCTGGAGACCTTGCAGGCCCCGTCGGTTTGAGCTCTGGCAAGCCTGTAATGCTCCACCCAGTGTCCTGAAGCAAAGGTCCACCGGCTCTGACAAGACTGGACCCA
>JAABNX020000090.1:21193884-21214770 GCA_015163995.2 Mormyrus lacerda | reverse complement strand
AGTTATTTCTGTGACCATTGTGAGTTTTTCTTTCATTGACTGAAGGGTACCAACAATTTTGTCCACGTGTGTATATTTTACCTTTCTATGCATATCATGTAAGAAACACTTCCAAATACAGTCAAACATAATAAGCAAATAATAATAATACAGTAATTGTAAAAGCGCTACATATAGTACTGTACCGAAGAGAGATAGCAAATTGGTGTGACATAAAATTAAAGAAACAGTTCTTAAAACAGTTTAGATAGAACAAAAAAAAAGTGTTATTAATAGTTAACGCTCTTGTTGCATCAATGTCTTGCATTTTGCAAGGGACGTTACTGAGATAACATTACAACAAAATTATAGCTGAAGCTACATCATGTTTTCATGAGCATCACAAAGTATTGCATGTGTTTGTTATTACTGTACGAACCACTGTATACAACTCAAATTGTTTTATGCAACAGTTACAAGACTGCATTTGATTTAGATAAATTAGAGATGAATAAAAATGAAGTTAATACTGAGAAGTAAAGTGCATGCGTTACGCTCCGCTGCCAAGGAATAGGCGAGCCCCGTAATGCAGGAGACTGATGTTTTATTAGAAAAGCCGGGTGCAAACAAAGCCAGAAGGGAGATTCAGAAGAGTAGTCGTGGTACGGGCAGAAGTCGATCCTTGGGAGAGTCAATCCTACATAGATAGATGGGACGGGGGACAGCGAGGGAGAAGGCTCATTCGAAAATGGCAACAATACTTTGAAACTTTTGGGAAGTTGCGTCCGTCTTAAGTAGTGCACTGTGGGTGTGACAGCATGGGCTTTGAGCTGGTTTCAGATTTGGCTAAGATTTTAAAAAATAACACTGACTTTCATTCTGTCAAAAAAAACTGAGATAAATATAGTGTTAAGGCACTTTTATGGATCAATCTGTACAACTAAAGGTGAGCTCTGTAGTTTCAGCAGCTATCATGGCCTTCAGAATGGTTTAAATCATTATATCAACAAGCCTCCAATCAGCCTTTAATGCATGATACAGAATTTATATCGATTAATGTTTCAAAGGTGTTGGTAAAGAGATTAGATGTTCAGAGAAATAAAAACCCACATACCACCCACCACTTTTACATAAAGACTAGGACATCTTAAAATATTCTGCAGTCTGTGAGTTTAGATGGTCTTTAAACTTTACTAAACAAGGTGTGGTACGATATTCAGTTATGCTTTGGACGCGGGGGCAAAGAGAGAACTCAGCATCTCAAACCTGACTCATCCATCCTAAAACATGATGAGAATGGAACAAAGCATTTCAGAATGACATTCATTGAAGTAGCACAAAATCACAAAGGGGCACTACATTTAAGGAGCCAGGAAATCGCTTGAGCCCAGTAGTGTCACTCAAATAAAATACCGGAGCAAAATTCCACCTGCTGCGAAAGCTTCTTATCTTCATCCAAAAAAGGAACAACTGCGACAGACAACTTTTGATATACCGTCATCCTACTGGGAGCACACCAGCTGTCACAGATGTTATTGAGGATGTGCAAAGATGCTAGGATATGTACGTTGTTTAGTTTTGTTGGATATAAAGCAATAAAGCAGGATAGCAGTGCACTGTCTTTCTTGAAAGACACAGAATAACTTTCACTCAGTACAGGCTGGTAGAGCGGCTCCAGCTGACTCACTGTGAGTATGAACAAAACATACTACGTGTACATCGACCAATCAAAATCAAGCTTCTAGCAAACATGTACAACATCATTTAAATGATCAATTCTGTGTAAATCAAATTAAGAAATATATTCTACACGAATGTTACATACGTGTTACACCAACTATAGCCTGAGAACCTCTGCCATGCAGAAACTTTTTGACACTGGATTAGGGTCTAGGAAATAATGTTAGTGAGTGCGTATAGGTGAGCTGCTTTAATGAACATACAGGGATTTATAATGATTTGTGGTGCGAATTATTATGTCATGATGTACTATGTCATGGAATTTGTCTTGCAGCTCCAAAAGCTCACTAAAGAGTTACTGAAGACCATCCATAGAGAGCAGCAAACGATAGAACAGCTAATAATCTGTCTAATCGTGCTATTTACTCATCAGTCATGATGCCAAATTGGCCATCAACAAACTCGTTTTTTGGCGGTTGCAGTTAATGGAAACGTACAAATGAATTTAAACGATGCAAAGTAATTGGGAGTGAGTGAGCAGTGTCGCATTGCAATGTTTTTGTTGCTTGGCAACAGTCAAAAGTCGGCTAATGGAAACTTTTTTTTTTTTTCTTTTGTGGAGGCCCATAAGTGTTTAAATAAATAATCAAAGAGTGTATTATCTGTTATGCCTTATTACAGTTAACTTGTAAATGCTACCCCGTGGACTGTTGTATAGAAGCAATAACATACTCTAAGTTATGCGGTTGTACTCCAATATATGTGATAATCTTCGGCACACGACCTGCAGCCTTGTGCCTACAACCAAATTACAGCCATGATATATTGCAGGACAACCACCCTCCCTCTCGTATACTGTTACTTAAATACGTCAGTCTGCTAGTAAGTACGAGTTCTCCTCTATGTCCTGTTTTTAGCCAGCATGTGTTGCTGGTCATTCGGTTTACCCCCTTCCTCTTGTAAACCTCAGCCATCGTGTGTTACCCGGTTTCCTGGGCTGCTACATAGCTCGATGGGTTGAGCATGTGGCTCAGAGGCTATGCCTTCTGGTTATGGGTTCAAGGCTGGCTTGAGGCCAGTTGCACTAGGTGTTTTGTTTCCTAGTGATTATTACTTGGTGTATTTTCCTATTTTTAGGTTTCCCCACTTCTGTTATGGTTTATTATTTCTGTGCACTATGGTCCTAGTCTCCCTGGTGCTACCCTAGTGTTTGCTATGTATTCTTAGTCTTTAGTACAGGGCTCTTCAACTCTGGACCTCGATTCCAAATCCAGGCCTTGTTTTCAGTTCTCCCAGGTAGATAGTTTAATAATTACTGATTCTGATTGGTCAGAGGCTTCACACCTGGCTCACAGGTAAAGGAAGGCTGGAAAACCAGCAGTGCTCGGACCTCGAGGACCGTGAGTTGAGTATCCCTGTTTTAGTATATGCCATGTTTTTTAGTTTTGTGTTTATTTAATATTACTGCTTCCACCAGTTTCTCGTTGTTTCTGCTCCTTCATTGGTTAGTTGATTATAAGTTACACCTGTCCCTTGTTTTCCCTGGTTTTCTGTGTGTATTTAAGTTCCTGCCATAGTTCCCTTCCCCAGTGGGTTATTGTGTTGGAATGTGTGTGAGTACGTTTATGAGTTTGTGATGTGCTGCAGTTGCCTTTTTCAGTTTATAGTTCTAGTCCTGATCTTGCTCTATTCCCTTACCTGGTCATTAGACTTCTTGTCAATAGTCCTTTATACTGTAGTTCAGTGTCCTGGTTAAGTCTTATTTAGTTAACTTGGTGTTTCCCCAGTCCATTTGACTCCTTGCGGTCTTTTTGTTTTTGTATGGTTTTGTTAAATCCTGTGTTTTTCATGGAGCCATAAGTGGATCATCGCCTGCATTCTGCATGTGCCATGCTGTGCTGTCATGGGTCTAAAGTACAGTAGGACATTATTAACCTGGTCACTTACTGTACTGTAAATTTGGTGTTATACTTCAGTTTAGCCAAATTACACACTGCATCTGGCAACATGGACAGCTGCCTTGGGTGGAATTTTCTGAGGGAGTGCAGTCTTAGCCAACCAATGTCACTTTGAGACGGGACATCAATGGTGAAGCCTGCCTTGGGCACCACATGGGCTTTTACTAGTGTTGCCCCAGATGATTGCCCTGACCGATTTCCCAGAAGTGGCCCCTGGCTTGCCTGTCAGGATCTGTGGCCGGGGGCTGTAACAACACACTGTATAATGACCCCACATTATGTAATAAAATATAACAAATTATGTAATGTAACACTTTTCACTTTATATTTATAGCCTACATTATGACTTTTTATTGCAACAATAACTTACTTCAAATACCACTGGTGTTTTTGGGATCCATTTCGGGTGATTTCTGTTTCTCTGACAGAATAGAAGGGAAAAAGTCAAATAAAGAATGACAGAAAACAAGTGGGTTGGATAACTCAATTTAAAAATGAAGTTATGAAATACTTTAGTTACAAATGCTTTTCAGAAACACTCAATCAGCAAATAAGAGGTAATGAGCTACTTAGCATTACAATGTGTTGTGCTGTGTGAGACAACACATTATGTAATAGCATTGCATTATGCAATGGAAATTTGTTTGATTTCATGGTGGGCAGTGTTTGAATCCTGTGATGGATGCTGCCCCCGTGTCAGGCTTATCTCCACTTTCCTGGCAGTGACAGCTTCAGCATGGGGATCTTGTCATGGCGAAATTGTAATCGGACTCACCTGGATGTTGTTGGCTGTCATCAACTGTACTGGAACAATCTTTCAAGTTGGCTGCGTTTATTTTTACCTCTGAATGGCTCATTGCACAACCCAGTTTGGTTAGCAAAGAACCAGATTTGCAGAATTTCAAATATAATAACAAATATAGTAACTGCTTCACAAACATGAGATACAGAACAATCAACTATTAAACATAATTATTGCTTTGACAGACAATGAGAAGCACCATGATTACCACCTAATACATCTCAGAAGGATACTAGGAGCTACTTCAAAAGCACTTTGTACAACATGCTCTATTGTTAAAGTTACATAAACCAACATTGTGGTCTCCACAATGTCAAAATATCATGCTTTTGTCACATTGTGGGGTTCAACTAATATGCTGGAAAAAAATACACATTTGATAAAGTGTAAAAAAAAATAAAAATAGGGATGCCCCCAGAGGTCCCTCTTGCGCCTCCTACGTTGCCTCCTCTGGTTCCTGTGCCAGCAGCGCCCGAGGCCCCTGTCCCCAATAAAGTCCCGGACTGCAGAACCGATGCTCCTCCCTCCATAGTGGAATCGGAGGAGGAGCTGGATTGGGACCCCACGGGGATCTCCCTGACTGCCCCTATACCTCTCCCAGTGACTCTCTCTGATCCTCTCCCTGTGACTCCTCCACAGTCAACCCAGTGTGGCAGACCCTGGCCGAGTCCCTGCCTCTCGATCTCCCAGAAAGGTAGGAGAAACCCTGCCCCCTGGCTTGCCTGTGGTCCCCCTGGCTGCGGCTCTGTGGTTGTCTGAGGGTCCCCTGGCTCCAACTCGTCGGTTGCCTCCACCTTAGCCAACAGTGGCTGCACCTTCAACTGCTGCATCTCCTGCTCCCTCCTCCCCTTCACCTGTGTCCCCTTTGCCTTCCTCCTCGCCCCCTCCGTCAGTCCCTCCGCCTTCCTCCTTGTCCCAATCATCGTTCCCTCCTGCTCCCTCCTCGCATTTCAGCCTCACGGTCGCCTGCTGCCCCTGCGGCTTCCGCCCCTCGCCTGCCGGGGTTCCCTCCTGCTCCCCGTTCCCCCCCGCCCTTTGCGCACCCTGTGTTTGCCCCCGTCCCCTGGTGCCTCTCGGTCTCTTTGTGCCCCCTGTGTTTCCGCCCCGTTCCTTTGTGCCTTTGTTCCTGTCTGGTCCCTTCGTGTCTTCTATGGGTGTGCCCCCTGATGTTTTTCCGTCGTCGTCCCCCTCCTTGGGTTCTGTGTTCCCATTTTTAGTGCCCCTGTGTCTGTCTGCATGTCTGTATTGTTTCCGGTACCCCGTTGATGTTGTGCTTTGTTTTCCAGGTCCTGTGTCCCTGGTCCTTGTCGTGTCGCTCCCCTTAGGTGTGCGCGCCTTTAGGGGAGGGTTCTGTCATGCCCTGCTCATCCGCTCCTCCCATGTGCCACACCCCCTCATCAACCACGTGTGGAATCCCCGTGTTCACCAGCTGTTCCTGCTTGATGTCATTAGTCCAATGTATTTATACCGCGTTTCAGTTTGTTTCCTCAGTCAGGTCATTGTTATGTCATCCTGTATTTTGCCTGCTCCTTGTGTTGCTGCTACTATTAAACCCCAAGTTTGCCCCAACTCCTGGCATCCTGCGACTTTGTCTGCACTCCGGGAGCTTGTGGATGTGACACCGTAGGTGTTCTAAATTGTTTGACCAGTAGCATATGTACACAAAGAAATGCACTATTCAGTCATGGATCTTATCAAATCATTCAAAAATACATTATCTAAAACCTACAATATCCTGCTGGTCAACTCGTTTACCACTTGCTCCTGATGACCTCCAGCAGTTTGGTGGAGTACTTGGCCAACTCTGCCAAAAACTTTATCTCCAAGGGAACTGTTGTCATTCATTTTAATTCTGCATTTATCTATTAAAAATAATAATAATAAAACAGCAGAGCATACAGAAAAAGGTTTGGGAATTTATAATTAGCAACCAATGTGAGAGACTATCAAGAAGAGCCAAAAGTTTGATCAGCTTTTATGAATGTCAAATAATCCATCATCATATGGGCGATTAACTAAAAGGCCAACCTCAAATTAGAACAAAGATGCAAAGCATTCATTGTGACATTAAAGGTGCACATCAACAGCTTAATGATTGAATAATTGCTTTACCTTTTCTTTAGAGATGCACCAATCGATCAGCCAGGACTGGATTTGGCTGATTTTCACCATGCTCGTCTATGACATGTATTTCCCATACCGAACCGCTCTCTCTCACAGCTGCATGCACGCCACAGCCACATGGTAAGAGTTTTTCACTGTGAATGAAAATCACACAAATCTTGTAATTGGTAATACATATAAAGCCAATGTAATCCATGGGGGAACCACCACAAAATGTTAACATGGGGAGTAAACTTTAAACTGATTACACTGGTATACAGTGATTTTGGTGCCAACGATGTCTGAACGGTTTTATATTAAGTTTGTGGTGCTGATTAAGATTATGATTTGGCTGTAGTTTCTGAGATATTTAATAGTTAATTAATTAATGCAACACTTTGAAGTGCATTCAGAATTGCAAGAATACTTTTATTTTAGTTACAACTAGTAAGTAAACAGTCTAACGTCATACAAAAAAGATGTAAAATAACAGTGACAAGAAAAAGTTATGTAAGATTTGATTAAATAATATATTATTAATTAGTTATTAATTTTGGGGAAGATTGTGGCGCAGGAGGTAGTGAGATGGATTCCTCCTGACCCCATCAAAGTGTCCTTGAGCAAGACACTGAACCCCAAATTGCTCCCAGTGTGTAGCTTAGCACTTTGATTGCCAGCCTCTGCCACCAGTGTGTGGATGTGCGAATGTGAGGCATGTATTGTAAAGTGCTTTGAGTAGGAGGAGAAAAGCATTATATAAATGTAGTCCATTTACCATTAATGTCAATGCTTCAAAAAAAAAAAAAAAAAAGTACTATGGCTGTTTTTTTTTTGTAAAAAAGTTATCAAACTGGCAACAATGGGCTCTAAAGCCAATAACAGTATCAGGGGATAGAAGCACAAGCGTTTTGACAGTTGGGCAACAACTGTCTTCATTCAGTTGTTTGCCAGTCCTGCAAGTAAACCTCTATAGATATAGGCCTACACCCACTTTGGTAGTGTCTGCAGATCCCACGAGAAGCAATGCCTTCAGTACATTCTCCTCAACTGATACACTGAAAGCAGAAGTGCTATGCGCTTTGCAAACGGTTAGCCAATGTCCAATGTGTCAGGGACACTGGTGGGTTTTGAGCGAGAACATGGCATGGTGCAGGCAGAAATAAGGTGAAACCCACTGGCGGCTCCACGGACAAAAAAAACGGGGGTTTATTAAACAAAACAAAAAACACTAAGAAACACAACAAAATCAAAAGACCACGAGGGGGTCAAAAACTAAAGGTGATTAACAGAAACTAAATAACAAAACCTGAATACACAGCGAAACTCAAACAAACACCTACTACCAGCAACGAACAGTGAACCACTAGGGACTAAAACTCAGACAGGAACTTAAATACAAAACTGAGCAAGGAAATGACAGGCAGGAGTGAACAGGCAATTAACCAATAGGAAAAGGTGCAGGACAACGAGCAATCAGGAGAACACACAAGGGCAGGAACAAGAACGGGCGACAGGTGAAACTAATAAACTCACAGAACTGAACAAGGAAACAGAGACTTAGACCAAGGAACAGGGAAACTAACACTGGTGAAGACAGACATTTATAAACACAAGTCAGGGCACAAGGGACAAAACCAGACACAAGAACTATCCATCCATTCTCCAACCTGCTTTATCCTATTGAGTCACGGGGGGGTCTGGAGCCTATCCTGGAAGCAATGGGCACAAGGCAGGGAACAACCCTGGACAGGGGGCCAGCCCATCACAGGGCACACTCACACACCATTCACGCACACATGCACTCCTATGGGCAAATTACCAACTCCAATTAGCATCAGCATGTTTTTGGACTGGGGGGGAACTGGAGTACTCAGAGGAAACCCCACTATGACATGGGGAGAACATGCAAACTCCACACACATGCAACCCACGCAGAGACACAGAGAGTCCCACAGGTGTGAGGCAACAGTGCTAACCACTGCACCACCATGTTGCCCCACACACGAACTAGAAAAACCCAAATGAAACACTAGGGAGCAAATTACAAAAACAGGAGGTAGGATTCAAACACAGGACAAGGACCACAGGCAACCACATGCTCAACACATTGAGCCATGTGGCCAGACTAGTAACAGAGGAGAACAAAAACTAACATGAAGGACAGGATGACCAGCAACGCTTGCTGGTCATACGGGGAAGGGACACAGAGTGAGACAATAGGGGCTGACCCTGACACAATGACAACATTCACACTGTAATGAGCAATTCGCTGGGACACAGTTAGCAATTGTAGGAAGTTCTGGCCTACATGCCTTTCACAACTCATTCAAGACTGGTTTTGAAGTGTGGATGGTGGAGAAAGTGCTCAAAGCACTGCATTTTCTTTTCCACTCTGCACCAGCCAGAAGAGAGTACGTCACAGCTGTGAAAAGCAGAACATCCATGGTGGTATTCTCCGGAATACTTCCTGTGCCATATGCTGAGTTATCTGTGATAAGGGGATTAAATGTGTGGCTAAAATGGTGGTGTAGGAAAGAAGGGTTTAGGTTTATGGGCCACTGGAAGACCTGTTCAAGCTGGACGGGTTGCATCTGAACCATAGGGGAACCAGTGTATTGGGGAGGCATATGTGTAGAGTAGTTGAGGAATGTTTAAACTAGGGACTGGGGGGGCAGGGAGGTTACTTATGAATATAGGTGGAGAGAGACGGAAAGCCCCAATAAATATTAAAAGTGAGCACTGTGAAAGGCCTATCCTTTGTGGTCTGTATTTAAATGCTAGGATTATTAATAACAAAATTAATAATTTAGAGGCTTTAATTTCATTAGACGCTTGCAACATTATAGGAATAACTGAAACATGGATGAGTGAAAATGATGGTGAAGAATATAATATGGATGGTTATATGTTGTTCCGTAGAGACCGGATATGCAAGAAGGGAGGTGGTGTTGCAGTATATGTAAAAGAAAACTTGCAGGCAAGGGAGCTTACTGATAAAAATAAAAGTACAGAAGCTATACGGATACAACTTGATGCTGAAATTGTTGAGGTTTGTTATAGAGCATCTAATGTAGCTGCAGAGGAAAGCAGAATGTTATATGATGATATCAGGATTATGAATAATAAAAATTACGTGGTGGATATGGGTGATTTACCTGGGATGCAGTGGGACACAGTCTCTGGTTCTTCTGTAAATGAACTTGAGATGGTGGAATTAGTACAGGATTGTTTTTTTTACTCAGTATGTTAATACTCCTATCAGGGGAGAAGCCCTTCTTGATCTTATTTTCACTAATAACCAGGATAGGATTGGAAAATTAGACGTTGTAGAACCATAGTGAACCACTAGGAAACGACAACCAAGGTGGTTTACTAAGGAAATTAAGAATTAGGAAGTCAAGAGGAAAAGGGCTCTGTTCCACAAATGGAAAATAACTAACGATTTTGAAATTAAGCAAGAGTATCTAAGTCTACAGGTAGAGTTAAAAAATAACATTAGACTGTCCAAGAGGAATGTAGAAAAAAAAAAATTCATTGGAGGCTAAGGGTGACAATAATAGATTCTTCCAATATTTTAACTCCAAAAGAGCTCTAAAAGCTGAAATCACAAATTTGCGGGATATTAAGGGCCTTATAATTAAAAATGAAATTGACATAGTAAATGAGTTTAATGCTTATCTTTCACGGGTGTTCACAGTAGAGAACACGGGTAACTTACCACCAATTAGTACAAACACAGCGTCGTCTATGACCAACATATGTATAACTGAGGCTGATTTGCTACTAAGCCTAGCTAAACTCAAAATAAATAAATCACAGAGCCCTGATGGCATCTTACCTATAGTTTTAAAAGAGATTAGGGATATTATTAGCCAATCCTTAACTGCAATATCCCAGAAATCGTTATCTGCGGGCTGAAGCCAGTTGAAAACGTCAGAGTCTGAAATGCATTGCCAAAATCTGATATGGACGGGCTACCGTAACAAAGCTGAAGGACCGACTGTGCTGCCTGACTGCCATGCTTAGAGCTGTCGAAAACCCGCTTCATCTCCTCAAAACTGGGGATATCCACACAAAATGATGCCCTCTAGGCAACTAAGCTGACAATCAATTAAGGTTTTTGTTTCAACTTAGATTACAGTACTAAAGAGAATTATCAGAACTGATTAGGTCTGATATTTTTACCCTGCACAAATAGGTGGGGGTTGGGGGTACTTATCATAAATGCCCTTGATATACTACGCAAGACCTACCGCAAGCAGGCACTTCCAAATACACTGCACAGCAGAAAGAAACAGATTGGCAGCTTCTCCCCCGAAGTTGAAAGTAAAAACATTCTTTCATCGTGGGAGCAGAGAGAGAGATTGACACTCGCTTGCTGAGGAAAACACGCTTTTTATTGATAATCCTGAAAAGAACCACATCAGGCACTCAATGAGCACCAAACTGATTATGCATGGGAAGCACTGGGTTGTCAGACGCTGAACTGTAAGATACATACATGGTGGGAGATTTACATAACCTAATTACACATAAGGATCGGACCCGGTACACGCAAAACACAGGCAAACACACGTGCAACAATAAGGAATATAACTATTAACAATAACAATACAAGGGCTATTTATAACTTGTGGGCGGGGCATACTGGGACACACCCCGCAGGTGATACCATGCAATTTTAAAATGATAAAAAATGATTAGAGACAATCTTTACTAAATAGTATCTGCACCAAAAGTGTGCAAATGCTCAACATAGGAAATTATTACAAGTTATTTTATTCAGTCAGACTTAAAACATGCATAATGATATTATCATATAGAGTTATGCGTCATTTGTGTACAAAACTACAGTTTTGTGCACAAACTGTGTTTGTATGAGAGAGAGAAATGCCTTTATAGCTTTCATTTTTAAATAATGCTTAAAAGTGTCGGGGGCATCTACTATGGTAATTCAGTCAGACGCAGACATGCTTACAGCAAGTGATTTGCAGCGCATTCGCAAAACTGCTTTTCACTTTGACAAGAAAGCCCGTGTTGTAATATCGCGAGATCTTGTGATGCCCCAAGTAATTACTTTATTTAGTTTATTTCGGTTCTGGTATTTGGCAAAACAATAATTTATTTTGATCTAGGTAAAACAACACAAAATTAATAACAATTAAATCAAATCATTCCGGTGCATCACTAAGTATAATGGTGGGTAATACCAAAAATCACACCTAATATATCATGTGTCAGCTCCTCTACTGAGTCGGTTTTTCTTCTTCTTCCCTTTTTTACCCTGGTTCGGGTGCCAATTAAGGAACAGGTGCCCAAATGAGTTCCTTTGATTAGCCAAGAGGGTACTCGATCTGATCTCCGAATAGTGCCCCACCCCCTGAACAGTGCCCGCCCCTGGCCCTACAGGTAGGAATTACTTTTGCACCAAATTTCGCTGAGATATTTAGGGCGAAAGTGAGAGCATGAGAGAGAACAGTATTTGAGACTCATAGCGGCAGTGCACCACACGCTCTGGGCAGGAAGAAGCGTTACAAGTTGACAGCATAATTCACGTTCTCTTTCAGAAGCAACATTTCATAGCAAACCAAATAAATAAATAGGTCATTGAAAGATCAAAATTTAGACCTTACCATTTTTTCCTAGGACTCTTCCAAAACTTCAATTCATTACTGTTCTGCCCTGGATATGTTTTATACTTTAAAGATATTGAATTGTCTGTTGAAAAGTTTGAGATGTTAGACATAAAAATGATATCGGCGCTTTTATTTTGAAGTCTGCGATGGAAGAGGGAAAAACAGGAAGTAGGAAGAACTGTAATGAAAGATGTACATTAAAGGTGTGGTTGCATGTGGGCAGTTTCTGCTGTGTAATCTAATTTAATCCATGACGTGCATCCTTCAGAAAACAATGGCTGTAAGTGTTATATATTCTTTACATGTTTGACATTTGTTATTAACTGGTTTTTGGACAATTTTGGTATTTGTGTGAACTTTACCAGCTTAATGTGTATTGCTCATAAGTTATCACCATTGTACACTATGTTTATGTTTATGTTAATGCCAATCGTCATAACTATCCTTTATATACCTAGTGGTTTACAATGTTAAGCATTCTGATTTACATGCTGCTTATATAGGAGGCCCTAAGGTCATTTTGTATCTTTTTCTTTAGTTTCACTCTAATTCAATGTTGTCATCTCGACTTAGCCGTGGTGTATGAAGTCATTAAAAGGATTTTATCTCTTGCCTGACTCTTGAAAAGGAGTTTGTGCTGGCTGTTTATCTATTGTTAACACTCGGGAAGTAAAACACAAAGAGAGAACAGTACAATTACTTATGGGAAAAATCTGTTTGGTATACGTCCAATCTGTTTTGGTATAAGTCCATTGATCTGGAACAGATTATTGCCATTTATCGAGGTACCACTGTATTTCACTTTAAGGAAAAACTGGACAGGTTCCCAGTTGCTTCCTCACTACACATATGTCTATGTTTTAGTCCTGTTGTAAATCATTTGTTTTGTGACATACTGGCAACTGACAACTTCTATTGTGTCATATGAACATGACTTTAGAAAAGCAAAATAAGCTTTGGAATGGCTTACAATCCTTAGATGACATGTGATCACCAGTTAATGGTGACAAGCCTGGATGCACGGTGGCCAGGCTCAGTACATGACACTCGCATTTTTAGGGAGTCCATTCTATCTCAAAGATTTGAAGAAGGCAAAGCAATCAGTATTCTAGAGATTTTGGTACACAAACTCTTTATCTTGACCTCTAACAAGGCCCCAAGCAAAATTCAATGCTGCCCACAGCCAAACAAGGGTCAGGATTGAAATGACATTCTGAAGGCACGTTTTACTTGCCTCAAAGGCCTACGAGTACGGCCAGGGAGGGCCTGTCAGGTGGTGTCAGCATGTGTGGTGCTACATAATATTGCAACCATTAGGAAAGAAAAGACCCCTACTCCGCTGCCCATGCCTCCAGACATCGCTAGCCCTGTGACCCTCGACCACCCCACAAGACATGCAGCGAGAGAGGCAATCACAAAATGTTTCACTCATTAAATTAAAACTCAGACCATGACCACATTGATGTCTGATTTTTTTATTGCTTGGCACTCTCCCTTTCCTACAAAGTAAAAGTGATAAATTAATCAGGGTACACACATATAGATGAAATACTGATGAATGTATAGCAATACCCTCTTTTCATGCTGGAGCTTCTCAATTTCAAGCGACAGTTTTTTTTTTTCTTTTTCTTTTTCTTCCAGTAGTCCAGCTTGAGCATGCGCTTGTACAGTGATCCCACGTCTATCGCTGAAGATGTGTCCCACACGCTTTAAAGACATGTAAACTTGATTAATTAAAACAACACATATGATATGTGGATGTTGGGCTAAGGATATGAGTTACATAATATATGAAACATACATCTCTCTCTCACTCTGTCTCTATATATGTAATGGAATATGTAAAAATAAGACGTTTTAATAACGGCGAGCATAACGCTTTCCTTCCTGAAGCATACCCGGGAGTTTTACCTTCTCCTGAATGGTCAAGGTCTTCCTCTGGCCCTTAGGGCTCACTAATACCAGAAAGCTTAGAAGATGTAGGACGCTTGGGAGCCATCGCAGGGCTTAAAACAAAATGAAAACAATCAGACCACAAGCAAGGTACACGATACGCAAAGAGCTGTGACGCGTCTGGGAAAAATACACGAAATAGCGGGGGCACAATAGCTGAACCGCGATATAGCGGGGGATAACTGTATATGGAACGCACATTGTCTGTTCCAGCCAACACAGGAAAAAAGATGTAAAAAGGTGAAGCGGTACACATGCAGCTTATGAACCTGAGGAGTCAAAGACAAGGCAAACGTGCACTTTCTGTATGGGAGGTCCGAGTGGAGAGGAAGGGATTGCTGCAACTCTTCCTATGGGAGAATAATGCAAATGACAACTTAAGGACAGTCAATCCACAGATTCTGTGCAGAAGTCTATATGCTGTGTTATACTGTATTTAGGTCACGCCATGAGTCAAACGGTGCCTTGAGCTGACAAACATGCTCCATTTATGTGAAAACGCACAAACTCCAGTGCAGTTAGCACCGATGTAACAAATCAACTTCCTAACAGGTAGTTATAGTATTGATTATTCCCGATTGAGACAACCTGATTTTGTCAACCTCACGTTCACAAATTACCTTCGAGTTAAGTCTGATTTGGTTAAGCCCCCTTCATAGTACAGGCCAATGATCTCTAGGCCTAGTCTAGGGAGGTCTAGTGTATAGGAGGTTGAGCTCTGGTACACTTAGTGTGGACTCCTATCAACCTCACAAATCTATGCTAATATACTCTGACATTAGCATGTTACAGTAAATATGTGTATGTATTCTTTCACTATTTTTAAAGCAACTTCCCGGACATTGATGTTTGGAATAAATTGAGTTAGGGAATAAAAACATCCCAGTTCATGACTGAGTGTTAAGGTCGTGGAGAAGGACGAGGCAGGAAAGCGAAAATCCACAAGTGATCAGGTTTAATATGGCAGGGCAGGTCAGATGACGACTAACATCAATGACACATCTGGGGAATACTGACTCTGACGCAGACTAAATGCACCAGACAATCCAAAAATAACAGGAAACAGGTGATCACAATCGGGAATTAACACAAGGTAACAGGGTGGGCATGGCACACATGAGAAATGGACGAGCCGGGCATGACATAACCCCCTCCCCCAATGATGCGCACTCTGGGCAAAACAGCAGGCAATCGGGAACAGAACCGACACACAGAACAATCACAGGGGCAGGTGTACATGTATATAATGTAAATTGTATATGTGTACAGTGACAATAAAAAGCATTCTATTCTATTCTATTCTATTCTATTCTATTCTATTCTATCCTATTCTATTCTCTAGGTGCCAAGACAGAATCTGACAAAGGACGGGGAACGCAGACAGACAGACCAGGAAGGGAGACACAAGAGGAACACCGACAGGCGGAACAAAATGGCCAGGAGTGAAGGAAGGAACCAGAGGGGGACGAGGAGCAGAGACAGGAGGGACAAAGAGATGAGGAATAGACAAAGGAGGCCAGACGGGCAAGATTGGGGGGAAAAGGGAAGGCAGAGGGAGCCGCGGAAGGCGAGGGGTGACAGCCGGAGGGGCCAGAGGCGACTGTGAGGCCGGAGCTGCAAGGGACCTCACAGGGGGCAAGGAGGTAGGCGGAGGGACAGGCGGAACAGACGAGAAGGGAGTCGGAGCGGGGTACCAGGAGAGGCGAGGAGGGAGTCGGAGGGGAGACTGGCGAAGGCAAGGAGGAGGGGGGAGCTGCAGCAGGCAATGGAGCAGCCAGAGCCGGGGAAGGCGCTGTCCGAAGACGCACCAGAGCGGGGGGACCCACAGGCAACCGAGGGGCTGAAGCGAGGGAACCCGCAGGTGACCGCCGAGGTGGTAGAGGTGGAACCGGAGGTGGCCGACAAGTCCTCGGAGGGGGACCTGTAGGCGACAGCAGAGCAGGAGCCGAGGGACCTGCAAGCGCTCCCCGAGCCCCAGCCAAGGCGAGCGAGGGCGAACCAGGGGGCAGGGCAGGCGGCACCCGGACCCTGCATCCGTGTCCTCTCCCCTATTGGGACACTGATAGGCAGGGCTCTGGTCGGGATCGACCTCGCTGGGGCCGTGGTGGAGGAGACCGTCCTCCACCAGAGTCCTGGGGGCCCAGCAAGAAGATCCCCGAGGGGTCCCATTCGAGCTCCTCCTCTCCTTCCACCAAGGGAGGAGGAGTGATGGCGAGATAGTCTGGGACACCGGGGCAGGCGAGACAGGCGGAACCGGCGAGATAGGCAGGACAGGGGCCGTCTTGGGTGAGGCAGGAGCCTCAGAAGACACAAAAAAAGACTATTTATAAAATTGACTAGCGAAATTGTGGGTATGAAATGGAACTCTCTGAAAGTTGAACTGAAATAAACGAAAAGAAACCAAAAATGGCTTGAATGAGTTGGTGCGTTGTTTCAATGACTGCATTAATAGTGTAATGAGTGGTTCATTGTGCAGGGGAGTTGTGGACACCGCCATCTTCCTTTTTTTCCCCCTTTTCCTTCTCTGGCAAAGGTGCGCCTGCGGCAACTGTCATATTCTTTTTCTTTTTTGGCCTGTCCTCCTGCTGATTTATGTATGCACTGAAAGCACTGCTATGCACATTATACGATGTTGTGGGTACGATAGTGAGCGGTGTTATACTTCTGTTCAGCCATGTCACAGGATTAGTGAACTTCAGAGGGGGTAGCCACTGTCTCTGAGAAACACACTCTGGCCCTCATTTGGCATTGCTAAACACCACTGAATTTGATCCACACAAAGCTATCATGGGTGCTGCCTGGCCACTTTGCCCTCACATCTAGGATGTTGCCCCTATGGTCCACCATCACTTGGACTTTGATGGCTGAATACCCTTTCCAGATAATGATGGCCTGATCCATCACAGATGGGTTGGCAATGTCCACCACATCTAGGACTTGGGGGATGCCCACAATCAAATGGAAGCCTTGGCGCACTTCCATGATTTCATATCTTGCTGAGGGCAAATGGATTTGATCTCTCAAATAACATAGAAGGATGTTTGTCACTTTCTCAATGCACCACCACACGGTGGGCCTGCTCAGCCCATACCCATCTCAAACTACCTCCAAAAAATGCTCTCTGTCTCATAAAAGCACAGAGCTGCCAGGAGCTGGATTTCCAGGCTGAGAGCATGATTATGTTGAGTTGTTCTAGTAAGACTCAGGTCCATGACAGCTAAAAGTTGCATTATTTGCTGTTGTGGGACCCAGTGCTGCATCTGACATTTTGTCTAGAGGGCAGAAGTTTTGCCGAATTAAAGGATTTATGAATACTAAACCGTTCCACAAATGGTTTAGCACAACTATACATTGTATCGCTGCCATAGTTTGGCCTTACTCCATCCCATGACAGTTCTCTATATATTGTTGCCTTCCTACTCAGTTCTGGATTCTTTGCCAGCTTGTATCAATATATACCAATATATTCTAAAAGGCACTTATATGTTTAGTATCATGCATCCATTGTAAGGTACAATCTTATTATTTAATGTAAATACTCCCATTACTACTGGATTGTTATTTGCATTATTAGCTAACTACAACTGTTAAATTATTAGAGTGTTTATTGCTTTGCAGCTTAAGGTGTACCTGAATGAAACTACTGACTTAAGAACCTTGTGCTCCAAATAGTGGCCACTAGTGGTATGTGCTGACAACATCAATAAGTGATAGTTAAGAGTGGCTCAGACTAACATTAAAAAAAGTATGTATTACAGGAGATATACTTAGCAAGGACACTTTGGGGACCACATCGGAACATTAAGGTACAGCTTAAGGTATAACTTACGAATGACTTAGTGTTAGGAAGACTTTGAGAAATCTAGCCCTGGGGTCGGTTTCCAGAAACCTTCTTAATGCTATGTCATTTGTCACACATGCAACATATCATGAAAAGATTAAATGTATGAATGACTGCAATATAATGTTCAATAAATAAAGAAAAGATGCCATCATTTAAAATAAGGCAACATCGTTTAGGGTACATTTTTACAACTAAACGTCACTTAAAAAAAGTAACTGATTCATATGATAAACTCATTTTGTCTAATACATAACTGCAATATTTGTTAGGTTTCATCCTTGTGCTCTGAGTGCACAGCAAATAGCCTCAGCAATGGGCAGATTCACTGTTTATTTCATAATTGGCTCACACCTCTGTAAATATGCCAGAATCACAGCATATCAAAACTTTGGTTCATGAGGTTGATGACGCAGCACTGCAGATTTATTTACATATAGGTTTAATATACTTTTCCAAAAAAGTATCCTGGAATAGTCCTTGGTAGTCAATAAAGAAGCACATGGGACATTCTCTTCTGTTGTGACAGTAACGCTGCTTTTCTTTCAACTAGTATGTCATTGCTCACCCCAATATCAATGATGCCTTGGATCAAACATCATGGCCAGGTGCGACATAATTACTGGCTGGATATTAAATTGTTATTCGACAGAAATCCCCTGAGCTGAAACCAGAACATGGGAGATTCAAGACCCCTCCTAAGACAACATGGGGCCTATTACAAAGATAAAGCTAAATCCAAATCTTAGGATTAAAAATATATGTACAGTCAAGCCTCTCTTACCCTGGCAGAATGGGACCGAGGGGTGCCTGTAAGTAAGAAATGCCCATAACATGAACAGTACAGTACAACATACATATACATGTGTACCCATAGAAACTACATGATATTTATGAGGTGCAAGGCTTATAATAGGATGTTATTTCAGTTTGAGCTACAGCGAATCATCCCGTTTTATTCTTGCATTGGTCATCCAATTTTTTTTTTAGCCAGTGTCAAGAGAGCTGGATGATTTTTTTCTTTATTCTTCCAAATATAACTTATCGTAGACTTAGCCACTCCAAAATTGTCTGCAACAAATGTGTGATTTTCAGCTCCGCCCACAGCCTCGTCCTCTAGCTCGCCCTCCATTCGACGTTCGCTCCACCTCCACGTGCAGACTCCGCCCACATCTCTCTGTATGCAGCATTCGTCACTTCTGTCTTCCGAAGAGAAAAGCCGACAAGACGACGTCTAGGGAGCTCTGCGCACTTAATGATTATTGTAGATCGTTTGCTTTTTTTTGATGGATATTACAGTACTGTGTATGATTTGTTTAGATTTCTCAATTTCTGGATTTCTCATCTTCGCTTTAGTTTACTTGCTATTTGGTTTCAAGCGTCTTTGCGCGCCCATCGGACTTTAACGCTTTGATCTCTGTGTATGCTCTGTGTGTTTGTCAGGTGTGTAGGGAGTCGCTGCCATTTTTCTTTGGTGAGCTTATGTTGTATTCTGTTGTTTGCTGTAGAATTTGTCGTTGTGTTTTTGTTTTCTCTGCACTTAGGTAAGTTAGCTTTGGATTGCGTTCGGAAGCTGGGTTTTGTTTATTGTTTTTGCTATAATCACTCCTGAGTCGATTGCACCGGGTATATTTGCTCTATGTCCATGGAGTGTCAATAAAAACAGAAAAATATAAAAAAAATGCCCCTTTGTCCACATGTATTCCCTTGTCTAACACACCCTGTCCTTCCCTTACTCCACGTCCCCTTTACCTTTCACTCTGTTGCGCCTCAACCCTAGACTGGGGCTCGTAACAACAGCTGTTGGTTGTGTAAAATTAATTTGCGCATGTGTGTGCCTAGAACTGCCCGGTAGAGGGAGGTGCCCGTATATTGGAGATCGAAATAAGGGAGGTTTGACTGTATGCCTCTTTTCCACCAATGAGGTGCTGGTGCCGATGCCAGACTTTTTCCCAATCAAGAACTGGTTCCGTGAGTTGACCCCTGTAAAAAAACTGGCCCTGGACCAGAAAAAGTGGCTTCAACAAAGCACCACAGAAAACCCAGTTTGGCACTGCAATATCAGTGTAAGTGAGATGGGCTATTGCATCGAAACTTTCCGCTGAGGCGGAAAGTTCAGTCCATGACTGATATACAGTAGTATAGCCCAATATCGCCGGTGCTGGCAGTGAAACAACTTGCCAGCTTATTAGCTGAATAACATTACATCGTTTTTTTTATTCTAAGAAAAACAAAAGCTTGATCTGCTGGCCAGATTTAAAAATAATGTATAAATATGTCACAAGTCAAATAAATAAAATATTGTGGCACTGAGGTGGTGAAGAGATCATAAAGGTGGACAGCAAAGTTCATGTTTTAGCAGACTTTTATTCTGATAAATTCTTTTATTTTATTTTATTATTTATTATTGATCCTTAAAAGGACAGCGGTAGAACAGTGAGAATAAACTCACACATAATGATGGGGAGCCTTTACAAAGACAAAATGTAGTAAAATAGCTTAAACTAATATGGATTGCAATGGCTGAAAATAAGATTATCTAAAATATTAACTTGTTAAGCGCTTGTATAATTCACATAAATGACGCAACATTCCATCATTTTTTCATTCTGTAGAAAATGAAAGAATGATTTAATAATGCATAAACACGTCGCAAGTCGAATAAATAAAATATTGTGATGCTCGAGTGGTGAAGAGATCGTGAGACAAACACCAAAGTTCAGTTTTTAGCACATTTTTATTGTGTGATACTTACTGTAAATGGACAGGGGTAATACAGCGAGCAAGAATACAGTAACACATGCAGATGGGGAGCCTTTACGGGGATAAATGTGGATACAGGCAATAGAGAGGGGCGCTGTTGGGGAAAGCGCCGAAGCTTTAACCCACAACTAGTTTCATGTTGGGGAAAGCGCCGAAGCTTTAACCCACAAC
>JAABNX020000090.1:21181051-21193784 GCA_015163995.2 Mormyrus lacerda | reverse complement strand
TCTGCAAGTACACAATTGATATGATAATACATACAGTTTAATGGTTATATTCCTTTAAGCTAAATATCATTCTAACAGGCGCAAAGAGTCTTGTTCTAAAGACATTTTTTTTAGTGTCGGCAGCTTATAAAAACTTCCTTTATTTCTGTTCCATTCTTTTTTGAAACCGGTGGAAACACGGCCAGGTTCTCAAAAGGCACCAAGTGAGAACCAGCCCAGCATCGGCAGCAGCACCAGCTTCATGCTGGTGAAAACAAGGCATAAGAAAACCAAATGTAGATATCATGTCAGTCTGATATTATGATATAAAAATTCAATCTTTTTTTTTGCCTAAGGATTTCATTACCAGGGTTTGAGTTCTGACCTCTGCTGCAGGATTAATGTTAATGAAATTAATGACTAGTTCATTTTTGAGACTTAAATAACCATGTGTCTCAAGTACCCTTTTATTTATATTACTTAATCGGATAAATGTCTGACTGGTACGTCCTTAGGACCAGTAATCTGCACCTTACTCACTTACAAATTACAAATTCCCACCATATTCAGCCATATATATTAACTAGATATAGCTATTTGTAAATGGATGTGCATTTTATTATGTGCTGTGTGCCGTATGACTTTGGAAAATGGTAACCTTTGCTTTGCAGGTATTTCATGCTGTTGAGTTGAGTAGATATATGTCCAGCTAGGCTGAGCTTCCAATGAATGCCCAGGTATGTCTAATGATGTCTAATCCCATCCAGAGGCAGACTTAGCATAAGGCAAATGCAGGTAGCCAACCGGGCTGCCCAAAAACTAGAGGCCCCATGAAGATGGGTATAAGCCAATAAGAGCATCTGTACAGGGAAAATGGCACAAAAATACATAACTAAACATCTCCATTGTTTATACTATTTTGACAAAAGAAGAAAACAGCAAAACATCAACAAGACTAAACATCTCCCATTATCTTATATTATCCTGCCAGACTGGTAGACAAATTGTGAACAGACATGGAGAGAACAAATTAAATAAACATATGCAAAAATATAAGACTGTCATTAGCCTTAAGGGTAGAGTAAGGTATTGGCCTTGGCAAAATGGGGAACTTGTTAAATTCAGCTGATCAATCCACAGGTTAAATACCACCCTGCCCAAATCTGATCAGCAAATTTTACCAACAGCACTCCCGCCATCCCCCTGATCGGAAAGTTTTTCTGCTGGCACCTAGTACTTAGATTAGCATATTGCATGGTCTCTATGAGCTTCAGGTGTGACCCGGAGCTCTGATACCAAGCTGATTTCACAACGTCCTCGCTTCCGGTCATTTCTATGGAAACAACTGCTGTGCAGAACGTCCAGGACGGCAACCCAATATAAGATGAAAACACGGCGGACCACACAGTCACGTTACTATGGTTACTGCATCCAGCTACTAATCCCTACTTCTCCTGGACGGCTCGGAATTTCACCCTTGACTGAGAATTTTAAAAAGTCCTGTAGAATACAGACATGCTTCTTCTACAGGGATTCATCTGCCCCCAAGGCATCTGGCTTTATTTTATTTGTCTTCTTGGTACACAGAGAAATTGTACATGCACTAGGAATAAAGTATGGATTTCCATGGAACACGATGCTCTCTGTGTGGATCAAAGGCAGCTGCTTTTAGGGTTCTGTTTCAGATGTGAGTGCACGTGCTTTAGATGTGGAATTGGAAAGCTTTCGTGTTCTTCTTATGACTAATAAGAAGATGAAATCTTACCTACTTGCAACACAATAAAAGCCTCATGAAAACATGCAACATTTTTATTCAATGTTTGAGACATTGATCCTCTCCGAGTCTGTTTAAGCACCTCCATCCATCAGAATTTGAAAAATGCCAATGGCGAAACTGGATCACCCTGGATTTTTTAAGGTGGGAGACATAAGACTGACCATACTTCATACAGAAGGATAAACCTCACCTTTTTAGCCAATGACATGTTTAGAATCGGTGAAATACGGCGGAGGGGACTAATCAGCTGGTCGCAAGCGCCTGTCCCAGGACAGGGTTTGCAAACTACCAAAAAGACCTGAATTTCACTTTAGCACTGAGTTTTTCCTGATTGGCCCCTCTCCTTTAATCACAATAGCCAGAGTGAGTATTTCAATCAAGGAAACAAACAAGTGCTCTGGGAGTTTCCTTTGGATTTAGAAACCATGCATTGCCTTATAGTCATAGTGTGTGTTTTTATTACACTGGGGGGACCAAATTTCCCCACAATGTGATGAAAACCTGTAAGATTAATTTTTTCAGTTCCCAAGGATAACCTTATGCCCAGTGAATGGAGGGTGTAACAGGTGGGGTAGATCCTCTCACTCCCTGCCCCACACCATACAAATACCTTTTACCACTGGGGAGCTTGTTTGGAACCAATTGACAGATATGAGTCCAAGTTGCAAGAAAGGTTTGTCCACAAGAAAAAATATTAGCCCTGAGGAATCTTCCACAGCTAATGTTATTTGTCAGTGCCAAACTACCCTACTCTAATACCAGGATCACTTTAAACAAAAAGTCATATGGCACACACACAGTTAGACCACCGCCATGTAATAATAATAATAATAATAATAATAATAATAATAATAATAATATCCAGCTACCCATTTGAGAAAGTGTGTTGGGGTAAATAATTCATAGCAATGACACGACTGAGGAATATTTAAGGCTAGGGCTGAGTGATAAACTCATATTGATAATTATAGCAATATAATTTAACTCGATTTCAATATGGCACATGCTCTATAAAAGTTAAATGTAACTTAAGACCAAAGATGTTGCTGGTGACACACGTCACATCACAAAATGACATGATCACTTCCTCTCTGACTACTACACTACACTGTTTGGTAGTAATGGTGGTTCATGAACCATTTGCTCTATTTTCTGACCCCACTAGATGGTGCCCTTGGTTTACTTTAGGGCATGGTTTGAGCTATTTGAACAGAGAGCACCGTATAGTGGCATGCACAGGGTCCCGGAACCATCATTTTGGCCATCACTACTGTTTAGCATGTGTTTCTCATGTTCTGACGATAAAGAATAGTTTATGACTACAATAAACCATGTGGTTTCTTCAACTTTAACTCAGTAGTAAAACTCAGTTTTAAAACTGGAAATAATGAGTTGACATTTATTGGGAAAATTATCGTTATTAACAAATTTTTATCACAATAACGTTTTTGGGCATATCACCCAGCTCTAATTTGAGCACAACAGACTGTTTCGTGTCACTAATGTTGGAGGTTCAGTATTGATAAAAGGTGGGAAAATGGGGGTTAAAGCTGTCCCCAGCTGGGTGGGACATATAAAAAAAGAATACCAGGCTTGTTTTTGGTGTTGGTGTTTTAGATGGGTGACCGTATTAATCTGGAAATATGCGGAATCAGAATCATAAGGCTGTAACTTCTGCAGATCGGGGGACTGGGCTGCTGAGGTGAGGTGTTTTCCTTTTTTATTAATTCTAAACTGCTTAATAACATAAATTTCCTCTGCCGGGGGATGAGTTTATTGAAAATCGCATAATAAGATTAGATATGATTTAATTCACGGCCCCACCCTGGTCATGAATATTCATGAGTATTACAATGGGGAAACGGAGAGTTTGAGAAAGCTGGAACATCGCAGCTTGGGGTACTGGGGTCTTGATGGAGGGAAAAAAAGAAGCGAATAGTGTCTCTGCAGATCACATTTGATGATACTTTATTCACTTATTTGTTCCATAGGTTTTTTATACTGTATGGAAGGATAATAATGTAAAGAAAACCTTTACATCTACATACACACTTAAGTGATTGTGAGAGGCATAGACTGAGCACTTGTTATTCCAGGTTTTCTAAAGCTGATTGAACGTTGAAGGTATATACCCAGTATGAGGAGAGAGGATTCTGTCTATACACATCTTGTAACACCCCCAGTGAGGGAGACAAATCCCTGCAGCAGAGAGGGGGACTCGTACCGGTGGGTTGAGCTATCTTCCAGCTCCACCTCCCATCTGCTGTTACTGGACAATGAGCTTTGGGGAAATATGTTCACATGTCATGTGATGAAGTGTATTTTAGCCTCAGGCCCCACCCCAAAAAATTAACAACTCAAAAAAAGAGTTAATTAAGGAGGACATGGGATTGTCATGGACTTGTCTGATGACAGCTGTGGTTTCGGCCATTAACAGAAGATAAAAATATACGTTCCACTTTAGACCTGCAGTTCGCTCCTCCTCCCTGCTCAGTGAAGTGCTAAATTAATAGTTGGATGATCAAAAAATGAAAAAAAAACAATGTTTAATAGATTTTTGGGTGGGCTGATTCAGGTCATGAGTGTTACCTAGCAAATGTAGCAAACCACCTTAATTCACATTATCGATCTTTTACACCTTGAGACAAGGTGTGCTGTCTTGAAATGCTGAAGCTAGCATATTGTCTCGAGATGCTAAACCCACTACGTTGTCTTGATATGCTAAAGCTAGCCTTGCACCATAGAAACCCTCAGAGGTAACTCAGATCTGTTAACTACTGGGAAGACATAATCCCTCCCCATCTCAATTCACAGCGGTAGCTGCTGTTTGCATGTTTCTCTACAGTGAAACTGGCAGCACTGGCAGTATGGCCTTGTTATTTTTTTGTCCTGAGCATAGTTATTGCCAGAGGAGAGGAAAGACACCCTCTGTCTTGTTAAAATTGAGTGATTAGGTGTTTTCTGACACACCGACCCACGGGGAAAAGCCTAGATCCCATTGCTCGTTTTTTCAGCCCGGTAATGTGGACACCCAGCATTGCTGTCAGCTAGCATCCTGTAAACAGGTAGTTACTGCCGGGATGAGCTTCCCATCTGACGTTTTGCATCTTAGATTCGAAAGACCTCATCACCTTCTCTCACTCATGATTAAAATGCCAAGGAGTGGTTGGGGCCATGAAGACAGTCCCCAGTTCAGGGTTCACGTTCCTTTAAGAAGGACTCATTCCACCAAGGTAGGGGTGGATCTGGGACAACAGCACCCCCTATGGTGTCATTACTGCACTCACTAAAAAGATCCGCTGCATGATGGGAGTGCATGTGGTGCTTGGAGTGTAGGTGCGGGGTGGGGGTGTCCTTAGAGTAGGTGTGGGGAGGGTGCTAAAGATGCTGGAAATGCATAATTTCCAGATTCCTTCTTCAAAAGGTGAATGGCATAAACATTCAGACACAGAGGAAGCACATTCAGCCGGAATATAAAGAGGCGTATGGTCATTCAATGGGTTTAGCATCATTACACTACTATTCAAGTCACCCCCACCCCCAACAGTACTCATCCTGTCCCATGGGGTAAGGGGGAGCCCTGGGATGCATGCGGGTAGGGAATCAATGCTCTGTTTAGGGTTTTATCCAATCAGCAGGTGTCTCCTCACGGTCATCACGCCTATGCAGGCAAAAGTGTGCACAGATGTTGAGGAGAAACACACTAAACTAGGGGGCTGTCATGGTCCGGGGACAGGGCACCAAAACCCGTTAAATAACACTGAAGGAGACACAGGGAGTTGCACCAGTACCTGGCCAGTAGTAAGATGGCAGCTGGCTTTCGGGAGGCTGGGGGAGAATGATCTGGAAGATGCGGCACTCATTTACTGAACCCATTAGATGCAATTTAAGGCATTTGCACCGAGAGACAGATCGACTTCCCACTAAAATGCATTCAGCAGTTACATATGGAGGGAACACAGTAAATAGCTATTTCTCAGAGCTGCGGATAATCTTAGAGAAAAGGCAGTGAAAAGGAATTGCTACATTGCTGCAGTATCTTCCAGTGACGTTTCCCCACTGCAAACTAAACTTGGAGGAGCTGACAGATGTCACTTAGCCTTGCCTTTGATTTAGCTCCAGCCTGTCGGACAAGACCGGATCTGCCCCAAGACTTATTCTGCGCATTAAAATCCTCATCACTTTGATTGCACACAAATTAGAACCGGGTCCCTGCGCTGCAGTATTCCACCATCACACTGTACTTTGAACTCCGGATCCATATCTGACTCCCACGAGTTGGAAGCCTTGAGAGCTCACACTTTTGACAGTACTTTTCCAAGGCATTTATAATTGACTGTTCTTCAGGTTTTTAGGCACTGCTGCCACTCAGCCGTA
Organism: Mormyrus lacerda; assembly: GCA_015163995.2. NCBI lineage: Eukaryota > Metazoa > Chordata > Actinopteri > Osteoglossiformes > Mormyridae > Mormyrus > Mormyrus lacerda. The sequence continues at coordinate 21,187,651 of JAABNX020000090.1, read as the reverse complement.
ACACAAATGATGTTTTCTGAAAGCTTCACACCGGCAGGAAAACGGCCGCTCCTAATAGACATCCACACTTTCCTCCTGCTGTGCGAGAATGTTTGTTATTTTTTTTAACCTGGTCATTCCAATGGTTCCAATGGTTCCGTAATGTCTGCTTGTGGTTTTAGCCATGCCAATGTTTGCTGGTTGCTGGCAACGACTTTCTGACAGTATGCTCATATGAAATCCATCAATGCAATCTATGCCAATATATACACCTGCACCTCTCCCGCTCACTGTCCTCCCAGCCCCGCTGGGCCCAAAACAATTGCCTCCCTCACACACACAAATGATACTCTCTCCCCCAAGGTAAACATTAACAGGACACGATTATCTACCCTCCTGTTTTATTCAGGCTATAAATATCAGTCATACCCTGGGACCTGATCTGCCTTTCTAAAACCACCAAGTGGCCCAGGGGGGTTGGGGCTGCCCTTTCAGGACCCCCCAAGGCTCTGTCCTCTTCCTTAAATGGCCTTTGGAGGAGGGGAAAGAGGGAAAATGCACCTGAGCTGATGAATGCCTTCTTCCGACTGCCTCTTTCAGCTCTTCAGGTACCTACAGCTTCCTGCTTCCTACCAGTGACCCCCCCAGGCCTCCCCTATAGGGAACTGTAAAGAGCTGCTGTCCAGTGTACCTTTTATCTCCTCTGTTGACTCCCTATGCATACACCCTAATAACGCCAGTTCAGGCTGTACACTCTGAACACTCCAGGGGCCTGTACTACGAAGTGGGGTTACTGGTTTATTGGGGTAACTTGTTGGATTTAAAGTAGTCTGGGCAAAATGTAAGTGAACAAATATGAAATCTACTTAAACTGTGGTAACTTAAATCCGACAAGTTACCCCGATAAGCCAGTAACCCCCCTTCATAATACAGGCCACTGGTTAGGGCACCCATGACCCACGGCTAGCACCTTTTCTCACAACATCTCCTGTTAAGTGCCTAGCTTTCTAAATAGCTATCAAATGGAGTTTGGACACAGGTACCGGCCAAAATGTGACAGCAATGCTTTCCATTTTTTCCCCTCCCTTCACAGATGTACCAAGGTTAGAAAATTACATTATTAGTGTTAAGGATCTTGGTGGGTTTGGAATGAGGACAAGGCATCATTCAGGCAGAAATGTGGATGACCCACTTGCAGCTCAAAGGACAAACAGGGTTTATTACTAACTAAGAACTAAGAAACACAAAAAAGCAATAACAAAACAAAGGACCATGAGAGGGCAAACGTAAATGAGAATAAACAAGACTAATTACAAACAGGCGAGTAAGCAGAACATCTAACCAAATCATAACCATCAACAAACCACTGGCAAACTGAACAGAAGTAGGCACTTAAATACTGAAACTAAAACTAGGTAACAAGACTAATGCAGGACAGGTGACACCAATTAACAAAGACTGGGAAAACAGGTCACAGGTGAAACTAATTAACTCAAAGGAACTAAAACAGAGAAACTAAGAACTAACCAAGAAAACTGGAAACACAGAATCTAATACTGGGAGTAGGTAAACCCAATAAAACATAATTAAGGCTCAAAACAAAACAAAAAACCAAAACGGAATACAAAAATCACCGGACACGGGAACTAGAAAAACTCTTACAAAAGAAACAAAATACAAAAACAGAGGAGGCGGGATTCATACACAGGACAAAGGGATTTGCAAGTAGCCACATGGCTCAACGTGGGGAACCCGACTGAAACACAAAGACCGACAAGAAGGACAGGGTGGCCAGCGGTGCCTGCTGGCCAAATGGGGAAGGGGCACAGAAGACTGAGACGACAGGAGCCGACCCTGACAATTAGGTCACAGAATCTAATTTACATATAGATGATAGTCAGAAAATAAGGGTCAACATCAGTTCAAGCCGGCAACCTGAGATGTGCGGCCTGTCCCGGGGGCGCATGTGGCGTACCTCGGGGTGTGCTGGGGTCAAGTCTCGGCAAATGGCAGATAAAGCACGTGGCAGGGAGGGCTTAAAAGAGTCACGGAAAAAAATATGAACAAGTTAAGCTGCAAAAACTGTCAGCTGTCACACACCGAGACAGCTAGGATTGAGGAGTAAAGAGGATGCCAATTTTATAGGGACAATCAAAGGCAAATTTTTTGATCCACCAAACTGGGCAGAGGGAGGGGTTAGGTCCCCTAGAAAGCAGACAGACACTTTAATGGCCCCTGCTGACCACCCACCCTCCGCCCAAACTCACTGTGAGAAGAGTGTCTCACAGTCAGTGTCTGTCATCCACAGTAACCCTGTGCCCCACCCATCATGTGCAAGGAGGCTGTGAAAGCTGCCACAACGGCCAGTCAGGCTGGGTGATTGAGGCCACGAGACACTGTTTTCAGTGAGACTCTCCCTTCTCCTGATTAATTCAAATCACCCCACAAGAAACATTTCAGCTGCTCTATGGGGATTTTATTGTCCTTGTTGGATACCATTATCTCTTATGATAACATAATAGGTAACCACTGATGTCAGTTAAATTGACTTGAGCGTTTCCTGTATATCAGTAAAGGCTGGGTGAAGTGGGGAGTGTGGAGCACATGGGATTTCAACACCACAGTGGGTGGGTGCGTAGAAAGCGCTTTTACCATGAACCACAGTAAATGGCATTTTACCTCACAGACCCGAAGATCCATCTACGTGGTACCAAGCTCGTGAGTTTATGCTGAGTGGTTCACTGCAACTCAAGTGAGCAGCACGAGTGTGTGGCACAGCAGCGTGTGGATGAAATGGGGTCTTTATTAGGGTACCGGCATGACACCATGGTGAGAGGGACAGCAATAAAGGACGGCCTTTTCTATTTTAGCAGGACACTGAAGAACAACACGAGCAGCAGGTGCCAGACATATCAGAAAGAGTACAGGTGTCGTTCGCTTTACGATGGTCCAATCAACAATATCATGACTTTATGATGGTAGTCAGATTTGCCATGATACGCTGACGGCGGGCAATGGAAACATCCACCCAGCCATGCCTCCAGTCTCTGTAGCGATCATGAGCATAAACATGTAATACAGTGCCTGAAAATGTAATGTACAGAAGTTCCCCCCTACCCATTAGGTCTACTAAACACCCAAATGTGTCATATCATATCATGTTCATATTCGACTTGCAATATTTTCAACTTATGATAGGTTCATCAGTAAAATAAACCGGGACATTCGAGTGTTGTGGTTAGAGGACTGAGAAACAAAATGTTGCCTTTTGTAACATCGGTGTGTCACCTGACATTGCCCCACCCAGAGATAAGCTTGCCCACCCCCCCGGTTACACGTATGTAAGTGCACACGTATTTTTGACACCCAGTAATTATCAAAAATCTGAAAGGAATAAAATCTCCATTCTAGAATTCCTGTGAGCACCCCCTCTACACACACACATACAACTTACATATAACTTACATACTTACATATATAATTACATACTGTACATGACAACAATCAAACATAGTATACAATAAATATTTTAAACACTATGTACTTGGAATATGTATGTGTGTGTGTGTGTTTATCACAGTCAGTTATCAATAAATGACTTTATATTCTACTGTTCAGGTAAACTGCAATAATAATAGTGCAAATTAGTGAAGTAGTGCATCAAGCCTAGTGTGTCAGAATTAATCACTGTATGATCCCAGCATGTCCTTCACTCCCTAAAACCCATTTCACCTTGTGATTACACGGTGTCCTTCCGAAAAACCAGAGCGTGTGGACGGCTGGGGGAGGCGGGCATGTGGGGGTCTGAGAGTGCAAGTACATAGAATTTTACACTTATTGTTAGTAGCCAGGGAGGCGAGGAAGGTGAGAGTAGCCGTCAGCCTGTAAGCTTCTCAGTGATTGCTAAGTCATGACTTACATCACGGTCAGCCATCACCAACCCCAGGCTGGGCGGAATTAATATGCATAAGTTTAATCTGCCTCTGGAGGAAGGTCAGTCTCAATACTTAGCAAGGACACTCAGACAGTCACAACAAAACTTCCTTGTCATTATATGCTGTGAAAGGCATGCTTTCATTGCCAGGGAGGTAGTTTCAGACTCTTTTTTTTTTCCAATCGGTCACCCATATCTGTTCATGTTCAATTTTTTCAGTAGAAAGCGGGGGTGATCTGCCAGTATTGGGGAGAATGTGTCCCACATGCCCCCATATTTCCAACACCCCTACTTGACTCTCTTTTTCTAGTCTGTCAGCCATTCGCCATGATATGGCCATGTGTGGCGACTTTTTGGCTCAGAATCGTAACAAATGAGCCTCGTAACAAAAAAGAAAAAAAAAAGAAAAATTCAAGGGGCAGACACAGCACCCAAGATTACCAAATAATTAAAGAATTTGATGAATATAATAAAAATTCACATATATATATATATATATATATATATAGCATACAACATATATATAAAACATGGTCATCAGTAATCAGTAGTGTACTGTAAGTGGTGCAGGCGTGTCATGTTAGTGTAGTGTAAAATAAATACAAGAAAATCAAATACAAAGCAAAACCATAACAAAAGAAAAACAAATGGCAACGTTCAACAGGCGTCTGAGCACAAGAAAACATTTTCCCCAAAGCCTATTCTTTTTCAAAAGGAGTAAATCAAATACAACATTAACGAGCATCGGGTGTAACCGGCTCGCAGGTATAGGGACAGCACTCAGAGTCATCACAATGTGAATTGCCAACACTAGATGGCGATCAGTCCACAATTCACGCTCAAAGTCGTCACGCAGCCCCCACCCCCAAAAGAAAACAGACAGCCTCATGGGATCATAGATTTCGAAGAATGGTCAATCCACAACAATCCAGCACCTAGATCAAGAACAGGCCCATTCAGTGTAAAGTCTTGTCATCCTCTTTCCACCACTCACCACTTTCCCATCCAGCAGTACCTACGGTGCCTAGAAGCAAATTAAAGATGGAGAAGAAACAGAGGCCAAGGAGATAAAATAAACACCACCACATCACATACTCATGCACGGGACATAGCATCAGCCACGATATTATCAGATCCGTTAATATGTCCAAGCAATCAGACTGTAAAAATAAAGACCGATGAACTAAATGCTGATTTTTCAAAGAATTCAAAAAGGTCAAAGGATTATGATCAGTAAAGACAGTCAATGAGACCTAAAGCCTCCTTCTCCACAACTGAATAGTGAAGCTGTTATGAACAAAAGTTCTTACAAAAGAAATAAATGAGATCTAAACTAGAATTTACGTGACTCATAAACCTCTGAGAACTGGCTGGCGCGTTACGCAACCCGAAACTCATTACCATACTGTATAAGAATACAGTCCAAATGGTTTGATGCAAGCTTTAAGAGGCACTTGCCAATAACCCTTTAAAAGGTCCAATTTCATTACAAATTTCGCTGATCCAACTTCATCAATGCAGTCTTCGATTCAGGGTAATGGAAAGCTATCACTTTTAGTGTCACTATTAACTTTTCGAAAGTCTGTGCAGAAACAAACTCGTTTGTCTGGTTTATCAGCAAGAAGGCCCATTCTGAAGAAGACGGTACAGCAATATTATTTTCAAGCATGTACTGAATCTCAGCTTCCATCAACTTTCGTTTTTCTGGAGACACATGCTAAAAACGTTGCTTAACTGGTGCAGAGTCACCTATGTCAAAATTGTGCTCCATCCATATTGTTCGGGATTGTCAGTGTGAACTAAACTAAAAGTGCGCAAGTGCGCGATTTCGGACACATCCTAAGTAATTTGGGCTAAAGCCCACACTTCAATCAAGATGGAACAAGGTCGATCCTTACAGGGCCAGAAAACTCTTCTTTTCAGCATTCTTTTGGATTACAAAATGCACATTAAACCGCACCTAGCTGTGAGATTAATGGCTTTTGTGCCAGAGATAATGAGTTGACACTCTCCACACATACATCACTGGTTTTGTTTAGCACAGTACTGTTCAGAAATGCAAATCCAATAAAGCTACACTCAATCTGTTTATACCTGTCCTGTGAGTGTGCTGGATTTGAACAGAAAATTGGCATGAGCTGTAAGAATGAATTGCGGGAACATTCGAGTTACCTTGTCAGGAAAAACAGAGGTATGGAGAGATTCAATGCAAAACAGAGGTAGGGTCTTATAGAGTGGTCTGGATGTCCTATCCCAGAAGAGGATGCAGCCACTTGGCACTTGACTCCACCCACGATCTAAAACTCCATGCGCCCTCCCTTGCTCTTACATCATGTCTTTTAATTCTAGTGTATCGTGAGGAAAACTTTATTTAAAAAAGGAGAGCGACACTGGACAGGGAGATAAGACATGGGCATGGAGTCCACCTCATGTGACTGAGGAGACATCTGAATTGGAAATGGCTCCCTCAGTCGCATAGGACGAGCCCCGTCCAATTGGCTTGCAATACGGGTGGCCACCAGTGAGCTTTTGTCAGGCAGAGATGAGAACACCACACACAGACATTCAGTTGCAGATACTTTTAGCAGTTGCTTATTTGATAGTTTACTTCAGTCTGCCTCTCAATCCTTCCGATTTTTATTTTACTTTCTCTATATAACTTTACAAAAGTGAGGGGAGGAGATTCA
>JAABNX020000090.1:21122695-21134341 GCA_015163995.2 Mormyrus lacerda | reverse complement strand
TAGTTTCTACTTGTCCTGTGTATTTAGTCCGCGTCTTTCCCCAGTATGTCAAATCAGTCATTAATGTTTGTCGCCGTGTACTACCCTGTTTCCCGCATTAAACCCCGTTTACCCCCGTATTTTGGCTCGCTCCGTCCTTCCCGGTTCGCCTACCTCCCCGGGTCGCAACAGCCCTCCCATCCTTCCATGGCTTGTGAGATAAGAAAGAACACTTCTGCCTGCCTGGTCAGCCATTTCAAGCTGCTATTTAGGTTATTCCTCAATTCTTATTACCTAAATGATTTACAATATATCACACTTATACTACAGTAATTTAAAATTTCGCTATAACAGAACAATTCTTATACATTTTAATAAAATACATAAACTAAATATGTCTGGTGTTTTTTGATTGAGCTTGAGTTATCAACCTCTAAAGGCCATCCCTTGGGTTCACGCTTGTGCGCATGTCCAGAGTCTATTTCTGTCTGTTTTTCGCAATAAGTTAGTGAACGACTAAATTAGTGTGTTACGGGCTTGGATACACATTGTGCTCACCAACCTAAAGTTAAACTCTAAAGCCCCTGACCACCGGTGTGTGTGTGTTTGTGCACATAAGCGTGGACCAACATTTACTGCAACAACAAAAACAACTCCTCCAGAGACAGTGGATAAGGTCGGTGACAATCTTCCTGACATAATCATGTTGTGATAATATGTTACCCTCTTCAGCGCTACGTATATATGGCTGTGTTCCACAGCGCGTGTGGGGCAATATGCTTAAATTCTTTATTAATTCCCCGTGCTGTAAAACATTGCTTGGCCATATAATTTCACACCTAAAACATGATGACAGGTCTTTTGCCGTTAGAAAATAATGCATTTGCTTAAAATAACACATTAGCAAACTTGACCAATGTTTTTATCCCTTAAATTGAAATAACTAAGGTATTATTCTACCAAAGTATTTAAAATGTTTTGAAGTATGTAGCTAAATACCGCTCACTATACTTCCTATCCGGAACCAAGGTACCGTCTCTGGATCGAACGCCCTCCTTTGCGGTGCTTTGTTTTATGAAATCTGCCAAACTTTGTCGGTTATACCTTCCATATTGGAATCTTGAAGATGTTTTGATGTATGCTGCTAAATACCGCTCACTAGTTCCTACGGCTATTAAATGTAATTAAATAAAACAGGAGCATCTTATTTAAAATAAACTAGAGATACAACTAAATTGTTTTATTCCCTAAATCGTATTGGTTTAAAAATTTATACTAATGTGTCATATTGTCATGATCCGCTCCGTTCGATCCTCCTGTGTGCCACGCCCACCTCTTTACCCAGTGTTTATCCCTGATTGGAATCACCTGTTTCTTGTTACTGCTGCTTGTCTCGTGTATTTAGTCCGCGTCTCGATCAGTCTACCCCAGATCTGTCATTGTTGTCATACCCTGTTCGTGCCTGCCGTGAGTTCTAGTCCTGTCATTACCTTCCTGTCTACCATTAAACCCTTGTTGTCTCCGTAAAACCGGCTGCTCTCTCCTCCATTACCGGCTCGCCAACCACGAACGCTGACACATACAGCCGTTTAAGTTATGACACTTTGTCCTGCTGATTAAACAATTGTAGTTAGATACTTTATCCAACGCCACGGCGGGGCCTATACCACAGCCCTAGATCTGTCATTTAAAATGGCCAGACCCTCCTTTCACTCTAGCTAGAAAAGCTGGACGCATCCGGTGGCCCCGTTAAAAGTTTTATTATTCTCAAAAAGCATTTAAACCAGTACATTAATAAATTCATGTATTTTATTCTTTTAAAGACTATTGAACCCGCTTTGGTGCCATATGCTTTTATCCTGTAGGCCGCAGGATAACGCCATTTCTACCAGCTATATGCCGGGATGTGTGTGTGTGTGGGATATTATGCTTAAATTCTTTATTATCTTTAGCTATATGATTTATAACACATATTATACTTATTATACACACATTTACTTACCCGCTGTTTACACGATAAGAAAGTCCAATTCTGCAAATCATGCAATGGCTATAGCCCAGGGTGTGTGGAGGGATATTCTACCATAGTTTTGAAATGTTTCTGATGTATGTTGCTGTAGTTCCTACAGCTATTAAATGTAATTAAATAAATCGGCGGCATCTTATTTAAAATAAAACTAACAAAATACAACTTTTTAAACTATAGTGTTTTATTCCTTTCGATTAACCAAACGTTGATGAATTTAGCTAAATGTTGCAACTTTTGAACAGGCTGGCAGCATGTCAGGGTCGCTCCGTTGCGGAATAATGCCCGCCTTGACCCCGCTGTTTGTGCGACATCGACGACACCCAGAGCCGCTCTCGATGGATCTTTGCAATTGGCGAAATACTTTTTCTATTTTAATTTAAATAAAACCGTTAAACTGATTAAGGCTTTTTCTTGTTTCTAAAAAGTTGGGTGAAAATAGTTGTGCTTGTTTCGCATTTGCTCTTTTGACAGTGTTTCGCTTGGGCATGCCTCTACTTGTTTAAAAGGTATAAGTTTGGTACTTGTGTTGTTTGTGCTTACAATGCGGTGTTTTCTCTTGACAGTGTTTCGCTAGGGCATGCCTGAACTTGTTTAAAAGGTAAAAGTTTGGGACTTGTGCCATTTGTGCTTAAAATACGGAGTATTCTTTAAACTCATTAAACATTTTGGTTAAATATGAGTATATGGTCTTTTTTCTTTTAAAACTACTTTAAACTCTGCGTTTGCTCTTCTGACAGTGCTTCGTTTGGGCATGTCTGTACTTGTTTAAGTTCCGCCTGCTTTTCTTTCTTTTTTAAAATAACACTAAGTTTTTCTTGTTTAAACATTTTGGTGCTTTCTTCTTTTAAAATACGCCGGGGCTTGTGTGTACTGTTGGGTGGACAGAACCCCCACGCTGGCCGCGTGCGCTAGCTTACGTTCATCCTGCTATATGTTTTATTATTCCTCAAAACATAATTAGAAATAACACATTAATAAATACACAATGTATTTTTATTTTATTAAGGTTTAATGGCAACCGTTATCTCACAAAACTATATTGGCCATTATTAGCAACACGTCGCATAAGCATCTATGATACCATATGGACATAACCCCCGACCATTCAGAATAAAGGATACGCCCACCTCCCGCTTATGACGTCATAGATGGGGAGAGCTTTAAGCTCCGCCCAAAGAGCCACTAAACCTTTTTTTGGCATTGGCTGCTGCAATGATGTGATAAAGTGATGGTGGAAGTGCTTTTTTGGGGAGGTGCTGTGGAGGTGGGGAGTATTAATGGGTCGCCACCCACCTTTAAGAAATCCTGCTCCCTGCCACTGGCTCACTGTCTGTCTCTTCTGTCTGCAAACCTGAGACTTCCTGAATTTCTACTTATATTCAGCAGCCCCTGATGTCACCAACCGTAGTTGTTGTTTTGATGACAGTATACTGAGGGTTACATTGAGTGCACTGGTCTCTTCAGTCCTAGACTATAAGCTTGTTATAGCGACAGATCCAGTACCTGTGCCATTTCGAAAAGCGTTTGAGATAAAAAATGGACGCATGCAAAGCCATAAAATGCATCAAAACTTCTACAGTATATGAACTTTAATAAAGTTCAATTTACAATATCTTCTTAAACCGAAAAAAAGGATTCATAGGCTGCATTAACACGGTCAAGAAACTGTTTTGCTCCACACGTAAACTCCTTCTTTCTCTCTGTCTCACTTTTTTTTGTTTTTAAAAACAAATCAATGCTGTACGTGACTATGGGACCCTTTTACGTACAAAAAAGGGTCTTTACAAAATGATCAATATAGGGGTCTTAAATTTAAATGTTAATTGAATTACTATGACAATATTTAAGAATTAAATATTTACCCCTAAGTATACAAAAATAGATAAATATCAAATTCTTAGACATTGCATACAAATTATATATGAAATGCAATTACCAGCTATGGCTCTAACACAGCTTGCAAAGTGAAGGCCCCTTTAGAAAATGGTGGCCGCTGCATATGTCCTCTGATGGGTTAACTAATCCTGCGGGTGATGTTTCAGATCTCTTGAGCATGCTTGGAAAATCACAATGCCTTGGTTCATTGTGTCACGTGCATTAAAAGAAGACTAATAACAGTTGAAATTCAGATTATTCTCAAACCCATGACTGTCGTTTGAAACAGAAACCTGTTATCACTTGCTTTCCCAAAAAGTGACATCAATGGAATCATTCACCTTTGTCTCAGAGAAACATCCGGACATTTTAAGACATTATTTACTCTAGTTTCCTAAAGCTTGTCAGTCCTTGACACTCAGATACAATTATGTTTTTTATATGAGCAGAATTGTCAGTTTTACGAATACTCTTTTGTTTCCAAAATATAATAAAGCTAGATAATTTGCATAAAAGTCTGTCATGAGCTTTTGACTTGTGAAATAACAAAAACGACTTTCTGACCGCTTTCAGCACAAACTATCAGTTTTGCCTTCAAGAAATATGAAGCTAAAGACGATTCCTAATCCTGTTCCTGATAAAGGTCTCCCCGCTCTGACATCCTGTTCCTGATAAAGCTCTCTCAGCTCTGACATCCTGTTCCTGATAAAGCTCTCCCAGCTCTGACACAAATCTTTTTTATTTTGGCAAATGTGTCACCCACTCCTCTAACAAGAGGTGTGTTTAATGTTTGATTTTTCTGTAAAGATTCTGAGTAATTAGTGACTCTTACCAAGCCTGTCATTCATATTTATTTTAATAAGGCCTCTTACAGTATCATTTGAATAACAATGAGGGCACTCTTTGCCTTGACACCCAGACCTGACCTTCAATATCCACAATTTTACCATAAATTTACTGCAGTATAAATCAAGTCGCATGATCAAAATTGTTTATTTAAAATTAATTTGCTCTTCCTGTTTATTCGTTGTTTTCAATTCCTGTCTTCCGTTAGGCCAAGGATTTTAAGTGGAACTATCTCAATATTTCTACTTCTGAGGAACACAGATTAACTGGTGGTCTAAATATTGCTAGGTGCCTTCAATTCTGGCTCACACTTGTCCAGGTTTTCAAGCTTCCCAATAGTTTTTACATTGTTTTGACTATCCACCTTATCGCTGGTGCTCCTCTTCCTCTTTCACCTTCAGCTTTGCTGATTATTATGATTTTATTTCAGTCTGCTGGCCCCTCTCAATATTCCCAAAGACAGATCAGGCAGGTCATGTGTGTTCTGGGTGGGAAGAGCTAAAGGATGGACAGTGCTGGAGGAAAACAAAATGGCCTACAGAGTCCTGCTGGATGGAAAATCGTGCCTGTAAATGCGACAGATTTCCCAAGAGGAACCATTTTTGAACTTGCTCATGCCATAGCTGATTTGGAATTCAGAAATAATTTTGGTATTCAACATTTATAATGGAAAAGAATAAAATTCTCTGTTCAGAATATAAATTAGAATGGCCTGGATGGCTGTCATTGATTCTGCATTTCGTTTTCATCTCCTTGCTACTTTGATGATGATGCTGTGGTCCAGGTATTGTCAAATCATAAACCAGAGGACCACGTCCACTGAAGTACTTTCTGATTAGTCTATCTGTAAACAAAACTAGCGGCTGACTAGGAATGTTTTTTTTAAATGAGGGGCATAGGAGGGGCCCCGATTCATTCAAAAAATATCATTATCCAATGATATGTTTTGAATTGGTGAGTGACAGGAGAGGTGGCACTCTAGGGACCAAACAGCTTTCAGCTGGTGCCAGTGCCCCTGTGGCCCCACCCTGTTGCACCCCTTAGCAGAAAGGGCATTTTTCCTTCTGAGGTCATAAGTTGGAGTTTGGAGAAACATCATAAGTGAATTAACCATATTCCTGTACAAAAAGCCATTTAGCGATACCAGATTTACGCAGGTTCATTGTTTTCCATTGTTACAATACCAGTTGATAACACATCATGTGGTATTTTGCACATACAAACACCATAACAACATGTCTACAGATGTTGGACAGTATTGTGTGAATGACTAATTTAATGAGACACAAATTAGGCATACGTGTTAATAAATAGTATACAACTACAGTTTTCACTTGCTGAAGACTGCAGCTATCTTGAATTTGAAGTATTGATCAGGGTTACTCTAACTTTCCAAGTTGGAACTCCGACTTCCAGTTGAAATTTCCGGATAGGAACTTCAGAGTTCAAATGGAACACACTGTAATAACAGACTTACCTCACCGAGAGCAAAACACTTCATGACATTTATTGCACTTGCTTCCCGGTCCCTTAATGTCTGCCAGGAGGTTGTAGTTTAACTGGGAGCTACTTAGATGAGTCAACCTCCCCTAAATAAAACATATCTTAGTTCCCCTTGCCAACATCCTCTACATCACCTTTGTCAGTTATGTTTTATATTTGTCAGTATTTATACTTTTTTTTGTGTCATCTGCAGGCCACATACATATATTTTTATTTTTTTTTTCTAGAGTTTTAATAACAAATTCTGTTAATTTTCCACTCTCTATTAAGTGCCTTAATAATCAGTTTTATCATTTCCGACTGCAGTAAAAGACATCATAGTCATCGATATTCATGGGGTGTCTGGGGATGTAAAGGTCAGCACCGTGAGTGTTGCAAAATAAATGCTACGGGAGACAAAATAATGACCCCAAGATTGCATCAACGGGCTAAAAAAAGCTTTACAGAAGGTCACATCTGCATTCGCTTTATTTAAATTTAGTTGGTCTAAGATAAGGCACGACATAATTTTCTGTGCACTCAAAAAACACACAGTAATGATGGATGTCAAAGCCCAGAAAGGAGAGATAATGTCCAAGAAAGTTTGTTCGCAGGAATAATGATGACTGAGTGCACACAAGGTATTGTAATACAGATACTATATTCATCCTTATTGGGAAATTGTCTTTTCACCTATCTCGGGTGACTATAAGTCCCAAACCAGGATACTTTTGTATCATGTATGTGTCACCTGAGCTATGTTTGCTGCATGTCACCATTTTCTTTTTTATGTGCAGTGTGTGTATGTGTGTGTGTGTGTGTGTGTTAAAATTGCATTGCGTTGTATTTAAGTGATTTCTCAGGACACAGTAATGTTGGGGTCACAGCACAGGGGCTGCCAGCCTGCAGCGCCCCTGAAGCAAAAGATTAAGAATGTTGCTTACAGGCCCAACGGCAACATCTGTCTTCCGGTTCTGGGATTCAGACTGGTTACTTCCCAGTCACGTGGACAGCACCCTAATCCACTGTGGGTACCATACCAGCCACTAGGGAGTGCTTGCGCTGGGATCACTTTGCTCGCTCCTGAGGGCTACCCCTCAGGGTCAAAAGGAAATTGCCCTGGGGTTATAAAGGACCAGGACATCCATTCCCCTCTCTTCTGTGCTCTTCTGTGCTTTTTTGGCTTTTCTCTTTTCTGCAGTTGTCTTTGCTATTTTATTTCTTTTGCTTTTGTCCTATTACACTCTACAGATGTAGTGGTGGGTTTGAGGCTATGGATCTGTGCTAGCAACTAAAAGGTTGTTGGTTCAAATCCTGTAAATGCCTGGAATGATTCTACTCTGTTGGGCACTTGAGCAAGGCCCTTAACCTGTAATTGCTTTGTCCTGGGTATGATGTTAATTTACATCCAGCCCTCTAAGGAGGTCCTCCAACTTACAGGAAAAAAACCTGCCACTAGCCACAAGAAAAAACTCACACCTGTCTATCTGGACTAATGTGGTGCTGAGATATCACCTGGCACATGGCTGCACTCAGGTATGTAATCAGCGCATGCTCCTTACCTTTCTCTATTATACTTTTTGACTGGCCTCAGTCCTTGTTCTTTACCCAAGTCTCTTGCCCAGGCCTGACCGATATCGCGAAGAAATTTATTAATTAACAAACTGCTCCTCCTCACAGCACTAATTAATTGATTCGCTTTGCTGCACCAAAATGGCCAGACCCTGTTTGCTTTATTAGGTTGACTAAATCCCTTCCCGGGACACCGCAAAGGTTGTGTCCGCTGGATGAGCTCTAAGATACAACGAGCCAATTTTCTCGAGAAATCCCTGTCGAAACAGACTTTTTGTCTCACCCTGCATTCCTGCCCCCTCGTTGATCATTTGTCTTACCTCTCGTTTGCTCCTCATCGGTGATATATGAGTGCCTTCCAGTCCTGTGCTCTCCACTCTGGTCCTTAATGTTACTGCCTCTGAATATGTCCTGTGTCCTTGCCTAATCCACATCTCCCAGCTTTGACCCCTCCTGGTCCGTTTGATTTGCCCCATATGTGTCTTGTTTCCCTCAAATAGAGCTCTTTTTTATTTCCCCCGACACCTGCCTTCGCCTCTCTCCCTGGGGGCTTGGGCCCTTTGGGACAACCCACCAGACAAACCGGCACTTCAAGTAAGACCATGCATCTGGGCAGGTTGATTTTAGGTTAGGTGTCATTTAACTGTGCGGTTAATAGCGTTCATTTATTCTGAGGTGTGTGTGTCTCTCTCTTTGCTTATTTTATTTTCTTGTCCCTCTCTCTTCCTCTTCCTCTCTTCTTATTTCTGCTTAACCTGCCAAGATTATCCATCATTTGTTGTTTGTGTTATTTTATGTAAGTAAATGTTTTTTATTAAATCAGTTTTCTTGTGCTCATTCACATAAGACAGAAGCCAGCACACTATGCAAAGAACTCCCAAAGATGGATGGATTTTTGGTACTAACGTCTTTAGTTAAACCAATGGCATTTGGTGGAATTTGAGATGAATTTGCCAAATTATAATGCACCAATACCGCGGAGCTACTTACATCATATCACATCATAATGCACAACAACGCCGATGTAACCCCTAGCATGAGAATAACAGGCATCTTCAAATGATTATGCAATAAACATGAAGGATAAAAAATGTATACTATATCCATCAGCCCCTCTACCCTTCCAGGAAACAAGACGGTCAAAACTTTCCCAGTTCAGGGAGGTTGTGGCCTTCAGCAAATATCTCAGGCTGAGCTGCTGAAACACTCCAAACTCCACTGCTGGATGGAGGGTAAGCCTGCAAGCTATGGGAGATGTTTCTGGCTAAAATACCACCTGTTAGGTAAACAGGGTTGAGTACAGTCATTTGGTATACTTATTTCAGCAGGCCATTCAATCAAAAGCAGGTGGCTTGGTGCTTTTATTCCTGGATGGTAGATAGTCTTTAAGGTGGCACGTGTCCATTTGCTCATGAGCATAAATCATAAACCATGCTGTGGACCTTAATTTTTTTTGTAAAAAACGGCTGCTTTGTCTTTCTGCATTTAACGTCATGTTGATCTCAGTGGGCAAAGTGTTTTGTCATGGGGGGGGGGCATGATGTTTGAGCAACTGATTATATTATAGTACGTCAAGTGTGTTTTGGTTTGTTCACTAAATTAGACATCAAATACCAATCAAACCCCCTGTTTTATTGCATAGCTCCATACAAACTTGGGGGGGGGGTTATTAGTTATATTATATGCTAATTAATATAAATACTTTTAATTAACAGGAAGCATTTTTTCCTCTTCCTCTTTCACATAAACAGTAACTTTTATCAACTACTGTCAGTATGAATATTTTCTAAATTAACCTTTTAATTCTTGTACTTTTCGAACATTAACATACTTTTCCCATACAGGACATGTGCTTGAAAGACCCCATTTTGGCAGTCATGTCATTTTCATTTCTTTTGTCTTATTCAACTGAAAATGGCCAGATGTAGTTCTGAAGGTTTGTAAAGGGCCTTTAGTACTTCATTACCATGACAAAAATTAATCGGGAGATACAGTATTCCTCAGGGTGTAGAGAATTTGAGGTAATTTCTTAACTAGTCAAAGTTTCAAATGACAGATAACGGAAACAAACTTCGAATAAGGTTTTTCATTGCTACCCTATGTCCTGTCGCGTATAGCTCCAGGCAGTTGCCTATGAATTAATGTACATCAGTGTCAGGGTCAGCAAACGTCTGACCCTACCCTTCATGCCTCTACCCTATTTGAGCAGCAGGTGTCGCTGGCCATCTCGATTTTTCACTCCCCTGTATAACCCTTGGATGTTCCCCTGCTCCTTAAGAATATAAGAAATTTACAAATGAGAGGAGGCCATTCGGCCCATCAAGCTTGTTTGGGGAGAACATAACTTAATAGCTCAGAGTTGTCTAGCTTGAACTGCTACATAGCTTAGGGGGTTGATTGTGTAGCACAGAGGTTGTAACCCTGCAGCCTTGGGTTTGAGGCTAGCCTCACCTGTTTTGTTTTTCTGTTTTTTGTAGTGTTTTCTATATTAGTTTTCTTTTTCTAGGTTTCCCCTGCTTCTGTTTTGTTCTGTTTCTTTCTGGTTTTGTTTAAGTATTCTTATGTACTTTTCCTAGTGTTTTATTCCAAGTTAATGTTTTGTAGTTTTTGTTATTTGTAAAGCTCCCAAGTTTCTGTGTTTAACTCTTATTAGTTCCACCTGTTACCCATTTTCTTTTGCCAGTGCTTGTTGACTGTTCTGTTGCTTATTGTCCTGTGTTGATTGGTTACTTGATTGTCTTACACCTGTCCCTTGTTTGCCCCAGGTTTCTATGTATATTTAAGTGCCTGCCCTGCTCTGTTCTTCAGTGAGTTATTGTATTTTGTGCTGTGCTAATGTCATGTATTCTGGTCCTCCCACCTTTGTTACTTGTACAATCTCTTGTCTTCCACATTTGCTTTTGACACCTTGGGGTCCTGTTTCTTTGTGGATTTCTTTAGTGTTCTTTGTTTATTTCAATAAACCCTTGTTAGTCTTTCAGCCACAAGTAGATCATCACTTCATTTCCTGCCTGCACCATGCCCCAAGTCCGGGATGACCAGGAGAAAGACAAGGAGACGGAGAAAATACCATCGAAAGGCTTCTGTACTATGGGTAATGCTGTAGGTTTAGCTTGCTTGATTAAATCCATTCTAGATTCACAGACATGAAAAACCTCATTGACTTCACAAGTAAGACCAGTCTGACTTGACCTGTCTGGGAGCACACTGACAAGTCAGGGATGGAAAGAAATTACTCTGTCACTTTCTGAAATTGAAATAGACATTTCCAAAACTAACACGGAGTCTAGGAATGAGAATACTTCAGCCCAAATTAGGCTGACGTGTGTAAATATGAGTACAATCAACAGAGACACACTGCCCCAAAACAAATTATCCCCCACGTCTGTTTCCCACCCTCTTGGTATCTTTCGCCTCCAACCAATGCAGAGGAAGGCTTTAGATATTCTCTGAGTGAGACATTAAGATTTTACATATCAAACTTATTTCTCATGGGTCAGCTTCCAGACATTCAGCCAAAGAAGGACATAGATGCTCTTGTGCAATGGCCTCTCAAGTGGCGTACCATCCTCTGTGAGTCCCGTTACCATGGTGTATTGGATCACTTCACATCAATAACAGAGTTTCCTTCCTCTGTTGGGCTAATTACTACTGAATCATGCCAACACACAGACACCTCCCCAGCACTGCACAAAGCCGACTTGAGGCTCAAAACTGTGACCAAGCAGGGTCTTGACAAGGTAGAAAATTTAGGGGAATTGAATACTAAATATTGATTTATTCTACATAACTATACAAACGAGAGGAGGCCATTCGGCCCATCAAGCTCGCTTGGGGAGAACTTAACTAATAGCTCAGAGTTG
>JAABNX020000090.1:20945163-20960395 GCA_015163995.2 Mormyrus lacerda | reverse complement strand
ATCCGATGAGCGTGAGACCTGAAACGTCATGGCACAAACATGGCAGCGCCGAATCACGCCTTCTGCTGTTTCATGAGGGAGCATCTGATCTGATTCATTATTCATTTTGAAAAAGTCTCATATTGGACAAGCAGCGTGATATCTGGAGAAAATATCCATTTCAGGTAAACAGGAAGCTAGACAGCTGCAAGCACCTTTGTGTGTCAACATGGATTTTGCATGTAAACAGATGTTTCTGACACCCAAGAATTTTTAATGTTCTGGCCGATACGTGATCATCCTCTCATTCATACACTCTCTTACACACTCAGTCTTTCAGTCATTCATCCATAATTCACCCACTCATTAACATATATTCATGCTCTCATTCAGACAGATAGCCATCCATTTACTTGCTTAGCCAGTCATTCACTTATTCATTCATCTAATAATGCACCCACTCATTTATTCACCCCCTCATTCACCCACATATCATGCACTCATTCATCCACTAATTCAATCAGTCATCCGTCAGTCGTTCATTCATTGTTTATCTTTCATGTGTTACATTATGTATTGATTAATTGCACAGTATTGACTGTTCTTTTGTTTTGTCTTTTTTTTGGGGGCGGGGGCTATTGGTGGTTGCCAATAGTGCTGGGTGGTATACCGTTTTTTTATGATATGAATTTTTACCGCAGTGCCACTTTAAATAGTCTATACAACGTTCAGGAAGTAGCGTAGGTGGAAACTGTTTAAGGGGGGACTTTTTTCACTGCTTCACCATTATTGAAACGAACAGCGTGGTTTTCGGCATGCACATGCGCACACACCCGTGCAGCCAGCCCCCTCCTTTTAATTGCTGCTGAACGCATTCGCGCTGGTTAACACACATACCGTAAAATGTGGTGAACACCTAGTCAAACTTAGGGCAGACATTTTTAAAATATCGTGGGTGCGGGCGGGTCAAACAGTTACAAAACACATTTCATTATCAATCAAAACGTGTTGTAAACGGGGTTCGAATTACCACGAGGATCTCCTAGTTCCACTCGCAGTCACAATCAGGGAGATAAAAGGAAATAAAGCTATCCATAGATAATCTGATAGAGTTCTCAGATCTGATGTTACATCAGATGTTACAGTTTTGACAACCAGTGTGTCTTGCATACATGCGCGCTTGTGTGTGTTTGTGCGTGTGCGAGAGAGATGTCTTTCGTGCAATTTTCCGCAACCTTTCAATAAATAACGACGTAAAAATTGATTTTTCGGTTTCTTTGTTGTTGTTTGGTACACATTTAATCTTGCATAAAATTGTGTCATCACAATTTTGGATCTCCTGGCAGGGCGGTTTGGGACGGGTGTTAAAAAAAACAGACCCACGCAACACTAGTGAGCTGGTATCGCTGTGGAAACATGGCATAAAAAAGCAGAACATAACATAACAAAAGTATAAAATAACATTACAAAAAATAATAACAATCTGACATAAGATAATATGAAAAAAAATATATAACATCATAAAATTAAATAACACGGCATAACATGAAAAAAATCATATAAAAATGATATATCATATAATGTCACAAAACGCAACGTAACAACATAGTAAAACATGACATAATATACAGGGACCCAGACTGTGACTAAAATAGTATGCCACCATTTCAGCATGCAAGTTAAATTTCACATCGTCGCATGGTATGAGTGTATAATAATCATTGGGAAATTTTGTTCTGGCACGGGTACTGCATTAACGAATTGTGAATGAAAGTTTTTTCTTCTTCTTGACTGGCTCAGTTTTTGAGTATGTCTTTTCCTATCCTCACATGCATAGCAGTATGTACGCTGATGATAAAATTTGTGACACAATCCCTTAGCTGTGTTGTTACCCTGCATCAAAATGAAGTAATCTATACACTGATTAATTAAAAAAAAAATGAATAGAAAGAAGAGGAGGCTGATGGAGAGGAAAGGCCATAGAGGTCCCGAGTAGGGTTGGGTAATGTGTACCTAATTGGAGGCGGGGGAGGGGATCATGATGCTGGCTCAACAGCATGGTTAGACTGTTCATAGCCTCAGTGCCACCACTGGGGGGTTCATTCTTGTAAGAGCACTGTAACTTTTATAGTTTTTTAGCCCTTTCAATGACTGCTTATAAGTTTCTTAGGTACTTAATTAGTATTAATTTATAACCATTATATATTACATTTACATTATATTAACATTTATACCATTTCTATTCCTTTGCACATTTGCACATTTCCTTACATTTTTTTTAATATAACCTGCTGCTGCTATTCACATACTTCAGTACTTAAACTTTTGCGCTGAAACAGCAAGTTAAAGTTCTGAACACGATTTGAGACTGAACTAGTGATAGTGATGTAGTGATGGTGTCAGTAGACTTGGTTTCTAAAAGGTACCGTAGCCTATGAAGTGTGCTGTGCTGTTTTTTTCTAAATAAACGCGTGATTGGGAACAGCTCCACCATTTTATTTCAATTTACAGTAACATTTTTGTCTTGTATGGCTATTATTAACTAATCAAAAAAATGTCATCAATTATTTGAAGCTACTGTATTTATACATAATTTATACATAATTTACAATGTATTTATAAACTGTATTTATATAAGCTAGGGCCGCTCAAATGCAATGAGAAAATTCAAAACAAAAGCCAGGATGGGACAGTAAACCAGCAAGACTTTCCTCTATTTGTCACAATATTAATAATTTGTAGAATAGATTTTTATCATGAAGAGAAATAGTGAAAAAGGCTAATAATATACCAATTAGATTTTTTTTTAATCCTCAGCCCTGAAATACAAAAGGCTGGCCTTCTGTTTTACTGATGGTGGTGCAAAACAAATGAGTTTAAAATTTATTTTAGTGTGTGTGTGTGTGTGTGGTGGGTGGGGGGCCAGATGCTGGCTTAACAGCATGGTAAGACAGTTCATAGCCGCAGTGCCACCACTGGAAAAGTTTCTGTGGAGCCCTTATACTGTATAACAGACGTGACAAAATGTAACATAAAATTTCACCTCAAACAATGAACAGGCAAAATTTATGCATAAACCTTTAATACCTTTAGTACCTTTACTTGAGGTTAGATGTTAATTAGAACTGCCAAATGATGGTTTATTTGGTATATTTTTAAATGTGCACTTGGGTCATGCACTTTCTTGCAAGGTTGCCTTTTCCTGACGCCCAGTTCTGCAGGTTTTGTTCAGGCCCGTTCGACCTTAAATTTGCTCCCTGGAATCAGCTAATCTAAATTTACCTTTTATGGTAAAATAACATTACTTTGAACTGGACGGATATATGCATTTTCATGACCAGGATTTTCTGTTATGTTTCACAAAGAAAACAAGCAACTTTCGCTTTACAACATTTCGTAGTTTGAAACTGTTTGAATAGTTTTGCATCTTTGCTTACTTCAATCCACTTTTTGCTCCAAATTGGGGAACAAATTTTACTTTAGCCCCAAAGCGACAGATTACTTATGATGAATGAACCACAAATGGCTTTCATTCCAAACTGCAGGCATTATACAAATCCGACTTGTCTAACCGCATGCCGGCCAGAAGGCAGACATATTTAATTACCTTCTTTCAGTCATACATTGGCATTGCTATGCTGAAACATGGCACAGCGACTCGTGTAATGCTGAGGGATCCCAGGAAGGGCTGTCACATCAGGCTGTTCATAATTCGTGACGAAATTCTGCATTAGCGTAGTGCTAACAAAACTATAATTTAACCCCTTTGCAATGGCAGGATTTATCAAGGTTGGGGAAAAGTTTTCATAACGGCGGTATGCCTGAGGAGAGTCAGCTAATGTGAGCTCTGATTGGCTGGCTGCAAGAAATCTAAGAACACTTAAACAAGTGCCACTCCACCTTAGCAGATAAATGCAGAATGACAGGAAGTGAGACGTGACTCTGTTGTGCGATTCAGACAGAGCACTTGCATTACAAAGGGCCATTCTTCTCCAGTGCCGAGGATTTTCCTTACCCTGCAGTCCCTTTTTGTTGTTATTCAGGGCCAACTTTGCTTCTGGCAGACATCGTACCCCCCATATTGTAAATGGCAATAGACAAACCAGACGAGATGGAGCGAGACTCAGTCGGGGGGAGGGGCGGTCGTCCACATCAGCAGGGTGCGCCTCAGCCTGCAGACGAGTTTAATTAATTTAATTAACAGGTGAGCTGCATCCACCTGTTTTTACAAGAAGGCTGACACGTATGGAGGCCAGTGTTCTGGGCATCCAGCGGGGGATCCCAAGTACATTAACGCTGGGCCCTGTTCCCGGTGCAAGAAGAATGGAACGGGTCTGTAAGTGGGGTAGCTACAGTGGAGTAGCGGCGACCTTGGCCACTTTCAGAGATAACAGCGTGTATTTATGCTCCTGCTGTACATTCACTGCAGAAACACCCCTGGCTGTTCTTATATCTTTGCAGCAATAAGGTCACGCCACAGGTTTGTTCTAACACTCAGCTGACCCTGATTACACCAGCCACAAGTTCACGGACAATGCGATAAATGCAGATATAGATATGCTTCAGTATCTCAACAGCACCCTGCTGTTCTGTAGATTGATGTTTACTGACTTGCTTGGTCAAAGTGCCCTTCCTATGTCATTGTCATCATTAATTACTTTATGAATAGATATGAACATTCTGGTGACATTCAGCAAAATTCCAGGGCAGTTTAAACTTCTCAGTGTGTTTATCCCTGGTCAGGACTGCTGAGCTAAGTACCCTGAGAAAGTCCTCCAACCATGCCTCCAAGCTAGTGGCCATCAAAATATCTATGAGACTCACACACACTGTAGTGCTTAGGGAAGCCATTGGGCAGTGTGGCATACTGGACTTGGTGCCACCCTTGTAAATAATGTAAATATTTACATGTATTTGGCATGTATTTTCATGTTATCGTAATGTATAGTGTTATCATGCACCATTAATGTTATGCATTGTGAATAGTGCTGTGCATGCACCCATTGTGTGTTGGAGTGGTCGGGAAGGCCAGCAAGTTGGGTAGTGTGTTCAGAGCGTAGTTGTTGCTTTTATGTGCTGTTCTTATAACGACTCTGATCAGATCTGTCTCGCCTCGTTTTGTTCCTGTTGGTGCAATATACACAGACACATATGTATGTAAATGAAATCAAATTCATTTCATATTTTACATTCAAAGGCATTTAATGCATCAACAGGATTAAACTGCAGAATAATTCAAAGTGCATCAATAAATTTTCATTTAACTGTAACTAACCATACCAAGAGCCTGTTGTTAGATTGTTTACTCAGCAGCCACATTAAACATGTAAATCTTGTGTGTGATAATTCTATCGCCATACTGTGCAGGCAGGTGAGTCCCTGCTTCCTTTATGTGTGTTTCTTTATGTTCCTGGTTCCCCGTTAACTTTTTGTACTGTATCCCTTTGTATACTGTTTCCAGTTTTATAGTCTGTCCAGCCTTTTCCGATGTTCATGTCATTTGGCCTCCCTGCCTGGTCCCGGGTCATGTCCCAGTTCGCCCTGTATCCCTGGTGAAGTCTTCATGTCCATGCCTGCCAGTTCAGTGCCATAGTTTTGCTGTTCGTTCAGCCCGGTCTTGCCCATGTGTCACCCCGGTGTACCTCCACAGCGCTTATGCTGTTGTGTGTCTGGCCTTGTGTCTCATGGTAGTCTTTATCCTGGTCTGCTCAGTCTTGGTTTGTCGTGTTTGGTCCAGCCTTCTTCCCCTTCTTGCTTATTTTGTCCCTATGCCCTCAGTGACATCTGGTGTCAGATTCCATGTGCCGCATGGTGCTAGATGGTTTTGTCTTATTCCATCTTGTCCTGTCCAGTCAAGTCGATGGATATTTTCAGCTTCTTGCAGGACAGCCTCACGGGGGGGACAAAGACAGGGGGGTGTCCCCAGTGATCTTTATTTTCTGGTGCAAAAATCCCAAAACCATAACAAATAATAAAAAAATAAAATAAAAATACTTAAAACAAAATAAATCAGAAAGATATTCCATCAAAAACATATGAAATTGCACTGTCCAAACCAAACCGGTGTAGTTTTCTGGGGAAACTAACTCAGATGCAGACTAAATACACAGGACAAGCCAAAAATAACAGGCAACAGGTGATCACAATCAAGAATTAACACGAGATGATGAGGGGCGCATGGCACACAGGAGGATTGGACGAGCAGGTCATGACAGTACCCCCCTCAAAGGCGTGCACTTGAGGTGTGCCTCGGGAGGCGACGGAGGATACGAGACCAGGGACACGGGACCTGAAAAACAAGAGCAAGAACATCAACGAGGGTCCTGGAATAGAACAGACACACAGAACAGGCACAAGAGCAAAAGTCAAGACAAAACCTGACACAAAACAGGAAATGCAGACAGGCACACTAGAAAGGGAGAGACAG
Organism: Mormyrus lacerda; assembly: GCA_015163995.2. NCBI lineage: Eukaryota > Metazoa > Chordata > Actinopteri > Osteoglossiformes > Mormyridae > Mormyrus > Mormyrus lacerda. Next base: position 20,953,989 of record JAABNX020000090.1, on the reverse strand, counting down.
AGGGAACAGAGGAGACACAGAGAGATGAGGAGTAGAAACAGGAGGGACGAAGGAAGGAGGCGGACAGGCAGGACAGGAACGACAGGCAGGTCAGGAACATCCACTGTGGCCGCCAGGGTTGGCACCGTTAAAGATGGCACTGCCCCTTTAGGAAACCTTGTAGTCCACGGGAAAGTGTCCCACACAGCCCTGCCCTCTCTATTCGCCAGGTGCGCCACCTGGAAATGGTAGCCTGCTAGCGGTGGCAGCTCAGTGGCCGTAGTGTGGGCTTTGGGTACCAGAGGGGGCGACGCGCTGGTGACGTCCTGGTATCCATGCTGGTATCCGGATCAGGACGGCTTCTTCCCAAAATCCGGCAAAGAGAGCAGTGGAGGAGAGAGAGCAGGCCCTCAGGAAGATTGTCAGTTCCTTTTCTGGTGCCCACTCCTTACGCCTCGTTTTTTCTTCGGTGGGTGGCGAGCGGCTGCGTAGTTTCTGGGGCGACAGACGGCGAGTCCGCAGCCTCCGCTCTGTGCAGCACAACAAGCGGAATCCTTATCTCCGTGACGTGCTGCAGTCATTTTCGGAGATTCTCATGCACCTCGCTAATGAGGCGCACGTTTCTGGACGGCGTCATCTGACTCAGGAGGTCGCCGTTCCAGCTGGCTAAGTCCAATGCCGCGGGGTCCTCCTGGTTCAGCCAATATACTACCGAGACCGAGATGCTGGTTCTTGGTCTGCTGCGGTGTGTCTTCTTGGAGATTTGTCATTCTGTTACATTCTGGATGGGAAGCAGAAGAAGAGAGTCGCGAATACAGGCAAATGGGGTTTATTTGGATCAAACAGAACTACAGACATGCAACGTCAATGACTGGACTGGGGAAACAGACTGAAATACATGACTAAGGGACGGAAATACAGAACAGCTGAGAACAATCAGGAATTCACATGAGGTAACGAGGGGGGTGTGGAGGATCGGACGAGCAGGTCACGACAACCGGACTGTGCAAGCCTACCCTATACACACACAACACACTGACAACCTACAGCTCTCTACTAAGATTTCACTCTCCCCAAACCCTCCTGCCTTCCTATTTATATAAGCCATGCTCCAACCAAGGCTAAACCATTTTGTTTAATCAACATTTACAACAAATATTACATGTTTATATTTCTTTAATATTAAAACAAAACAGCATTTTAATTATTAGACAATACCATGTTAAAAAGATTACCAGTTGTACCTCATTCCCATTTTGCCCTTTTGCTGCCTTTCTACAATTAATCAAAATGGTAGGTGCCCACTTCCTACCACACAAACCAGCCATCTAGACTGCCATAATACAAGTTAAAGTATATACATTCAATAAAGCATACAGCCTTAAAATATTTGATACAGCTTGACCTGTAACAGTTATATTTTGTGCCCTTTCGAAGATTGTGGAGGGAATGCTGAAAACAAACATTAGATGACTCTTGGAACTTCGTTACCTCAGCCAGAGGGCTTGCATCACTGTCATAAAGATCTTCTCTTGTGTGTTCTGTGTCTTTGAAGCATCTTCCACTCACATGAAGAATTAGGCACCAAAGATTGAATTTCCATAGTTGGAGAGATGTCTAATTACTTCTGCTTCTGAAAATGCATATGGTTAAATCCAGACATGAAAAAAAAATCTGGACTTAAGGAAGCTTAAAACTTGGTGTTGCACCAAACTACCTTTGTAAGTTAGTTCTCTGGTTTCTGGGTATTGTTCTGTGAAATTTAAAATAGTAATCCACGTTAATGACTTTGACATTGTTAATGTTTCTGATAGTTGTTTACTGTTTAATTTAGTTAAAAACTGAAGTCTGCAATTAATGCTTTGTACATTTTTCGTATATGCAAAATCATAATGCAAGCATAATTCATATTATGTTAATAACGTTAACATTAGATTAAGTTTTTGGTTTTTCAAGTTGTTTCAAAGTTGCATGCTTTACAGTTTAACTTTGCACTAAAAAACTACCACTAAAATATTAAAAGAATCAACTTGTTCTTTGCAGTTGCAAACTAGTTCCATCTTCCTTCAGTCGATATTCAAGTCTGGCACAGAAATAGACATAGAAATAGAAGTTTTTGATGAAGTGAGTCAAAATCCTGCTCTTGGTGTCTTAAAAGTATGTTTTCCTGTTCCAACAAGCATGGTTAGGTTACTGCTTGCACACAGAACAGGGTACTGAAATGGTTGAAGAGTGACATTTAATTTGTCTATTTTCTGCACTAAGAGAGCAACTTAATACCGAGAACAGTGAATGTTAAATTGTTTTGACCTTTTAAAGAATTAAAAAGTTATTAAAGGGTAAGTATAATATTATCTTGTTCCTGACTCAAACACATAAGTAGAAATAAACTTTTGTTACATTTGTTATTATCTAGAGTCTGCTAATGCATCCATAAGTACATTGGGTAGTAGAGTAGAGATCCAATAGAGGACATACTTAGTACAAGATTTGGCGCTAAACTTAATGCATAATGAATAAACCCAGTGTTGACTCGCTGCTTCCCGCTCCGTGCCAGTACGCAGACAAAACAAAATGATTGGACTCCCAAAAGAGACATCTCCTCTGACCGAGGAGGAATACCTTAGTCTCATGCATGAGATATTATACTGGCTGAGTCAGCCCGAGGTTTGTGCAGACAGCACTTCTCACTCTCTTGCTGCATAGTTGAGGGATCTGCTGAAGCAGATCTCCCCGGCCAAAGATGGCCACCTCTCCGAAGACGTGCAGCAAAACTTGTGACAGCTAAGGAAAGGGGTGGCGGAGGCTATGATGAGGCAGGTAACCCTGGACTGTGGGCTACCTACTTGTTCACTGGAAGAACTGCTGGAAGTGTCCCCTGGTCTGACAAAAGCCTCCAGAAAAAAAAAGCGGAAGAACCACAGAGGGGCGGATTCCTTGGAGAGTCCAGCAAACCCGAAAGAGACTCCCGTTTGCTTCCCTGTAACAGCTAATGAGATCTTAGACCTGGTAGTGTTCACCACACCGAGATTCCCCGCCGCTGCTTTACCCATGCCAAGACCCAAGGTTCATCTCTCTCCTACGCCTGTACCTGAGGCGCAACTGCACCTCACACCTGTCACAGAGGCATGCCTCCCAGTTAGCTCAGTTTCCTCCAGTTCCCACAGCACCACTGGTCGCCAGAGGCTTTGCTGGTCCATCCACCTTCCTCCTCGCCCCCTCTGGAGTCCCCTCCGCCTCCTGCCTTGCGGCCACCGAGGGTCCTTCCAGCTCCGGCCTCATGGTTGCCTGTGGCTCCTGCTGCTCCTGCCTTCTGTCCGCTGGGGGTCTCTCTGGTTCCCTGGTTCCCCCCGCCTTTTGCATCTTTGTCCCTGGGTTGGGTTCCCCCTGTAGGTGCCCCCCCCTGTGTTTGCCCCCCATCTGTTTGGTTCTCCCTTGCTCCCGCCTGGGCCCTGTCCTCTTGTCATTCGTGTGCCCCTTGCTCTTGTTCCTCCGTTGTCTCTATCCTTGCTGCCTTTGTTCGTGTCTGTACTTTGTCAGTTGCTGTCTGGGTTCTTGTTTTCTTGCTTGTCCTTGGTACTGATTATGCTCCCCATGGTTCATTGATGTTTCTTGCTTTTGTTTTTCCAGGTGCTGTGGTCCTGTCGTACCTTGTGTCCTATCATGTCCCCAGTCTAGTCCCTTTGGTGGGGGTCTTGTCATGCCCCAATTGTCTGATCCTTCTGTGTGCCACACCCCCCTTTCTACCTCATGTGGAATCCCCGATTTCCCAGTGGTTCCAAATCATTTTAATTATTGTGGTGTATTTAAGACTGTGTGTCTTTCATTAGTGTGGTCATTGACACTGATTTCTGTCCCATTGTTTTGTTACAAATAAATCCCCTGTTCACCTGATTTCCATGGCTCCTGTGCTCCTTCCTCCATGCCAGCTCGCAGACAAGTCCACTTGTGATTGAAAGGTTGCTGGTTTGAATCACCAAGGAGTGGCACAATACTGTATCAATTGAAGTTTCTGGTGCAACATATAGAAACCAGACAGGTAACATCTAAGAAATCCACAAACAACAACAAAATGTATCCTCTGCATTTAACCCATATGTGACATCGCAGGGGGCAGCTTATTTAGTACCCAGGGAGCAGTGCTTGGGGGTGGTACCTTGCTCAGGGTACCTCAGTGATATGTTGCTGGTTGGGAGTTCAAACCATCAATCTTTCAATCACAAGTGCATTTCCCTAACTATTAGGCTATTATAGTTGGCATTTAGGGAAGGGAGGGGGGGTTAAGGTTAGGAATGGGGAGGGGGTTTCTTGGGTTTAGAGATGGGGGTAGGGAGATTGATGGGCTCAGATTGGGACTGGGAAAAAGGGGAAAGATTGGAATTTGGGGATGGATTCAGACTGGGGGAAAAAGGGAGGGGGAGGTTAACATTAGCGGTGGACCTGTGCTGGCAACGCCCACAGCGCCCCCTCTGGTTCCTGTGCCAGCGACACCCGAGACGCTGCCCGAGGTTCCTGCTGTGCCCAAGATGCCGACCGAGGCCTCTGTCCCCAAGGAGGCCCCGGACTACTAGACCGACGCTCCGCCCTTCATAGTGGAGTCGGTGAAGGAGCTGGAGTGGGACCCCTCGGGGATCTCCCTGACCTTGTCGATCCCAGTGCCTCTCCCCGTGCCTCTCCCTGTGACTTCCCCTGTGCCTTTCCCAGTGACTCCTCCACCGTCACTCCAGTGTGGCAGACCCCGGCCGGGTCCCGCCTCTCAGTCTCCCAGAAAGGGAGGGGACACCTGCGCCAGGTCTTGCCTGCCCTGCCCCCCGGCTTGCCTGCAGTTCCCCTGGCTGTGGCTCAGAGGTCACCTGCAGGTCCTCCTGCTCCGGCTCGGCGGTCGCCTGCGGTCCCCCTGGCTTTGGCTCAGCTGTTGCCTCTGGTTCCGCCACCGGTGCCTCGTCGGTCATCTGCAGGTCCCCCGTCTCCAAATCGTCGGTCGCCTACACCTTAGCCGACGGCAGCTCTGCCTTCAACTGCCGCGGCTCCTGCTCCCTTCTCCCCTGCACCTTCCTCCTTGCTCCCTCCATCACTACCTCTGCCTTCCTCCTCATCCCCTTCATCGTTCCCTCCTGCTCCCTCCTCATGCTCGCCGAGGTTCCCTCTGGCTTCCTTGCGTTCGGTTGTTGCCCCTTCCGCCCCTCACCTGCCGGGGTTCCCTCTGGCTCCCCATTTCCCCCCCCCCTTTGTCTCCTTTCCCCCTGCCTTTGTGCCCTCTTTGTTTGCCCTCTGTGCTTCTCAGTCCCTTTGTTGTCTCCCTCCTTGGGTTCTATGTTCCCATTTTTGGTGCCCCTGTGTCTGTCTGCGTTCCCTGTGGTTTGTCGTCTCTTGTCTGAGTTAGTCCCCCTGTGCCTGTTTTGCATGTCTATGCTGTTTCCTGTGCCCCGTTGATGTTGTGCTTAGTTTTCCCGGTCCTGTGTCCCCGGCCCAGTGTGCGGGCCTTTGGGGGCGGGGGGGAATCTGTCATACCCGGATCCTCCTGTGCCATGCCCCCCAGTGTTTAACAGAGTTGCCTTCATTAATTCAGTGTATTTAGTCCGCATTTCAGTTGTTTCCCCAGTCCGGTCATTGTAGTGTCATGACGTTTCCTGTCCTGTTTGCCACTTCGAATGTCTATTAAAACACCTTATTCCTGATTCGTTGTTTTCCTCGCCTGCTTCCCAGGTCCGTGCCCTGCACGCGTATGACATAGACTTGATTATCACATTGATTATCATTTCTGGTCACACTGATTTCTAATAGTTCATCCAGGTGGCTTGCATCTGGATGCTGCTGGAAACATTTCTTAATTGTCCTAGTCCTAGATCGTTACTCGTGTTTATACTGTAGGCATTCTGTGTCAATTGTAAATAAAAATGCCCAGGGGAATCTGTAACTGTGTAGTTTTGGCTATGAATACTTACATATTTTTCAGTGACAGTGAATTGATAAAGGAATCAATGTATTCTGCAATATTAAAGGTAATAAAGGGTAATAAAGACTACAACATTTCTGAAGAATTAACCTTCTTTTCTGTTTCTTTAAATAGTAGATGTGTTCATTTGGTGTATGGTACTAGATTATCTGCTTGTCTTTTTTGCCTCAAAGATGTATTGTTGTTTTTCCATTAGTATTATGCTAGACCCTTTATCTGCTGCTTTAATCGCTATATCCCTATTGCTCTTCAGTTTTTTCATTACTGCACATGGTGGGTTTGTTAAATTATTTTGTCTATTCCTGAAAATTTAAAATGTGAACACAACCTAACAGTTGTTGCACCACTATAGATACAAATTCTAATTTTGGTTCCCATTTAGATTGCTGGTATGAGCTGAACTTTTTCTTGTGCCTGATGAAACTTGTAGTAATCAGTTTTAATTTTCTGTTGAATGCTCATACATCCCTCTTTAATCCTGTAACACTGCCCCCTCGTGGCTCTGGAATAAAATCTAGACATTTGTTTAACAGTTCCTATTCCGCTACATGTTAATCTGCATGTTGTCAGAAATTGATTATTTGTTTATTACTTTCCGTTTTCCATGGTATTCTGTTCCTTATTGGTGTGTGGGGATGATTTGACCCCACAATTTACCCATTTAAGCAGTTTGACTGTTGTAACCAGTAGTCAAACAGGGATTTACAGTAGCTGTTTCCTTGGATTATGTCCCTGGGGTCAACTTTGAGTCTAATTCCATTTAGTTCCTGTAAATGTATACCATATTGTAGAATGTACACCACCATTCAAAAGTTTGGGGTCACTTAGAAATGTCCTTGTTTTCCATGAAAACATACATGAAATGAGTTTGAAAAGAAAATACAGACGCTCCTCTATTTACGAACAAGATACGTTCCGAACAGCCGTTCGTAGCTTTAAATGTTCGTAAGTCATTATTCAACATCATTTTAAGGCTATATGCAAGTACAAAGAACTAGGATTCCGGGAGTACGCACGCTACGCTGCTGCACGGAGGGAGTAGCGGCCAGAAGTCGTACTAGCTGGAATTGGCGCACAGAGACAAAAAAATTGATGTTGCGGACAGGAAACGGGAGCCCAGTGAACACAATTTGGACTTACAGTCCTCTTCATTCCTATGTCTGAAAGTTTGTAATATCCACAGCATATGACGTGGCATTGCAAAATGGAGTGTGTAGGAAAAAATAGCTCTTGTAATTTTTGTCTCTACCAATATGCAAGGGTAATTAATTATTAATAAATTAATTGATTATTATTATTAATCAATTGTTATGCTGTAATGGCTTCTTCCTCCAATATACTGTAAGTCCCCAGTTGGTCGGTTACTTGAAGATTTGGTTCCAAGATATAAATGGAATTCATTAATTACAGTATAACTACTTAACCTGGGTTAGAACATGGTGTATACAGTAAGTGCCCATCAACCCAGTCCAGGTATGTAGCAACTCTAAAACCTAGATTTGTCTATCCACGGCACTTTTCCAATCTTCCTCTGTCCACTGTCTGTGTTCATTTGCCCACCTCTGCCTTTTCTTTTCATTGGCCATTCAGAGATATTGGATTTTTTTTGCAATTCTGCCTAGAAAGTCAGCATCCCAGAATCACCTCTTCACTGTTGATGTTGAGACTGGTCTTTGGCAGTTACTACATTATTTAATGAAGCTGCCAGTTGAAGACCTATGAGGCGTCTGTTTCTCAAACTGCACACTCTAATATATTTATCCTCTCAGTCAGTTGTGCACCGGGGCCTCCCTCTCCTCTTTCTGTTGTGGTTAAAGCCAGTTTGCGCTGCTCTGTGAAGGGAGTCGTAGACAGTATTGTACAAGATCTTCAGTTTCCTGGCAATTTCTCACATGGAATAGCTTTCATTTCTTAGAACAAGAGCAGACTGGCACGTTTCAGAATAAAATTGTTTGTTTCTGACCATTTTGAGCTTGTATTCACAATTGCTGATGCTCCAGATACTCAAATAGTCCAAAGAAGGTCAGTTTCGTTGCTGCTTTAATCAGCAAGACAATTTTCATCTTTGCTACATAATTGCAAGAAGGTTTTCAATGATCAATTAACATTTTAACAAACATTTTAGCAAGCATGAGATTCCGCTGGAACACAGGACTAACTGTTGCTGATAATGGGCCTCTGTACACTTATTTAGATAGTCCATTAAAACAACCATGTGGAGCTATGTAGTCATTAACAAGATTAACAATGTCTACACAGTATTTTTGATCATTCTGGTGATATTTTATTGGACAAAAAACCTCCTAAAAGCAAGGAAGCAAGGAAATTTCTAAGTGACCATCTTGATATGCAGTAACACAACAGTGTAAGGAAATTGTATGTATACACGGAGCAGAGTGATAACACAAGATGGAGTAAGTAAAAGTAAGGGATCTGAGTTTTCACACTTGATAGTAGTATACAGTATAGCACTCCACAAATTAAGTTTTATCTACACTCTGGAGAGATAAAGTAGTGTCAGTGTTGCTTCAGGCAGTTCAGTAGTGTCACTGTTAACGTTAACACTGAATAGTGCAGCGTAATGCTAAAATTCAAGTCAAAGTGGAGTAAAAGCCATCCATCCATCCATTGTCTCCCGCTTATCCGAGGTCGGGTCGCGGGGGCAGCAGTCTCAGTAGGGAAACCCAGACCTCTCCCCGGCCACTTCCTCCAGCTCCTCTGGGGAATCCCGAGGCGTTCCCAGGCCAGCTGAGAGACATAGTCCCTCCAACGTGTCCTGGGTCTTCCCCGGGGGCTCCTCCCAGTGAGACATGCCCGGAACACCTCACCTGGGAGGCGTCCAGGAGGCATCCTAAGCAGATGCCCGAGCCACCTCATCTGACTCCTCTCAA
>JAABNX020000090.1:20860987-20871254 GCA_015163995.2 Mormyrus lacerda | reverse complement strand
CACCTTCTGAACTCTCCATTCATGCCAGGTGTTGCCTTGCATTTGATCTCAATGTCATTTTGCAGTGTGAGAATCTCGTTCTCAAAAGCAGAGTTGTTCATGTGGAACTGTGATGCTATTTTAGAAAGAACATAATATTGACACCAAATGGAAAACACAGGTAGCTGCGAACTGGCTCGATGAATGCAAAGTCAGTAAAGTGCTTGGGTGTTGCGGCCTATTTGACAGCAGATGTAACTTGCATTTAAATGTCTTCACTGAAACCATCATGTTGCTTACATATTGATCCTTATCCTGCAACTCTAAATTAAGCTCATTGAGAAGTTCACTGAGATCTGCCAGGAAAGCTAAATCCAAAATCCACTCTAGCTCCACATACACCTCTAGCTCCAAATTCAGTAGTAGTATCCATGATATGTTTTATTCTTAAAGCCAGCAAAGACTGCGTCTGCAGCTTTGACAAACGCTTCTTTGACAACTTCACCATCCTTGAAAGATTTCTTATGTTTTGCAAGAACGTAACTGATGCTGCCTTGCTCTTGGTATTGGGCCTGATAGAAATTGACTGTTGTGCTGCTAACTGACCCTCCAATTTTCCCAGTTTTCATCTGCGTAGAGCTGTTTTAGCAGAGAAAGCAGTATCTTAGCTTTTGCGCATCATTTTGAAATGGCGCTCCAAATTCCCCTTTTTCGGTAGTCCAGCATTGCATTGCAGATAAGACAGATGGACTTTGAATTTGAGTAAACGGGAAAAAAAATCCTTTTCCCTGTCTGAACGAAAATAATAAGTTTTCAATTTCATGGTTTCTGACATGTTTGCATTCTGCCAGTTTAGCTAGCTAACAGTTTATGCCAGTAGTTCGAGGATGAAAAAGGAGAGCGCGGGCAGGAAAATTACACTTTTCGCCATCAATTGAAGATTGATTAGCTGATCGCGATTGTCTGCTTGGGCATCTACGCCCCCCAAAGTCCTAAAGACACCGTGGCCTTACACAGTTAACCCCGCCATTTATCCTTACATGTCCGTGAAAGCATTCTTCAGGCATTGGAGGAGGCATGTAAGGACATTGTTGTCGGTGCTGTCCAGGGCTGGATTAGACACTCCACGCACTGTTTTCCTTGCCGTCTAGCAAAGGAAGACGTTTTTTTGTGATGTACATGAAGTGCATGCCTACGTTTATTACAGGTTTTTTTTGCCTTGCTTTTTTCTCTCTCAAGTTTTGATTTGCATTGAATGTCCTTTGCCTTTTTAGTTTGTTGCTGAAGAGTGAAGTCAAAAGTTTCAATCACATTTGTTGCTGCTCATGCGTCTGTGAATTTGTCTGCAATAATTTCTCTTTGTGACCTTTTCAGCATACACAATTACGAAAATCCCCGAAAAGGCAAACGTGTTTTAGATTACACATGGCAGAGTGTAGTTGTTTAGAATTTATAGTAGTTGGTTTAGTATTTGGGGAAAAAAGTTTGATTTTGATTGAAGTGTTTATATAGTTTCGCATGCAGAGCTTCATTTTGCAGGATAGGTGAGGTATTTTGCGCTTTGGGTGTGTGATTTTGTGAATTGTGTTTAGTGATTTTAAGTAATGAGCATTGTTGTCAAAATTGTGCATAAGCGATCGAGAAAAACTGTAATCTAGCTTACCAGCGATACAAGAATTGTATGTCCATAATACGCGATGTTGATATTGATTACAAAATTCATTACAAAACACATTCAGCACCGGTACCAGTGTTTTACGTCAGTGAAAAACCAACACCTTACCATACTGTTAGTATTTACTCAAAGTGTATGTGTTTTACCTTCAAAGCCACAACCACTAAAGGAAACAAAAGAAGCAGTATATTGAATGGACCTCTTACCCCACATAATTGGATATTACTGTATGGAAACTGTGTGAAGAGTAAAAGGGTCTTCAATATTGCAGAATCTTAGCAATTGGAAAAAAAAAAACTGTATTATGACTGTACCAATCAGTTGCTCTCATAAGCAAGGCGAGGCCCTGGCTGGATGGGTTAACTGAACAGACACTTGTGTTTACTGTAAATCTCTCATTTCATCTTGTTTACATTGAATAAATGTGCTTTGAGCAAGTTTGATCTTACGGATTGGATGCTGTGACAATCAATCTAGAGAGAGTTTAGAAGAACTGAGAAATCCTGGATTTCGTCAAATCGTCAACACTTAAATCCAGATAATTCATTAATCGACATAGAAAGAATTCCCCCCCTTCTGTACTTACGGCCTATTTAGTTCTACTGTAGTTTTATCTCTCATCTTTGTTGAAACCTTTTTTGTTTCTTGATTTGAGTTTCTAATAAAGACCCTTGATCGTAACGTTGATCATCCGTCACTCCGCATTGCCCTCCGTACACATTACAATTATTCTCAATTGCTTTTGAGCATTTTTCAAATGACAATTACCATTTGCAAAACAGAAAGTGTGATGTCACTTCTGCACAGCAGAACATCAGAATTATATATATATAAGTGATCATCTCGTTATCCACCTCCTGCAAAACAATCAAGCTTTCAAAATTATTCAAAAACATATGCTGTAAATTGATGCGACACTGTTATATTTTTGGTTCCCAAAGTACATGAGTTTGTCACCGTCTTGCTGTTCTTGTATCACCGTTTTGGTGTATTTGTGTGACTTTTTTGTCACACAGCACAATATATGATGGAAATGATGCTCAGTAGCAACTGTCCACTAAGCCCATTCAGAGACATGTAAAAACAGGGAGCAGAGAAACACACTGGGAGCGAAATAGACCTGGAAAACAAAGGTGATGGGATGTGGCCAATGACACCTGCTGGCCAAACGAGGAGATACTGTAACAGACTGAATTGAGCAAAACAGTGACCAGTCTTGCCGGTTAGATTATTAATCATAAGTATATGTAATATAATATATTGTACTTTTTGAATGACCTCACATAATCCTGTGAAAGTCTGACCAAAAGAACGAGCACGGTCCTTAAGCTTCCCGAGGAGAGTTGCCACGCCGATTGTTGCTGGGAGACACCGCAGACTGCTCTGACATGTTTTACGAGACAATTTTACACCATTAACAATAATGAGTGCCACTGGGCTGGGCAGGGGATTAGTGGCAATAAAAAGAGGCACATTACTGAATAATTTACATTGTGAATTTCATATGGTGGAGTGTGTAAGAGAGAACTGTACAGCAATGATTTGCATGTTTGTATTCTTATAATCGTAAAAGGCAGCCAAGAAAACACGATGCGTTTAAATGTTTGGATGTGTTTATGGATGGAACCCGAGCAGGAAATGTCACCATGGCTGCACTAAATTCACAATCCAGGGCTGATGTAATATTTCACCCAAAAGAGGAACAAATTAGCAAGATAACACTGATGATAGATAGATATACAGACAGACAGACAGACAGACAGACAGACCCTTACACTCAGGCTTGTCATGTTCACAATTCCACCAGCTCCAGCGTCCATCCAGTCAGATCGAATGGTGACTCTTAAGTTTCTACACAACATAAAAACATACAAAGGGCAACTGTATTTTAAATAGCAGATACTCTCCGGATAGACAACAAACCCTTTAGAAGAGTAATTCATGGGAATGTTAAAATACATTCTCAATGAAAAGGAAGGATCGAAGTGCTGAGATGTTAAAGATGTGAAATCCCACAAGAGAGCGACACTGACTTTGGCATTAGGTGGCGTGGTGGTTCTGGGGCCATGAGTGTGGAGTGAGTCACTGTCACTAATACCCAGAAAGCCCTTCTCCCTGTCACAGCAAAGGTTGTGTCATGCCCTGATCCTCCTGTATGCCACACCCCCCTCTCCACCTCGTGTGGAATCCCCAGTCTACATGTTGATTAATGTAGTGTGTATTTAAGTCCACTTCAGAGTACGTTTCAATAATCCAGTTATTAATGTCGTTCAATGTTCCTGAGTGTCTAGGGGAGGCTGCCACTCCACCGAAACCTCCAGAGTCCTGCCCGCAGGGGCAAAGCTCATCTCATCTCTGCACCACCTCCAGAGCCCGTATTCACCTATGCAGTGCCACCAGAGCCTGTCTTCACCGCTGCAATGCCTCAAAAGCTAACATCACCAGAGCCCATCTGGCATTTGCGGGTACCCAGCCCTTGACCATGGTCCTACATTGCCATATCCCGGAGGGGTCACTGGGGGCATAGATACCATTGGCACCCCCAGACCTGCTTCCAGCAGTCTCGTCGTGCCACTGCTCAGCCCAGCCCAATGCACATCTAGGCCCAAAGCAGTATACTCTCCCTATCTTTCCCTGGTGTCTCACCATGAATCAGCTAACACCCCAGTGTCCCATCAACTCCAGTCTGGTCCTGCTCCTCCTAGGATCCTTTGCCCTCTGTTTCTTGGCTGTGCCTGTCCTTTTCAGTTACCCAACTCTGGCCCCTGTCTCGTGTCCCACTCCTGTTCCTCATGGTCCACATCTGGTCACTACCATAGTCGACACTTTCTTTGAGAATCCTCCCATCAACGTGGCACATCCTTTGAGACCATATGGGTACTTCAAACAGCATATATCAGATAAGATCTTTGATTTGATCACTGACAACACCAACATTTACACTATGCAAAGTGGCACACTAGGGTTCAAAAACACTACAGGAGAATTCAGAACTCTAGTTGGTCTCCATCTAGCTGTGGGAGTGATAAAATTACCAAGAGTGTCCATGTACTGGGAAGCAGGAATGGACATTGGCAATTTTAGAAACACCATGTCACATGATAGATTCTTCCGATCAAATGTGCATGAGGTCAACAATTTGGAGAAGCCAGCCGAAAACCTTGATGTGTTCTTAAAGGTACCTCCACTCTACAATGCCATATGCAGAAGATGCTTGGAGCTTCCCATGGAGGAAAACCTTTGTATTGATCAACAAATGGTGCCATTTTGTAGTGCTTTATCTGTCAAGCAATATGTTAAAAAAAAATCACACCCATGGGGAGTGAAAATCTATTTCCTGTGTGGCAAAAGTGGGATGGTATATTACTTTCTGCTGCACCAGACTACTACAATGGAGCTGCCAGAACAGACCAAGAAGCAGTTGGGACTGGGAGCTGCAGTGGTGACCCACCTCAGCCAGCATATAAACAGGGCTAAGCACAAGCTCTTCTTTGATAATTACTTCACATCGTACAATCTTTTGGAAGTAGAATTAGTGGAAGAAAATCCATGCTGCTGGGGCCGCAAGGGTCTGCCGTTTTGCAAAACCTCTGACAAAGACATGTCAAAAAAGAGCGAGGACACAGCGACGAAGTTGCGAGCTATGACGGAAAGGTGGTCCTTGTCAAATGGTTTGACAATAGAGCCGTTGTCATGACTTCTAACTTTGTTAGTGTTGGCTGTATGGATGAGGTGCAACAGTGGGACAAAAAGCAAGCCAAATTTCTGAAGGTCTCCCTTCCAGAGGTGGTTAGGCTGTATAATGAATCAATGGGAGGTGATGACTTACTGGATCAACTTATCAGTCGGTACAGGACTGCAGTTCAGTCCAAGAAGTGGACCCTGTGAATGATCGCCCGTGCTTTTAATGTGGCCTAGTTAACAGTTTGCTTGTGTACAGGTTGGATACCAAGAGGGCCAAAATCTCCCCCCAAAAAAATGTGGCCCAATGTCTCGTGAGAGCACATAAGACAGCAGGAGCAAAACGAGGAAAACCCAGCAGGTCTCCTGAGCCAGTTCTTCTTCACCAGTTCAAACGGCAAGTCCAGGATATCAGACCCCTACCTGAAGTGCAGCTCGACATCAAGAGACTGGATTCCCTCCCATCGTTTATGCACTACTCTCTCATTTCTGAAAAATTCAGTCACATGGCCTGAACGGTACCCAGTCTGACTTGGTGGCAGGGAAGTCAGCATCATATGACGAAGAGGTTTTTATTCTCATTATTTCAGCTCATGGATATTATAGGTATTTAACTATCTGGACAGATAATAGTGCTCTGGGGTGTGCGCCATGACATCAGAAATGGAGAACCAGGCAGAGGATGGGGGGGGTTATTACCTTACTACTGTACCAGGAATTCTTCATAAGATGTGTCAGCCCCATGCTGGGGTGGGGAATGAGGCAGGAAGAAGCAGCTTCCCCTTAAAGTGCCTGTGCAGGCAATGGGTAGCTCATAATGCCATTAGCGGCTGCATAGTAAACATCTTAATCATCCTTAATAGACGCTGCAAAGTCAACATCGTGAGTGGGTGCTCGTGTTTGAGTGAACAGATTTTAGCCTAACCGGGGTGAAGTTCTCAGAGATCATTTTGCATTGGGGGGGTGGGATTGGTGACATTACGGTTACCGTATCAGCATGGAGATGTAGTTCTGGCCAGAGTGAGCGTCCTACTTATTTGGCGAACAGGAAGTCACTCCCTGCTTCCTTCTGACTCATGTTTGCCAAAAATAAGCATGTTTCATATGCCATCAGACAACATCAATTCATTTCCAAATGTATAAACTGTACTTATTCAGTTTTGTGATATAATAACTAAGCTGAAGATATGTCAACTAACCTGATCATGAGCTTGAGGATTAATTAAAGTTGGAATAGTGGGGGCGGGGCTTGAACATAACTGTTCCATGACCCGACACTTGTTACTGACATTAACCACAGTGTTAATCAAATTAAGCAGGATAACTTATCTTCTGAAAGCACACATTTCTTCAGACTGATGATTTCTATAACGGTGAACAAGACCCTTCCTCCATAAGAGGGGGCAGTGTCTGTGTGATTGAACACATTGTGGTTGTTGGTTCAAATCCCAAGATCAGTAGAGTGACATTAACATTGGGCTCCTGAGCAAAGCCCTTAACTCCCATTGGCTCCAGGCACTGCCTGACCCTGCTGTCTCAAAATGTACATTGCTTTGGATAAAAATGCCTACTAAATAAATAAAAATTGAAAGTCAACATTCAAACCTTTCAGAGTTAACTTGTGTATCAAAGTGTGGACACCAGAAGCCTGAGATACAGGATGACTTCCACTGATGTGAAATTATGTCAGATGTTTATTCTTGTGAACAGGGAGTGCGTTTCTTATTCGCTATGTGTACTCAGCACACAAAACTGGTATACAAGAAGTGTCCAGGGACAAAAAGAGCATTTCCTGCAGGAAAAAAAAAAAATATTCAGCGCATGCTGGTTATGATGCGACTTCACTCATTCATGATGGGAAATGGGGGAAGCTGTGAAGATAAAATTGGTGCAATTCTCAGCTCAAGAAATTCCCCCATGAATAAAAATTCAAGCATAAAATATACAAATACTTGCAGGGGCTGGAAAATAGAAGGAGGTCAAGGAAAAGTTACAATATGCGAACGCAAGGATAGAAGCCACTTGAAACATCGACCAGAAACAAGGATGAGTATCAGATAATTGGCAGCAAAAACTGCAAATCCCTCTTGACGATATGGACTATGGAGTCTGGTTCTACATCACTGCCATGTCAGATCTGCCAAATACATGATTTTATTAAAGGACAACAAAACAGAGCATCAGTATTAAAAACAATAAATAAAAAGAATAAAATCATAAGACAATTTAGGTGGGATAAAGATCAGCACATCTGTTACACCAACCCCAAATTCTTGTCAGTGATCCTCCCCGCCAGAATACTAAAGGGACTATTATGCTTCCCGATTGCATAAATTTGTGAATAATTAAGTATCTTCTGCGTAAACATATGCGAAGTCTTATGTCTCCCTCAAGTTACAGTCTGCATTTGACTTGATTCCTGACGCTCTCATTTACGATCCTTTGGCTTGCTTACCGTTTCACGATTCGGAATTGTCCTCATCACCCTGTCCGGTCCTGATTTACCCTTCACCAACCCTCGATTCTGATTTCAGAGGTAGGTTTTAAGCCAGCAGAGGGTTCACCTCATCGGTTGAACCCAACAGTCCCTGACATTTGTTTCATAAGCCAGTCCTCAGGAGCCCACAGCCATCGACATTTTTCCTTTCGCGCAGCTCTCAGCACATCTGAACGAAACAATCAAGGATGGAAGAAACACTCAATCAAAATGAACAAAGACAAATCAAAAATTAGGAGCAAGCCAAACAATCAAGAACAAACCAATCAACCAAGAATGAACTAAGCACTCAAGAAAAATGAATACCAGCTACAGGTGTTTTGGGAGCTGGGAGGAAAAATATGGACTGTCTGAGGGTCCCCAAGAACTTGAAAAATACTGCCTTAGACAATTTTTTGGTACTGACTCACCCCGACAGCAAACGTGTTAAGATTCTATTTTTCAACCTGTTTTGCGTTTGACCAGATGGACTCTTTCATCCATTTAATGAAGAGTAAAACAGAACTCCCTGGTGTAACTGTACCACAATCATTCATTTGCATGATTGGTTGTAAATAAAGTAATTATCCCTGGTCTGGGTTTTTCTGTGATTTTAGGCGAATAATGGACGTTGTTTCAGGGTGCCAAATGATGAGCTCACTAAACAGCAATTTTGATCTAAATTTATTGCTTTGGGATTATCTGGCATTAAATGTTACATTATTCAGATCCGCTAATTTATATAATAACTGTTTAGTCCGACTTGAAAGAAAGTGCCATTAAACCTATGTGGCAAATGATTCATTACTGCTCTCTGGTTTAATTCCTCAGTTATGATTTTCATTAAATATCTTATTTAAGTATACTCAAACTGGATAGATATAGTAAAATACCTCTTATTCTTCTGAATAACAAACATTTCTTAGTGGCAAACTGAAAAGTTTCCAAGCAGTCAGGATTTGGTATAAATCACCCGCTAACTTTAGTGATAGTAGTGAGCTATTAATTAGGAGTGTGCAACATGCTAGCCCATATGTTCATTTGTTGTTAAATGTCACAAAATATTTCCTGTTCCAGGTTCGAAACTTGGCATCAGCCCACATAATTAGATTATTTTGTTTTTAATCCTTCTGGTGCATTTAATCCAACTGCCATGGAAACGGCTTCTAACTCAAGTATCAAAACATGTTTCCCAGCATGTGGAATCTCGCTTCTTTTAATGGGAAGGCAAACGCCAATGGTTAATTAAGCTGTGCCTTGTACAGCTTCCTGTGTGATGCCTGCATACATTAGGTTTGATAACTACTACTGAGCCAGAAATCACAACATTTCTAAGGACCAAGTGTTTGGAAATTCAGAAAAAAAAGGTTAGACATGGCTGATGGTTCAGCATCTCCTAGTTGGCTCACATCCAGGCTGGCACACACACGCACATACACGCACACACACAGACACACACATATATGCATACGCATTTTGTGTCACTGTACTGATGGTGACATGTGTTCATCATTTATAGCATTACATCTGTTCCTACTGGACTCATAATTTATGACCTGGTTACTAAAATCACTTTGATGAAGGAACCTGGGTGTATGAATAAATAATACTGGTACCTTTTTGAAGGTGTGACACATGTCTCTGCTGGAAGCTTACCCCAGCCAGATGCTCACTGTCGCCTCCCTCTGGCCCACGCATGCCACTATTTCACCTTCCCAGAATCATGCTTCCAGGTGCTTTTGGACTCCCTGCCATTACTCTGCCCACGCTTTACTGCCTCCCGTAAAGACCTGCTGCCTTTTCCTGGACCCGAATTTCAAACTCACTTGCGACGTTTTAATTTTGTCCACTGGCAGACAGTGGAAAAAAAGACATGCATAAAGAGAGGAAAAATGGAAAGAAAATCCTAACCCCAATAAAAAGTTATACTCTTCCCTTTTTATTTTTTGTCACTTCTCACAGAGAAGCTTAGAAGCTTCTTGAAAAAAACAAACGTATCTATGTTCTTCCAATTAACCTCACCAAAGGTCTCAATCTACAGGTGATCCATGTTTTAAAACACCATCTGATCATTTGTGGAACTTTCCAGATCCCTGTGAGGGCCCTGACGGTGTTAAAAAGCAATCTCTCCAGCACAGAGCAGCTCCGGCAGGTTGGAGTTCGGACCAGAGCAGGCATAAGTGCACTGTTTCTGGCAGGATTCAGAGAGCAACTTTCAGCCACCTAGAGCCATCGATTACAGTGAATTAGAAATATACTGAACATTCACCAGAACCATCACAATAAACCTTGATTGCAGCTTAAAGGCATGGGGGATAATTTTGGGTCTTGTAATGAGCGTAGGTGCCATTGTTAGTCGGGAGAAATGAAATAAACAAAACTGTTCTGGAAATGTACAGAATGAATGGGCTTAGGGTGGAGGTGGGGAAATGTACAGAATGAATGGGCTTAGGGTG
>JAABNX020000090.1:20841875-20852997 GCA_015163995.2 Mormyrus lacerda | reverse complement strand
GTTACAGATGCCAAAATGCTGGTCTCTAGCTGACATCCTGTGGCCTGTGTGCTCCCAGAGACGACAGAGAAACACAGTTAGGGCAGATTCTGTCTGAAATGGAAATCCATACATGCACATGTATATATATATATGGACTTCATGAGTCATTTTTTCTGTGGATACCTTTTCAGCAGAGCTGGGTATGCGAGTCTTGAGATTTGATTGCGTGTGTCAGCAGCTGCATCAGAATCTCAAAAAGGGCCCGAGTTCGGTTCAGACTCACACTGAGGGCTGGTTTATATCGTCGTCCGGACACAGTGGTGCTGGGAGGACTGGTGGAAGTGACAGGTACCACCAAGTTTGGTAACAGAGGGCAACCAGTGGAGCAGGGGTCTTAGGGCCCACAGACGATTCTGTCAAAGTCCGTCTCAAACCAGTGACCTTCCATTCACAGGTACAGAGGCTTAGTTCACTGGGAAACATACTGTTGGGACTTTGGATATTGGGGAGGGGTCCACTTGCCAAAAGACAGCCTACCTTACTGACAATGAGGCCCCTCAACTCTGCTGACCCCTGTGCACTCAAACATAATGTGCATCACCCCCCCCACCACCACCACCCCTGAACTGAATTACAAGTTCCATTGATTAGCATACATTAGCCGTCCCTCCATAACAACCCGCATGTTAACATTTACTTACTGGGGAAGCAACAAAATTAAATGCCTTTTCATATATACATCCATTTGCCTTTATTTATGCTGCTTCCTCTTAAGATTGAAACTATGGCAACATAGAAGATATATCATGATTTTGCATTAAAGTGATTCGAAGACAAGCAAGTCAGCGGGAGGACAAATTATATTACATCATAATGTATTTCTGCGGCTCATTACGGATAATGTGCACAGGAAGTCCAGTGTATCACAATGCAGATGCCTGTGATCCCTGAATGAACTGAGGACTTGATACAAAGATATTATTCCTTAACTGGGACTCAGAGGCAGTTCAGTGACGCAGCGTTAAGATGAATGATTTATCTCATCCAGATTTTACACATGCACTTCTTCACTATGGATGTTTTTATATTTACGTGATGAACCTCGCTTTAATGTAAAATGTGTCTAACTCTTGTGTAATTCTTAGCATCCCCCCAAGTCTGATATTCCAGAATTTATGTGAATACACACTCACACCTACAGCTATAAAAAAGAGAGAGAAAGTGATCTTCTGGAGACTTTTGAAATCTGCCCACAATATCACATTTATGTCGTCCTCCAATCACATGGAGCGAAAGTGAGCAGGGCAGAACGAAAGATGGTGTGGAAAGAAAGCATCTGTTATTCACGCTGCTATTAATGCATCCGACACTCAAAGCTGAGTCACAAATCGACGTGTCTGTTCACTAGTGCCTCTGAAGCTGGTGAGGGATCTTTATCCGGCCTCAAAGTTTACGATACGGCGAAGGGCCGAGAAAACAGGGTCGTGTGTCCTCCAGCAAAAGCAGAACCTATTGCCGTGTGTCAAATGTGACTGTGGAAGAACTGTGAGATTTATATAGACGAGGAATTATCTATTACTGCTTCGTACCTGTGTGTGTGTGTGTGTGTGTGTGTGTGTGTGTGTGTGTGTGTGGATTATATTTATATTGCATTGTGTGAACGAAATGTCCCCCACAATATAATAAAAACCTGTTATTTTGATGTTGTGTGGACCGTATTTCAGGTCCCAATAAAGATCAGGGAATGCAATCAAAAAACAAAAAATGCCAAAAATCTCATATTTTGTTTGGTTACTTATGGTTAGGTTAGGGCTGGGTAGGGGTTAAGGGTAAAAGAGTATGTGTGTTTGTGTGTGTCCAGGCACTACTGTGTCGCAGGGTGATTTGGAGAAATATCTGCACAGAGGAAACATTGCTGCAATATCAAGCCCACAGAAAAAAAGTAAAATACAAAACAAGAAAAGAAAAAAAAACAAAAAAAAAAAAATAATGAATTCCTTCTGTTGTTCGAGTGGGATTTTGTCTACGGGCTGCTTATTAACCAGATTAACATGACAGTGTGTATGCATGTGTGCACCTTTTTTAATTATTACATCGTGGGGACCACAATGTGCCAAAAATAAAAAAAAAACGTTTTACCTTATGGGGACATTTTTTCAGTCTCCAGAAAGATTTTATAAAATTTTATAAAAATCTTTGAGTGCAGTCATGCAAAAGCTAAACATGAATTTGGTTTGTTACTTATGGTTAAAGCTTTCATGTTGGGATGAGAGACTTCCACACAGAAATGATCAGAGAGTCCCCACTAAGATATTGTTACAAACCTGTGTGTGTGTGTGTTTTGGGTGGGGGTGTATCCAGCCATTCAGCCAATATTAAGTTGCCAGTTATCTTTAAAGAGTAAATCAGTCCCAAAAGGATTGCATGCACATCATAAAAATCAGAAATTCAGGGCCAAGGTTGTGAATTTGGATGGAGAGCACATTGCCCCCCACACACACACACACATACACACTCCCTCGACATGGATGCCCGAAGCATCAGTGTCACCCAACTGAAAAAAGCAGAGAGGAAAGGTAACCTCAAATGGACAGGACACTCTGGCTGGTGTCAAGAGAAAGGACATCAGGGAGAGTCCTCTGCATGGCCGCCCTGCATCTCAGCTTTTATCGTAACCCACGGCAGACTCACTCGCCTGAATTGGGAACGCGCAGCATCCCTGGTTAAAGGCAAAATCCGGCAGAATTCCCGATACCCGACGTAGCCTGAAGTCTCACGTCTTACCAGCACGATCGATGCCTGTCAGCCCCTTTATGCTGGATGTGAAATCGGAATTGGATTATCAGCTGATGTTATTCAAGGCCCAATCAGTAACCTGCAACATTGTTTGTGAAATAAAAGTACATCTTCAATTTCCCTGGGTGCATGATTTTCCTTTTTTTTTAAAGATATATTGAACTTGTGTGGCACTGCAAGATAGAAAGTACACCTCCATACAGATATAGAGACTATAAACAACATTAGTAATCTGTGGCACGTACATATTATAGCGTGGAGGTACCAGCGGGCAGTGTGGCAGGTTGGACCAATGCCAACTTTGTAAATATTTATGGCAGTATTTGCTTGTGTCTTTGTAAATGTGCTCTGTATTATGTCATATATAGTGGAAAATGTTTATTTTTGTACATAGTGTATGTGTATATGTGCGTGCGCCCGCTGTGTGTATGAGGTGTAAACGTGGAGACGAGCACGGTCGGCAGTGCGAGTGTGTGGATTGCAGTGATACGGATGTAATAAATAATTGAACCTATCTCCGCTGTCTAATTTTTGAGAGCATGGCTCAGCGACCCACTATTACAATGTTGTCAGAAGTGGTATTTGAATCATCAT
Organism: Mormyrus lacerda; assembly: GCA_015163995.2. Classification (NCBI taxonomy): domain Eukaryota; kingdom Metazoa; phylum Chordata; class Actinopteri; order Osteoglossiformes; family Mormyridae; genus Mormyrus; species Mormyrus lacerda. Next base: position 20,849,625 of record JAABNX020000090.1, on the reverse strand, counting down.
GTGACAACATATCTCCAATACATCGAGCAAGGTTTCCAACAGCCGTGGTGAAGAACACCTGAAGACTACAAGGGGACACTGGGAGGCGAGCGGCCTGCCTTCCCTGGAAGGCTGGATAGTGCCACCTGTCGGCAGAGCGAGCAGAAGCAGGGTGCTGGCAAAAGAAAGAGCAAGACCTGCGGTGAAATTCTGTCACTATGGAGGGAAGATACCCCTGGACACTTACCTGGTCCAAGTGCGCCTAGCCACCCGGTACAATAGCTGGAGTGAGGAAGAGACGGCGGTGCACCTACCCTTGACACTAGAGGGGGATGCGCTCCAGGCTCTCCTCAGCTTGGCCCCTGGAGAGCAGCAAAATCTCACCGCCGTAAAGGAGGCACTGGAGCTGCGTTTCGGCCAGCGATAGTCCATGGAAGTGGAGAGAGCTGTGCTGATGAACCAGCGTAGGCAGGATGGAAGGACCCTGGGGGTGTTCGCCATGGACCTCTGCATCCAATTGTGAAGGAGCTACCCAGACTTCCCTAGCGCGACACAGGAAGAGCTGGTTCAGCAAGCCTTTATTCTGGCAGTAACACCGGGGCAGCTGTACCAGCACATCCAATTGCGGGCACCGGCCACGCTCACTGAGGCTCTAGCAGAGGCAAAGAGGGCGGGCATCCTGTCCCCATCGGCAACATCCAGCCTGTCGCAAGCCCCACTGTGTAGAAGCTGGGCCTGGACGCCCAAGGGCCCGGAGAGTGAGGAGGAACTGAGCATGCACGTGACTAGCACAGAGTCACAGTGGAGGCGCCGCCCACCAGCAGATACCCCCTGTTACCACTGCGGAGAGCATAGGCACTTTGCTTGAGACTGCCCCACCTCGGCACCATGCTCTTACCCTGAACAGCAACAGGGAAATGCCGGGCGGGTGCTGCTGTAAAGGGGGGTGCCACCTACAATATAGGCAGTCCAACTTGAGCAGCTGCACCTAGAGTGGGCCGGCTTGGCGAGGCTACAGGGCTGTACGTCAACTGCCTGGTAACGGAAACATCCTGCCTAGCCCTGGTGGACAGAGGATCCACTATCACCCTGATCCATCCATGCATGCTACCAGGCACCAGCGAAGCCACGCCAAACGGCTGGTGAACAACTGACATGGAGTTGACGCCAGTGACTGGCATGCGCACGGCCATGAGGGAGAAGAGGCGGATGCGTGTCCAGCAAGCCGCACGCACCATATTGCAGGAAGTCTGGCTTGTCGACATCACCAACTCCTGCATCGTTGGGCTGGACCTGCTGACTCGACTAGGAGCCACCATCGATGTGCTAGGTGCAGCCCTCCACCTTGGTGTAGACATGGTGCCCCTCCAACATGACAGCGGCTGCCGCCATGAGGACGACCACTCGCCATGTGGAGGGGGTGGCCCACAGCACTCGAGGAACACCGACACAGCCCCAAGCACCACCCGGATTGCGGAACACAGCAACATTGAGGCAGAGACATCTCCCAAGATTGTGCAAGCTGTACAGGAAGTGTAGCAGCGTAGCAGCCAGGACCTGGCAGTGGAACAGTGGAATGACCTCCAGGCTCTACTGGACTCATCCTGACTCACTTCCCTGGTGCAGCATCACATGGAAACGGGGGATGCTCCACCCATTTGTCTGCATCCGCACCAATTTCCCTAGCAAAGCAGCAGGAGGAGGAGCAGAGGATCCAAGAGATGGCAGAGGCAGGAGTCATTAAGCCGTCTGATACCCTGTGGGCGGCTCCAGCAGTTTTCTTCACCAAAAAGAATGGGACATGGTGGTTCTGCATTGACTACTGATGGCTGAACGCAGTGACAAGGAAGGACTCCAACCCACTGCCATATCTTACTTAGGGGAAACGGTTTCACGTGGACGGATGCCTGTGCTGCAGCTTTCAACTAGCATCACACGGCATTCACTAATGCCCCCGTGCTAGCATATCTGGATCAGTGTCTCCCCTTCTGCCACGGAAGCTAGTAACGTGGGGCTGGGTGCTGTGCTGTCGTAGGCAGGACCTGAAGGGGAGCTTGTAGTTGTGTGACCCCACTACATGGTACAGACATGTAAGCACTTCCATCCCTATCTCCGGGACCGACGATTCTGGTTGCAGACGGACCACGCATCATTAGCGTGGCTCCTAAATTTAAGCAACCCAGAGGGACAGTTAGCCCACTGGTTGGAGATGCCAGCAGAATATGACTTTGACATCTAGCATTGCCCTGGAAAGCTGCACGGTAACACAGATGCCCTTTCCCGCCATCTCTGCACCAGTGAGAGCTGCTATCACTGTAGCAAGGCGGAGTAGCCGACCATTCCGCCAAGATAGTAGCCACAACTTGCACGGCACCCAGTGACCATGCCCAGATCAGCAAGATCATCATGCAGATCAGCAGCAGCTCACCACAGAGCAGCACAGCAACCCCATGCTGGCCAGGGTGAGGGAGTGGATGAGCGAGGGCAGGCGACCGGACTAAGAGACAATCGCAACCTCCAATCCAAAGACAAAAACCTACCACTCCCTGTGGGGCACCCTGGAAGAGCGTGAGGGGCTGCTGTCCATCGGTGGTGATCAGTAAGCTGCACTGGGGAGCTGAGATCAGTACACGGGGCCTTCGGGGCCGGGCATTCAGGGTAGCTAAGATGCTAGGGAAGCTGCAGCAGCGATTCTATTGGCTCTGATGCCGGCAGGACACCGGGTGACTCGTGCATGGCTAGGAAGGGTCCCAGCCAGCAATCCCAGGCTCCCCTGCAGCTATACCTGGTGGGTGCCCCCATAGAGCACGTGGGGGTGGACATCCTGGGCCCCTTCCCCTGAATGAAGGCCGGGAACCATTATGTACTCATAGCCATGGGCTACTTTACGAATTGGCCCGAGTCGCATGCGATTCCTGATCAGAGTGGCACCACCACCGCTACTAAAGGAGTTCTTTTGCAGATTCAGAGCCGCCAAGGAGCTGTACAGTGACCAGGGGAGGAACTTTGAGGTGTAGGTGTTCTGCAAGGTTTGCCATCAGCTAGAGATTGCGAAAACCTGCACCACCCCCTTTCACCCGCAGAGCGACAGGCTGATGAAGCAGTTTTACCATACCCTAGCCACACTGCTGGCAATCCTCGTAGGTGAGCACAACATCACTGGGACACCCACTTTCCCCTGCTCCTGTGGGCATATCATGCAGCATTTCAGGATAGCACTGGCTGCAGCCCCGCCGCCCTCATGCTGTGAGCTGCAGACCCCGGTTGGAGATAGTATTCAGCTCACACCCTGAGTCGGAGCGGCCGACAACACTGGGATTGGACTACCCTACCTTGGAAAAGTATTCACGTGATGCACTAGCTGGCCCGGGACCATCAAGGCACAGCCACGGCCAGGCAAAAGAGGGCATATGACGTCCATTGCCGGGGACAGGCCTTCGGGCCTGGGGACCTTGATTGGGTGTACTGCCCATTAGGAAGAAGGGGTGGTCACCCAAGCTCGACAGCCACTAAAGCGGTCTTGGGGAAGTCCTGGAGGGAATCTCCGAGGTGCAGATACCAGAGCGGCGCAGGACTCCAACCGCTGGCCACCATACCAGTCCCTGGCCCACTCGGAGTAGCTAACACCAGGACCAGAGGCGAGTGCCCCGGCAGCAGGGACTGATCAGGATGGTGGGGGACTTGGGGGCCCGTGACTGCAGAGGACTCACTGCTGCCCAGTGCACTTCTTGGACTTTGTGGGGGTTCCCAGGATGGAAAACCCCCTAGGGGGGGGGCAGTGTAGCATGGCGGTACTGGCAGACAGTGCAGCAGGTTGGACCAACTCCAGCTTTGTAAGTAGTTTGCAGTACTTGCTTATGTCGTTTTATATGTGCTGTGTGTTATGTCATGTATAGTGGTTAATGTTTATTGTTGCACGTGGTGTGTCTGTGTGTGTGTGCGTGTGTGTGAGTGTGTGAGTGTGTGCATGCGCCCACCGTGTGTATGAGGAGTAAATGGGGCGATGAGCATGGAGTCACAGAGTCACTCCATAAATACCAAACAAATTGAGGATGAGTGCAACAGTGATGAACACGTTTTTGTCGCATTACTCTGACAATGGGGAGATGAGAACATCGGCCAGTGCACGTGGCTGGGAGTCGGTTTGGTATTTCTGTGGCTTCATTGAAAATGTCTCTTCCAGCCAGACGTTTCAAAAACTAAATGAGTAAAATCAGAAGATCATAGTTGTCAGGGTCAGCCCCTGTTGTCCCACTCTGGGTCCCTTCCCCGTTTGGCCAGCAGGCGTTGCTGGTCATCCCATTCTTCATGTTGGTCTTCCCAGTAACCTTTTTGGCCACATGGCTCAATGCGTTGAGGGTGTGGTTGCCTGTGATCCTTGTTCTGTGTTTGAATCCTGCCTCCTCTGTTTTGTATGTTGCTCCCTAGTGTTTCATTTGAGTTTTTCTAGTTCTTGTGTCTGATTTTGTATTTGTTTTTGTTCCTTGTGCCCCTGTTTGTGTCTTTACCTGTCTGTAATTCCCCAGTGTTAGTTTCTGTTTCCTTCGTTAGTTCTTAGTTTCCCTGTTTTTGTTCCTTTGAGTTTATTAGTTTCATCTGTGCCCTGTTTTCCCGGTCCTTTGTTAATTAGTCTCACCTGTCCTGTTAGTCTTGTTACTCCTCAGTATTTTAGTCCCTGCTTCTGTCTTGTTCCTTGATGGTTCATTGTTGTTGTTTGATGTTTGCAATGTTAGATATTTTGAGATTCTCCGTGTTTACATGTGTATTTGGTTTTTCTTATTTAGTCTCTGTTAATCCGCTTTAGTTTTTGACCTCTCGTGATCCTTTAATTTTGTTGTGTTTGTAGTGATTCCTGTTGTTTAATAAACCCCGTTTTGTTTGTTCTTGGAGCCGCCAGTGGGTCGTCCATCTTTCTTGTGCCTGTGTCAGGCCACGTCCCCACTCCAAACCCACCCAAGTCCATGACACATAGTTATCTAGCTGGTTAGCCGAACATACTGCTTCAGCAACTCCGAAGTAAGGAACACATTTATTTAATGTTTAGTTTAGCTATTGTCTCTCACCAACAGGGGGCATTAAAATTCTGGTGTTCTATGCAAAAGTTTGGTTTTAGTGATGGTACAAACCACCACTAGGTATTGCCAGGAAACCAAAGAGGACTTCACTTATTTCTTAGCCACCAAGATGGGAGAGTAAGCTGGTTAATAGGTTAATAGTGATTAGGTAACCAGTTTAAATGAGGAAAAGCATGAAGACTCAAGCTGACTGGGCATGTCCTCATCACTAATTTAACCTTGTTTATGATCCTATGATCCAACCAAACCCACGGTCATGTCCTGCTTATATTACACCATCATGCTCATTAGTGGAGGTTAAGTGTCATCCTCAGGAGTAATCCAAAACATAATCTGAGAATATTATGGGAATCTAACCTAGTATACGGCTATGGACCTAGTATATCTCTCAGTCTAAAACATTCTGGGGGCGTCCCTTCCATACACACCCACCCCACTTCTCATAAACCTCCTCTCTGGTGCCCGTACATCCTCTCTTTCACTCCTCCATCTACTCCTATGTCAGTCCCCCCATGAAAGCTCAGGAGGAACAATCACAGGAGCTCTCAGAAAGCCAGTGCCTGCGATTCCCCCTCGTCAGGACCACCACCAGCCTTCCTCAAACTTTCTCAGACCCCCTTAATTGCTGATCTACTCCACTTGCCTCGTCACTGCATGTGAAAAGGAATTTTTCCTCTGCCGCAGCTGATTCCATCTTATCCATCAACATCCGTTTCAGACTATGTGTCCCATTTAATTGAGCTAGACAGCCGTCCTCCTGTCCTCCTGAAAGAGATGCACATTGCTGAAGCTCCTCTATACTACTTTGAACAGATTTGTGGCAGGTTTGAAGGACTCTCTGTACTTTCCTACCTGTCATGGGGAGTTCTCCAGGATTGAATCCATGGGCCGTTCTACCTTTGCTCTTTGCCTCGACAGTATCATCTCTCCACATGGCTTTTTCAATCAGTCACTTCCTGCTACTCTGTTTTTCTTCTGCTTTGCAGGCTTCATCATGGACGTTCACCCTTGGCAGTAAGAGATCTCAGGATCGATATTCCATTGTATAAAGCCCAGGTGCTCAAAGACTGACTACCCCAACACCTAAAACCAGCAGTTATGACACACTCACTTCACCTCACTTCAGCCTTGACAACTAGTCAAAACTTTTCCCTGCATTCTTGAAGACCCCCAGAACATCAAAGTTTTTTCTGGCATGGTCTTCTGATCAGATCTTCAGAAGTATAGGAAGCTGGTGGTAGTCTGACAGGACATCATTGTCAGCACCTGCATCATAAACAGTGCTTCCAGGCACCTGCTTCACCATGCCATTATCTCGGCACAGGTGAGGATAATATTGCCCTACAATGGAAAAGCAGTTTTTAACTATCCGTGTGCATATACAGCAGACCAATTAGCTTCCACTAAATTTAGTTCTAACTGTATATCTGCTTTTTTTGCAGGTAAAGTGGATACATTTAATGGCAAAAATCATTTGTAAACCCTAAAATAACACATTTGTTGCTGTCTGCCACAGTACGAACACTGAATGCCTGGTTTAGGTGTGCTGGAGACAGGGAGACAGCAAAGATGTGGAATTTGTGGGGGTCCCTGAGATCTGGGTTGAGACACACTGATCTTTCTATTTTTAAATTTTTTTATTGCATTGGTAAACTATAGTTTTTGTTTTTGGGTCCAAGAACGTGGAATTGGTTCAGATAGCTGCAATCTGCTATGATAATCAACCTGTTCAACAGCAACTGTGATGCCAATTTGATATGAACCCTGATTACTCAACTCGAACTCGAGTCGAGGAAGAAGGGGCTTTATTTTAAATCTCCATAACGACACGACAGTGTAATATAAACATGATATTCATGGGGGAGACATCGGGGACGGGATGTAAACTTTACGGGCAGGCTTTGAAGGTGGCGGATCTGCTGAACAATCGCAATGCAGATAAGTCACTCGTGTGGCATCGACGTGACAGAGGCTCTCACAGGGATCAGTGTTCCACGAACTTCCTCCATTGCATCTGCGTATTTATACATAGAAACAAGGGAATATTCTGCTGAAGCGGCAGGAACTAAAGAGCTTGATCAAAGCAGTGCCAGTAGGTCTCGTCATGGGCCTTTGGATCGCGACCTTTCTCCCCCGCGGTCAGCTCACTGAAACGCGTGATCACCTGCCTTACCTTGTGCCACCTGTCATAGCGTCATGCGGCCAAGGGGCCTCCCGCCATCCTGTCGCAGGGCAACTGCTCACGCCAGCCGTCACCTTCCCTGGCCGTGGCCTTGACTTCCAAGGAGCATATTGCTAAGCCCCTCCCTATCCTTTTGAATATTAATTAACAATTAACAGAGGACAGGAACGCCGAGTAATCAAATACCAGATACGGGCCATTAGGCAGGTGGCTGTGAAGGATAGAGTTTCTAACTTGATAAAGATTAATTGCTGGAACGGAGAGTTCCAGAAGACCTTGTTAACCCTTCGCTACAGTGCCTTTTCGAGACAGGGACCTTGTGTTTTTCAGCGTCACTCTGCTTGTCAAAAAGTCACCCTTAAGTGTTTAAATCTTCGGCCTGTGACCTCTTATGCTCAGGGTTGTACTGGAATGTTCTGTTCACAGAAGAAATAAGAAAATGTCCCAGAATTCACTGCTTGACCATTGATCCCTAATAATGAAGGGCGAAAGATTTAGAATTTTCCTCAGAGGC
>JAABNX020000090.1:20760731-20772568 GCA_015163995.2 Mormyrus lacerda | reverse complement strand
AAAACAAAACCAAAAGCCATCAATGGGGAACAGGGAACAGGACGGAGACACAAAACAGGGACAAGGGCAAAAGCCACGACAGGACCTGATAAAGGACGGGGAACGCAGACAGACAGACCAAAAAGGGAGCCAGAGGGGGGAACAAAAAACGGAGGAACAAAAGGACCAGGTTCGAACAAGGGAGACACCGAGGGACGAGGAGGAAAGACAGGAGGGATAGAGGGACCAGGAGGGAACGGAGGAGATACAGGAGGCAGGAAGGAGAAGGATGGAGGGACAAGGGGAGCCTGAGGGAGCCCAGGCGGGTGACAGGCAGCGGCCGAAGGGGCCGCAGGTGAGAGGGAGCAGGAGGGAACCACACAGGGGCCAAGGGAACGGGACGAGGGAATGACGCAGGGGACACAGAGGGAGCAGGAGGGAACATCGGTGAAGGCAGGCAGGCGGGGGAAGCTGCGGCAGGCAACGGCGAAGGCGCCGTCCGATGCCCCGCAGAAGCAGGGGGGCCCAGAGGCGACCGACATGGAGCCGGAGGCGGGACCGAGGACCGGCACCGAGGCACCAGGGGGGGGACCCAGAGGTGACCGCCGACCCCGAGCCAGAGGACCCGCTGGAGCCCCAGCCAAGGCACACAAGGAGCTAATAAAGGAGCTGTAACTAATAAAAACTAAACTAAGACTAAGCAATTTTAAAATATAAAAACTAATAAAAACTAGTAAATCTGCCTCTAAAAACTAATTAAAACTAACTGAATTTGAAAACAAAAAGTCAAAACGAAATAAAAAGTATAACTGATGAAAAATCCAAAACTATTATAACCTTGCAGCAGGGGGCGCCTCGGCGGGCGCCACAGGCATGTGGCCAGCAGGGGGCACTTCGGTGGACACCTCGGGCGTAGTAGCTGCGGGCGGAGCCGGGAGCTCGGGCAATGCAGCTGCGGACAGAACCGCGGGCGATGCGGAGGAAACGGGCGTGGCGGCGTCCTCCCAGGCTGGGACCAGAGAGCAGGCTCCTAGGCAGACCGTTGGGGCTTCTTCACCCTTTCCCCTGCGCCTTTTCTTTTGGCGCCGACCAGGGCAGGCAGGAGATGGCGGGGTAGCCTCTGCGCCTATGAGAGGCGGACGCAGTTTCTTCTTCAGCCGGAGGACGAGATGTTGTAAAAGGGAGCGCACCTCGGGCATGTTGCGGTCCTCCATCTGCGGGTTGACCCCTTGCAGGAGGTCCCAGCTCCGGTCCGCCAGGGCGAACAAACTGGGATCTCCGCGGATCTCCGGCAGCTGTAGTACCTCGTACAACAGGAGGAGCCAGGGATCTTTGGTGCGTTGTTCAGGAGATCCGTCATTCTGTAGTAACTGTGGGAGGCAGGCGAGCAGGGAAGGACACTGCGAGGCGAAATACAGAGAAAATGGGGTTTAATGGGATAAACAGGAAACGGGGGAGCGTACGGTGACAAACATCAATGACAGATCTGCCAGACTGGGGAAAGACGCGGACTGATATACACTAGACAGGCTGAACTAAAAAAGCAACAGGTGAGTACAATCAGGGATAAACACGAGGTAATGAGGTGGGCGTGGCACACAGAAGGATCGTACGGAGCTGGGCGTGACAACAGGATACAAAATTAGCATTTCTATGCCTTTATTGTTTTCAAGTTTACAGCATTAAGCATAGTTTATGCTTCATGGAGAAAAAGAAGATTAGCCCTAAGGGATATGACTCCATCATTTCAGAAACTTAACAAAAATGAACATATTATGGCAAATCGCAGCCTACAATAAAATTGGCCTAAGAAAAAACAAAGAACAGAAACCTTTTAAATCACAGCTAGACAATGACTAAAAAGAGGCTACCCAGTCACATTTCGAAAAATGAAATTAGTAATAACAAAATCAAAGTGCTTTTAATGATATTGAAGTGCTTAGGCCTGTTGCCCCTCGAAAGAAATACAGCTCAGTCACTTTAGTCTGACTTCCGACCAGGAAAAATAAACTCATTTTTTTTCCTCGTTTTCACTTAAACCCCAAATGTCATTATGTAGTTTGAGATATTCATATTGATAATGAACACTTACACAATAGAATCCATAGATGATTTATATTAATGATATAATTATGCTACATGAATAAATTTAAATTATTATTCAAATTGTAGATCGAGTGAAGTAGAATATTGTCAACATAATTATGAATTACATTGCATATATAAATTTCTGAAGTCAAAATTTCTTCAAAGTAATGAAATATACAATCCATTAATCAGAACCCTAGGTTTGGATAGCAACAAGCTAAATGTGCATGACTCCTATGACAGGTCTGGACCACTCGTAAATTTTCTTTGTACCTAATAGAACATTCAAAATATGAGAATATTGGCGAATGTGACAAGTTCTCCTAAATCACTTGTACAAGCAACATGCAAATGATTGTGTCCGTTGCATGAGGCCCAGTGTCTTTAGGGAATTAATCAACCCCAAGGTTATTTGTTGATTGTATTTGTGTGTTTTGGTGAAAGGGTGGGCAGCATTGGACAGCTGACTATTATAAGTTATGTTGTAGGTTAGTAATGTAATCTAAAATGGATGACATTCCAAACTTGAACATACATATAATGCCTATGAAAGAAGTCAAATTCATTTCAAATTTATTTTACATTCAAAGGCATTTAATACGTCAACAGTCAATATTACAATAATTCAAAGTGCATCAATAAGTTTCATTCCACTGTATGTAAAGTAACACAATAATAACAATAACGACATGTTGTTAGTTTGTTTACTCTGAAGCCACATTAATCATTATAGACTCATGTATGTGATAAAGTCAATCCTCTAATGCCATTTTGTGCATACAGGCAGCTCAGATCAATTTCAGATCAAACCGGCACAGCTTTTTTGCATGATTTTATTTGACTTTTGACATTCAGGAGTCATCAAGACTTTTATTATGTCTGCACTGCTACGTTTTCAGACGAAAAAAATCTCTATCCACACAGACCTGTTCACACCATTTATGAAAGCATTTCCATCCACAGTGAAATTAGTGAAAATGTATGTAATGTACATGTAATGTTCATGTAATAAGCGTGAATTAACATGGTGACCAGATAATTTGTTTCTTTTTGCACAAATATGGGAGCAGCTTCTCCATATTCTTTATGTTGAAATAATGTTTTCTTCCAAGCAGGGTGACTAGGTGACTAATCAGACAATGGCTGTGTTTGAAATGTCCCATTATATAACGAGTAAGTGATTTTGCAGTGATATTGGAATTCTGAACTATAAATTTCAACCACTATCCCCAAAGGGTCCAGTTCTGCCCTCTGCCTCGCCGGTCTCCGCAGTCCAGTCCCAACCCTCCGGTGGGCCCCATCTCCAGTCCAGGCGCTCCTGAGGCCTCCAGCTCCCAACCGACCCATCTGGCTTCTGCTGGTTCAACAGTAGAGTATTCAGGGGATGACCACCTGTCGACGTCAAGTGGGACCCCCTCAGTTTGGCCCTGGTTCCTGCCCCAGCCATTGATGTTCCCAATCCAGAAAGGGCCTCCATGCCCCTCAGAGATCCAGGAAAGGTGCCTGGCTTGTCTCAATCTCCCATAGGGGGAGACTTTCCAGTCCCAGTGTCTGACCCCATTCTCGTTCTCCCCCTACAAGTGCTCCCATGGTCTCCGGCCCTAATCCCACAGTTCCAGTGATGTCCCCACACCCTGCTTCCTCAGCACTGTCGCCTGACCCTGCAGTCCTGACGGCATTTCTCCGCAACAATCCCAGAACCCCTTTTAAAGCAGCTTTAAACATGAGGCCCTCACTGGCCGCCTCTGGGGCCTGGCTGGGTCCTGGTACTGTAGTTCCCTGTCTTTCAGGGGAGGATATTTCCTGGGACCTGGCCATGGTCATCCAAGGCCTATCAACCCCCTTGCCCAGTCTTCACCAGTCCTGGGTTCCTGTTTCTGCCCCAGCGTCCTGCCCCGCCGCTAGTCTCCCCTGGTCCATTTCAGCCCCTGATTCCTCTCGTACTGTCCCCATTTTGGTCCCTTCATCCTCCCCGGCCTCACCTCCTGCCTCAGAACCTTAGCCCGCCATGTCTGCTCCCCGGTTCATGGTTCCCCTTAGTCTGTTTTTGCCTGGTCCTGATGTCCCTCCATTTGTCCGCCCTGTGTTCTGTGTCTCTGAGTTTTGTGTCTCCTATCATGTCCAGTGCTGTCCCCCGTCCTGATCCCCCCCCACCGAGTACTATGCTGTGTTCTGCTCTTGTCCAACCCTCATGGTCCTGCTTTTTGTTCCCCAGGTCTTGTCACTCTGTCCTCATTTTGTTCTAGGTTGTCCTCACCCCCTTAGCGTCCCCTCTGGCTCCTGCCTCATGATCGCTGAGGGTCCCTCCTGCTCCTGCCTCACAGTCGCCTATTACCTCTGCGGCTCCCGCCTTCTGCAAGCCAGGGTTCCCTCCAGCTCCCTTTGATCCTCCTGTTGGTTTATTCACTGGTGTTGTCCCTTTGATGTCCCCCTCCATGTATTCCCTGTATTTTGTTAGTTGCTTGGTTGTTGCCCTTGTGCCTGTTCTGTGGTTCGGCCCTGTTTCCAGCACCTCGTCGATGTTCTTGCCATTGTTTCCCCAGGTGTTGTCATGTCTCTGGTCTTGTCCTTCACTCCCTTTCGGGGAGATGGGTGTTCTGTCATTACCCACTCGTCCAATCCTCACGTGCCACACCCCACTCTGTGCATGCCTAAAGAGAGAGAAGGGGCAACACAAGGGAAAACAAAAGACAACATCATGGGAAACAGCACTGGCACAGAGAACAAGGACCAAGAAACCAACCAGGACAACAACAGACAAACCACAGGGAATGCAGAGAGACACAGGGACACCAAAGACAGGAACAATGAATCAATGTTGTTGATGGCCACCACAGATATCTTGATGGCGGGTCTCCCCACTTAACTCCAGTGATGGAAAGTTCCTCTACCCTCTGTGAGTGCAATATATATATATATATATATATATATATGTGATGTCCAGATGTTGTTCAGCAGTTCAGTCCACCACAGGGGAGCCTTACTCTATACTGACACTTCCTATAGAGCGAAAAGATTTATAAGAAACATCATGATTGTTACAGAAATCCAGCTGACCCAGAGAATAAATGTCTACATTTTAAGCAGTAATTCCATCTTGCTGCTCATGTGGCAGCGGTGTGGGCCATAGTTACAGCGTTGCTGGGAAACTCTGAGGATCATTCCAATTAACGGGGCTGCATCTAGACAGGAGAACCTATGACATTGCATGGTATCCGTGAGCTTCAGGTGTGACCCATGGCGATGTACTGAGTCAATTTCACAACATCCTCACCCCAGGTCAAGTCTATGGAAACAATTGCTAAGCAGAATGACCAGGACGTCAACCCTGTATAAGATGAAAACACGGCAGACACATTCATGTTACTATGGTTACCGCATCCAGCTACTACTACTACTTCTCCTGGACGGCTCGGAATTTCATCTGCTCGGATGCTAAGATCCTGTAAAACACAGAAGTGTTTTTTCTACAGGAATCCGTCTGCCCCTGAGGTTATGGGTTTTATCATGTTTGTTTTCTTGGTGCATGTAGAAATTGTTCCGCACTGGAAAAAAGTAAGTATGGTTTTCTGAGGAACACAGTGCTCTCTGCACGGATCAAAGGCAGCGGCTTTTAGGGCTCTGCTTCAAACCTGAATGCACGTGCTTTACATGTGCAAGAGTAACGATTCTCATTTTTTGTATGCCTAATGAAAAGATGAAACGTCCCTACATGTAACACAAAAAAGCCCCCACGCAAATGTAAACCATTCTTATTTAATATTTAGTCTTTTGAAACGTGGAACTACTCAGGGTCTGATAAAGCGCCTCCATCCAGCAGAACAGCAGGAAAGTTAAAGATAAACCCCGAGGCAAGTTACCAGGGTGGCGTCAACAGAACGACCAGACAAGAGTTTAGTAAAGAGTTTTGTCATGTTTATATCACATGTTCAAAGCGTATACAGTGAGTCAGACTTCGGTCCTGCATGGGATTTCAATTTCCTTTTGCTGGGAAGAAGTAGACGCGCTGAAACCTAATCATAAGATAAAATGTCATCTCTGCTAGGAATTGTAGGAGGTGCTTCAATAAATTAGAACACTCATAAATGAGTTATGGAAAACAAGAAATTACAGGTATACCTAATGTTCATTGGACCCCTGTAAAAAGGGGGTTGAGTCAAAGAATCTGAATGTAGTTTAAGGCCATTTACAACAATCACAGCCGAAATCTAATCATTATTATTATTATATTTGATCTCCAGACAGCTATTTGAAAAGGTATGTTAGGGTACGTAATTCAGACCAGCAACACAGCTGAGAACTTGAGCACAATGAACTGTTTCGTGTCACTAACTCTGGAGGTTCAGCGTTAATAAAAGGTGGGAAAATGAGGGCTAAGGGCACAGGAAAATAATAAAAAAGAGAATCGCTGGCTTGTTCTTTACCTGCTTCTGTGCCAGGACGAGCGGCTTGACGTGTACAAGCTGGAAACGCTGGCTTTTCAAAGTGGCAGATACTTTAGCACTGGTGGCCCACTTCCTGGTGAAATGGAAACATGTTTTACCTCCGCCAGCCCCCCTCCCACTCCTCTGCAGGCCCCCTCCCACTCCTCTGTCAGCGCCCCTCTTTCCAGGTCTTGTTATAATTCACTAGGATCTAAGTAAATTTCAGGTTGTGATAAAACACAATGTCACATGGTTCTGACTCGACCCAGAAACCTCATTACCTCTCTCCTCACACTGCAAGAACTGAGTCTACCTGTTCGTTGGGGTTGAGGGGTGACCATATTAATCCCCAAATACACAGGAATGGAATAATCATACTGTAACATTATTTGGAACCAATCACTGCCAAGGTAAAATGTTTTCTTTTTCAATTCATTCTAAACCACTTAATTAAATAAATTTCCCCAACTGGGGGGAGAGCTTATTGAAAATCTCCAAATAAGATTGGATAATACCTTTACTACCCCCCCAGTCATGAATATTCATCAGCATACAAATATAAAACGGAATGCTCCGGAAACCTAGAGGCTTGCAGCTGGAGGTGCTGCAGTATGAGGCAGAGGAGGGCAGAGTCTCTGGTGGGTAAAAAGAAAAAAATGAAAAGCTTCTCTGTGGATTAGATTTTAGGGGTTCAGATGGAGTTTATTTTTCTTCTATTTCATTTTTTGTTCTAAGGTCTGTATAAAAGGCAGACAATGTGAAGAAAAGCTTTATATCTATATACAGAAAAATCCAGACAGTTGTGTTATACATGAGTTTGAATTTTAGGAATCTGTTTGAAGAGTTACTCGTTAATCTTGTCATCAGCTCTGGTTAAATGTTTGGGCACCATCAAACAAATAAAATAATTACCTCTATTGAAACATAGTCTAATTGAAGTGATTGTTAAAAGAGGATCACTTTCCAATTTTTATTCCGTTTGTGTGTCCTGGTACTTGACAACATGTCCATCCAGACGTAATTATTTTAGTTGAGTACAGGTGTGAGGCTTCGTTAGGGAGAATTTTTTTGTAAACCCTAATTAACTTTGGCATTTTAATAAATCACAAGTGTTTAAAAATAAATGCTGCACAGTAGACTCTATGTCGATATGGCAGGTTTACTTACCACCGGTTGGCTCATCAGAACTGTTGGTGTAAGCTGCCCATACCATTCCTGGCAAGATTCTTTCAGAAACAACAATATGGTGGAGAATGGAGGGCACCTCCTCACCTAATAGAGCACCAGTCCCACATTCTGCAACTTGAGGACTCTAGATAGGACCTCAGACAGGAGTGGCCAAAACTCTGCCTGTAAGAAAATAGTACTTCCTACTGGTGTATAACACATGGAGGAAGTGTAATTCAAGGGGGATAACAGCAATTTTAAAATAAAGAAAATAATAATGAAAGCAGCTAGGAAGGAGAGGGGAGGAGGACCAGATACTGTGACCACTCCGGAGGGGTCACCTAAACTAGTTGATGCACTTAACTGAGGCTTTTGTCCTGCACACCTTACAATATTAATGGTCTGTTTACATAGGTGGGTAGTGTAGCGGCTCAGGTTAAGTGCGCTGTCCAGGGTTACTGAAACATGATGCCAGGATCCCTGCTGATAGTCACCGTGTTATGAGATTGTGTCCTTAACCTGCATGCCCCCCCCGAGGGTTAATATAAAGCAAGACATGTGACAGATCGAGAATAAGCTCAGAGTCAAATGGACAGTAAAGGAGAGTGACCTGAGTGTGGATAGAGGAGGGGGATCATAAAATGAACATACAATCAGTGAGGTTCAGGAGAATCGAAGATGAAAAGGAAATGGTGAGCATTGGAACATATGAGGCGTCATGATTCATTGAGTGGTGATAGTTCGTTAAATGAAACAAACGTCATTGAACGAATAGATAATTAAAAATCTATGTGATCTGATGAACAAGAATTGAACAAACAAGCAGTGAAACCATCGTGTGATTAAATGAGCGTGTAATTAAACAAGCAAGCAAATGAACATATTAAACAAAAATGCTGAGAAGCAAACATGTGATCAAACAAATGCATGATTAAACAAATGCATGGTCGAAATAATGTGTGATTGAATAAATGTTTTTCTTTTCTCCAGGCTGGCAGGTGTGTTTCCTCATTGTGAGCCCATGGAGAGCCAGGGGACAGTGATTAAGGATGACCCACGGCAACAGGGTGTCACACGAACTCATTCTCAATAATTAATGACATCAAAATCTGACACGTTCCTGAACTCCACTATTACCCCTGTTTGCCAAATTCCAACTGAAGCATCAGGAGCTGCCAAGTAGCAGTGACACTAATTACCATATAAACGACTGACACTAGATGATTCTGCTATGACTTGTAGGAAACATAAACGCATGCATATATTTGGATTCCAGCGAGGCTTCGGGTCGAGCTTCTCCAGCCCACACATGTACCATGTGGCTCCACACGAGCTCCGACTTCAAGAGAAAATCAGCTTAAGATGCCATCAGAGCTTTGGTCTTAATTACGTTTTTGTCTAAGCTTTGTGTCACGCCCACAAGGGCGGGGCCGAGCGCCTGTAGACAATCGGCAGCTAGTAGTGGTTCTATCTAAACCGGCATATCCCAGAAGCCTGTGCGAAGTATTGTTGCCGTTTCCAAATGAGCCATACCGAGCGTTTTGCCTGTCTCCTGTCTCCCCTGCATGTCCTGCCCTGCTGTTCCATCTGCCCTGCCTGCTCTTCACCCCTCTCCGACCTGCCCAATCCCACCTGACCTGTCCTCCTGCTCCGTCCTGCCCTGCTGCTCTGACGATCCTGCTCCTTCTCCCTCGTCATCAACACGTCTCGTCCATACGTGTAGGATTGACTCTCCCAGTGATCGACTTCTGATCGTACCTCAACTATTCTTTTGGATTCCCCTTCTGGTTTTGGCTGTTCGAGGTTCTATTAATAAAAGCTTTGGCTACTGCACTTCAGGGTCTGCCTCCTGTGTCAGTACTGCACATCACACTTCGTGGTTCTGGGGAAAGTGACAGAAAAGGTAAGTAAAACCTACTTACCCACTCTGAAGGTATATACATTAATTTTGCAGGTGACTACAGTTTACTTGCGTTTTCATTAAATAACACTATACTGTAAAAGAGACCAGGATGGACAACGAGTGATAGGCAGGCAGGGTTTGGGGTCTGGGGGGGTGTTCTCTGTGATCTCTGTGCTCTCATGGATGTTCTCTGACGTTCTCTTGCCTGGAGTGTTTTCACTATAGGAATCCCATGCTTTTGGTTCAAAGCCAACAAATCCTTCTCCCCTAATAAGAACATATCATGCAAAACCATAAGGATGCTCTCAGTGCGTATACTGTTACTCCCTCCTGCATGCCACCTACAATGAGACCCCTCCACACCTTCTGGTAATCTCTGAAAGGATTTCAGAATTGGTGACTCTACAACTTTCAATCATTGATTGGCTTGGTTCGCTTCAGCATATTTCTGTTTGGGTTTAACGACGCACGACTGAATGGCGTCGCCCACTGCAAGTTCAAAGATCTCAATCATCCAATCACTTGCTGATGCACTTTGCTCCTGGGCTGCCCAAGGGCTGCTCTGAGACTTAAACATCATGAGCGTTGGTTGTCCAGTCGAAGGGATTAGCAAACATACACACTCTCGGCAGCATCTGATTGGTAATTAGCTGGATCAGACAATCTGTGCATGTAGGGGGGGGGGGGGCACAAACACTAAAAGTGTTACAGTAACCAAATGCCAAAATGCAGAGACATGAGATAGAAACACGGGTATGGCAGATTCTGTCTGAAATGGAGACATACGGATCAGGAGGCAGGGCAGCATAAGAGAATGCTTAACCCATACAGAGGAGGCAACATTATCATTAACCAATCATATCTTTTGAATCATGAGTGACAGGGGAGGGGGCAATCTGGAGGCCAATCAGCTTTCAGCTGGGGCCAGAGCCCATGTATATGCCCCTGGCGTTCAGTAGCGGCACTGCATCCCTGACAGAGGGACCCTACCAGTCAAAGAGTGTTTTACGTATGAAATCAGCAGCTGACAGGCTTCCGGAACCCTCCGGTGATTTATCATTACGGCGTTTAGTCCACTCCGGCATCTCGATCCAATGCCCCATTCAGACTGCTGACTGCTTTGATTTTAATAGGGATATCTCTGAGACCACATCTGCTAATCCTCTCAGCTCTCGTTTGTCAAATAAGAGTGCCCCCCCCCCCCTGCCCACCACTGCAAATTAATCCACGGCAGGGTAAGTGTACATGCTTTTTAAAATGTATTTTCCTTGTAAATTAAATTCCTAGCCTCAGATTTCTCTGTTGGGCTGGCCAGAGATGGAAAGCTGGGGGGCTGAAAAGTGGCATGGAATGAGACCGGGATGGGGGTGGGGGGGCATCAGTGTTTACATGGACCTGTTAGCACAGGAAGTTCTTTGTCTAACCCTATGACCCCCTAGATGTCTATAAGAGGACTATTTCATGACTTGAGTAGAAATACCTGTTGATATGAAGCTTTATCTACCATTTGTATGAGGACAGGTACATTAGATGTGTTTTCTTGCATATCTTATCTTGATATTTTTTTAAAGACATACACACACATATGGTAGGGAGAAAAAAGATTTGGGTCTGAGTGTAGAATCAGCCACTTATCCAGCACCCTGGGAACATCTTTAAGAGTTAAAGTTCCCCACTGCTGTGTTCCTTGAAGATTATGTCTTCTAAGTCTAAGATGGACTCTCCTGACCTTTTGGTACAAAGAATCTCAAAATGGCAGACTACTGGTAAATCTCAACTTCCTCCTCAAAGGAGCTCACAGTACAGAACATCCACAAAACACTGCTTAAAAAAATGTTTGGTGGGTACCACTGTTGTAAACTTTTCTTGAAAATGAGGTTTTCTGTGTGACTATAAAGTCATCACTTAGCTCTAAAAACATGACTTAGGATGCTGCAGTTTTATGTGTCATGACCACATCGGAAGACCATCCCGATTTTTGCAAATTAGTGTTTATTTTCTCCTGAAGAGCCGAGGCTTGTGGCCACCTCATTTGAGGAATCGTGCAATGAAACCTTTATCAGTTTGACAACACAAAGGACAACTGCCCAGATATGGTTTTATGGAGAAGATGGACTCGAATGAGCTAGGAAACCGATGCATCTATTTCCTGATGGAGGCAAAGCCCTCACCAAAACATCAGCGTTTATATGCCACATATAGTGTGTTTATTACTTTACCTAATAAATAAAAAAAGGCATGAAAAAGCATCAAGGTGTTCCTCTACCATGACAGTG
>JAABNX020000090.1:20749132-20760473 GCA_015163995.2 Mormyrus lacerda | reverse complement strand
GGTTTGGCTCAGGAAGGACCATCAAATGATCGCCACGGAATAACATCGCCTGGGAGGATCGAATGTGGACGAGAAGCGGACATCGTCCAAAATCACGCTGACAGAGTTAACATAAATGAATAATTCTGGGAGGCTGACTCTGGAGAGTGAATGACAGCGATATAAAGCAAGGTATTTCCACGGCGATGGCAGGGAACCTATCTGCATAATTAAGGCAAAAAAAGCCAATCCGGAGAGGGGTACTTAAATGAATACAAAACCCCGAGATCCACACGGACGATTCAAGGATTTTATTTAAGTTGGGGAGTTTAAGAGGGGTCATTATTCATACAAAGGGACCAACCTTCTCATTTGCTAATGATATGTTATAAATCAGTGCGTGATGGGGGGGGGTCATTCTGGGGGCCAATCACCTTTCAGTAGGGGCTGGTGCCCAACCTCTATATATGTCCCAGGCCTTCCTTTGAGCTGGGATGACTGGAGAGGCCTGTGGCTCCTGTCAGGAGACTGAATGGGAAATGACTGGAAAAAAACTAACACTTATAATAAATGACAACAGGAGCTGGAGGGAGATGAGAACGGTGAACAGGCCAATGCAGAGACTCAAAGTGCAGTTCTGCTCCACGGTCGCCTCCTTGATAGCACAGCTGCTCTTAAGCACTTATGGTGAGTTAGGGAATTTAAAAAATGTATCAACAGTGAATATGAGGGATGCCCTATCTGCTCAGCAAGCGATATCTAGGAAGGGTTATCTCAAGCCAGGAGGGGTGGGGAGAGGTTTCACAAGCATAGCGGCACTGTAATACATGGTTTGCTCCAGACCCCCATGACCCGGCATAGGATAAGCAGATTTAGAAGATGGATGGATGGATGGTTCTGTTGCCCATCCCATTTTGTGTGAATACCAGACTAGAATAGGCTCCAAATTTCCCATAACCGTGAACAGGGTGAGCAGTTACAAGATGGGTAGATGTTGTGATTAACAATAAATTTTAAAAAGTGATATAAAACAACAGAAAATTAGAAGAAAGCTTTAGGAAAGGTCAGAAGAATCATTAACAGTACTGACAGCAATGGACCACCACAGACAGATGCTCAGTAAAACATCCATGAGTCATGTGACCTCAGCGTGATTCATCCTTATAACTGAGAGAATGTGGAGGGAGACAGTGGCATTAAATGGCACCCCGACTTCCCAGACTGAAGTCGAGAGGCTCGGGGGATGCAGCTGGAAATGACTCTAATAAAGGAGCATCAAACAGAAACTGGAAAAAAGGGGTCAAACAATAGGAGAAGAACTCCCTTGAATCACACCAAACAAAGGAAGAAATTATCAAAGCAATGGGGAAGGCAGAAAAAATAAATGGCAGCAACAAATTGTCATGGAGTGCGAGCGGCGAGCAGGCAAGGGAGGCGAGAGCAGCCGGGTTGACGGGTGAACGGGGTTTATTAACGAGAACAGACAGGTCGTATAGACAGGACGGGTACTTACACCAGGCATTTGATGATGACAGATCTGGGGAAACTAACCGAGACAGAACCCCCCCCCCAAAGGCACGCACACCGGGCACGCCCGAGGGGAGGCGACGGACGAGACGAGGAAATCAAACATGGAAAACAAAAGCAAAACATCAACGGGACACCGGAAACAGGACAGAGATACAGAACAGGAACAGGGACAAGAAGAAAGACAGGACCGGACAAAGAACAGGGAACGCGGACAGGCACACGTGAACGGGAAACACCGAAGGCAGAGAGAACAGAGGAATCACAGGGGGAGGACTGAACACAGGAGAGACAGAGGGACAAGAAGCAGGGACAAGGAGCAAACAAGGGAGACCAGACAGGCAGGGACGGAGGGCCAAGGGGAGCCCGAAGGAGCCCAGGTGGGCAACCGGCAGCGGCCGGAGGGGCCGCAGGCGAGCGCAAGGCCAGAGCCGGCGGCATCCCCGAGTGGAGCTGCGGGCGTGGTGGCGTCCCCGAGCAGAGCTGCAGGCATGGCGGAGAAAGCGGGCGTGGTGGCATCTTCGGGCGGAGCTGTGGGAAAAGTGGCTGGCAGGTCCGGAACAGGCAGGTCCGGAACTGGCCCTTTATGGGCTTTAGGGACCCGGGGAATCGCATCCCACACCACCCTGGCTTCCCTGTTAGCCAGGCGCGCCGGCCGGTAATTATACGCCTCTAGGGGAGGCGGCATCTCCCTCTGGCCGGTTGGGCAGGCAGCAGCGGCGTCTTCCCAGAAGAGTGGGGAGCTCCCTCACTAAATGGCTGACTCCCCAGCGGGGAACAGAGAGCAGGTCCCCAGGAAGAGGGTTGGGGCGTCCTCCCCTTTTCCCCTGCGCCTCTTCATTTTGCGACGCCCGAAACCAGTAGGGGGAGGCGGGGTTGCCTCCGCACAGGCGAGGTGCTGGAGCCGCTTCTCCTTGAGCCGGAGGATGAGCTGCTGCAGGAGGGAGCGCACTTCCATTGCGATCCTCTGAACGTGGGTTAACCCCCTGGAGGAAATCCCAGCTCCGGTCCACTAAGCCGAATAACCCGGGGTCTTCTTGGATCTCCGACTGATCTCGCCAATATAGCACCTCGTGCAGCAGGACAAGCCACAGGACTAAACACACAACACAAGCTGAACTCAACGAGCAACAGGTGGGAACAATCAGGCATTAACACGAGGTAACGAGGTGGGCGTGGCACACAGGAGGATCGGACAGAGCTGGGCGTGACACAAATAGTCTTCCACTCTTTTTCATAGTGTGGAGGAGAGTATCATAGACGGGTTACTGGTGAGGGCAGTACGGAATCCATACGGAATCTATAATCATGGCATATCCAAGCTGAGGAGAGCGCCAAGGGGGCAGAGTTAAGGAGAAGCTGAGTATAGTTTCTGGTTGTCAAGATCATCTGCATCACTAATTCATGAATGCAGAACTCTCCAGAAGGAAAAGAACAAACTTTTTAAAGTAGACAATGGACCATCTGACTCTGGGCCCAAATCCTACAGCCTGGAGGAGACACCAATTGCTGGGGATCTGAGTGGGCACAGCTTTCCAGTGAAAAGATGAAGAAAAAAGGTGTAATAATTTTGAAACGGTAGTTCTTTCAGCTTTGCACAGCTATGCTCAGAGTAACGCCACTCTGTATAATCACAGCACGTGAAAAATGTGCATTGATACCGTCATAGCTTTTAATGGCAGCCTCTCTGGCGCACATGCGGTTTTCCGTGGGAAAATCACCCCCCCACACCATCACGACGGCAGACAGATAAATATTAGTTACCGACAAGAGGGAGTGCGCTGGCCATTTTTGGATGCTTCATGGAGGGAAGATACACTGTTTTGTGCTGGTTATCCCATGAGCACCAATGCTAATGTCTTTGGCATTGCTGATCTTTGCCCAGTGTGTAATGTTCTGGGGGGCGGCTGCAGTAGTGTTACTTTCCTAGAAGCAGTTCGGGCTGACTGGAGACTGTCTGTCTGTCTCTCTACGACTGAGTGACGTGTCTCCAAACATTGGTGCCAGCTTCACGACATGCCTCTTTGTGACCTCCTGAGGATCACAAAAATCACATGACCCCCACTGGCCACGAGAGGAAGACAAAGATGGAGAGTGAAAAAACAATAGAGAAAAAGACAGAGACAATCGGGAAAAGAGATATAGAAAGACAGGGAATGAGAGCAAGAGACAGAGCGATGGTGAGCAGGGAAACATTCCAAGGGTTAATGATGTTCACGCTCAATTAAGCATGAGCGCGCAGCATGTTGATTCCTGCTCATTATGATCACAGCCAGGCATACTGCTTGATATTTATAATTAATGAGTCGCTGTTAGCAATTCACTTAAATAAAGGGAGCGCAAGACGGGGGTCCTCAGCTAGGGGGCGTGGCCAGCAGAGCAGTCTAGGATATGCCTGAATCACTGGGGACTGCCCCTGGTGGCTTAAAAGAATGACTCAGGGCATACGGCGCTCCATCACATGCTCCTCCCCCCCAGATACCAACGGAGACACCTTGGCAATCACTGAGAGACGCACTCAAGGCCAAATACCAAAGTCCCATGGCACCAAGGTCCATGCTGTGATTTTTTTTTTTCTCTGTAAACCGCTTCCCTAAAACACACACACACACACATTAACATCAATGCTAGAAATACTGACAAGTATTGAGATGTTTTGGGGTGGGGTAAGGGTTGCAAAAGGAGACAAAGAGTGCACTTTTCCACATCTGTGTGGCTCATTTGCTTATGATTCCTTTGACCTTTCTGGTGCCTCATTAATGATTAAAAGCAAAAACTAAAAAAAAACATAAAACACATAAGATCTCCCTGCTCAAAATCCAAGTCTGCCTATTACAGCTTTAACTCAATTGATGTACATTCATCACAAGCCTTATTGTAAACCATATCCTAGCATGCAGTAGTTGTTTTTTTTTTTACCAGACTTGTTAGTGTCCTTGGTTTGTTTGTAGTTTGTTTGCCTGTCGAAAAAAGAATATCGGTATGAATGTACTAAAATATTTTATAATGCTTTTAATGTGGTTTGACTAGTTTGTGTTTCTTGTTTGTCTCTCATAAAAAAAAATCTCATTCCAAATCTGCTAACATATAAAATAACAACACACAGCGGCATGTTCATGGAGGCAGCCATGTTTTTTCCGAGATGCTTGAACGGGAGATTGTCGGTCATGAGAAAAACGGCCGCACTAGGAGATCACACTCAAGGCCCCTTTCCCACTGGAGAGAGGTCATCGGTTACTGGATGTTCACATAGGTCATGAGAACTGTAAGAAGCTGCTCATCCTGCCAGTAACCTAGCAATTTATTATATATAACTATTTACACACATCATGTGATTTAGGAATAGACCCTTATCCAAGATTTGTTATTTACTGTTACTAGTAATGCCAATACTCTGTTTCTACTTTTAATAATTAAGCACTAGTCCCATAATATTATTTTAATATACAGTATCTACAATTCAACTGGGTTGGTCAGTGTCCAAGCATTAAACTATACCAGTTTCCCTCCGAGAATGGCTAACTACTATAGCAGGGACCTTCCTAAGACTCAAGCCAGAAACCTTCTTTCTGGCCATGCGATACGGTCACTAGTATCTGATTTGTTCATTTACCTCATGAATAAGAATTGTTTTGTGCATAATTGCAAACTTGTGTAGCAATGACAATTAGCAGACAGACTATGCTATACCAGATATCTGTAGGAGTTTGAAAACGGACATTTACAAATTATCCCTTTATTTATGGTTAGCTTGTGTTTAACAGCTGTCCATCCCATCCTCCTGGATAGAGATCGGGTAGGCAGAGCAGATCTCTGACCTTCTGTTAGTTACTGTGGATACCAGCAGAGTGGAACTCAAACATAAGCATGCATCCACTCTCCTGGACCGAGTGAGCTAATTGAGCATAGAGACTGCAAGTTTCCTGTTCTAAACAAATTTAAGTACCCCCAGAAATGCATATTCCCAGTTCTGCTGTCAGGGAGCAATGCTCAAGACCACCTTAATGACGAAGGCGTGTCAACAGGAGTCAAATGTCAAACATGATATCAGGGTTTAGCGTCCGTGAGTGGTAAAATAATCAAGGTCCGGTATTTCTCAAAATAACCCAGCCTTTACACTGCCGGCCCTCATATAACAGACCTAAGTTACCTCTGTTGCTTTCCATGGTGCAATGCTCCAAAGCCTCTCAAGACTGATCTGCCTTGACATGCTAATGCTAGTGCATTGTCTCGAGATGCTAAAGTTAGTATATTGTCTTGAGATGCTAGAGCTAGTATATTATTGTGAGAAGCTAAAGCTAGTATATTGTCTCAAGATGCTAAAGCTAGCCTACAAACACTCAGAGGTAACTCAGACCTGTTAACTACTAGGACAACATAACATTTTTGCATTTCGATTCACAACGGTAGCTGCTGTCTGCGTGAATCTTCACAGTGAAGTTGGCAGCACTGGCAGTACGGCCTCGTTATTTATTTTGTCCTGAGCATAGTTATTCACAGTGGAGAGGAAAGACACCCTCTGTCTTGTTAAAATTGAGTGAGTAGGTGTTTTCTGACACACAAACCTACGGGGAAAAGCCTAGATCCCATTGTTCGTTTTTTCAGCCCGATAATGTGGACACCCAGCATTGCTGTCAGCTAGCATCCTGTAAACAGGTAGTTACTGCCGGGATGAGCTTCCCATCTGACGTTTTGGCATCTTAGATTCGAAAGACATCATCACCTTCTCTCACTCATGATTAAAATGCCAAGGAGTGGTTGGGGCCATGAAGACAGTCCCCAGGTCAGGGTTCACGTTCCTTTAAGACGGACTCATTTCACCAAGGTAGGGGTAGATCTGGGGCAACAGCATCCCCTATGGTGTCATTACTGCACTCACTAAAAAAGATCCGCTGCATGATGTGCTTGGAGTGTAGGTGCGGGGTGGGGGCTGTCCTTAGAGTAGGTGGAATGTAAGGGGTGATAAAGATTGTCAAGACATCACTTCAAGAAACATATTAAAAAGGGGAATGACATCATCACTCAGACACCGCAGGAGACACATTCAGTTAGGACGGATGATGGTCATTCAATGGTTCATTCCAGTGTTATTCAATTCAGTGGCATGTATGAATATACGGAACTGAAACTCAATTTAGGGTTTTATCCAATCAGCAGAAGTGTCCCAGTGGCCACCATGCCCAAATGGGTGATAGTGTGAGCAGACCATTTGGAGAAACACGCTGCAAAAGGGGGCTCATGGTATGGGTCAGGACACCAAAATCCGCTAAACAACACTGCACAGCAGGGAGTCACACTGAGACCCAACAAGTGGTGAGACGGCCACAGGCTTCCTGGAGGGCCAGGAGAGAAAGTTCTGAAAGTTGCGTTTGGCCAGCACTCATCTATGGAGCCTAGTAATTAAGATTTCCTCACCAAAATACGGTTCCCACTGAGGGACTAAATTAAGCACCTTTTTCTCAGAGACTCGGATAATTTGCATTGTGACTGAGCGAAAAAGAAGTGAGCCGTCCGGTAAGATTCACAATGTGGGGGGGGGGGGGCACGGAGCTGTCTCAGGGTGTGCAAGAGGGCTGATGTGGAGGGAATCTTGACGTTTAAGGGCAACAGGTTTACTGATAATGGCAACTTGATGAGGGACACTATGGCAGTCGGTGAGTCGCAGAAGCGAGGCCACAGGGGCACTGGCACGGGCTTAAAACTGATTGGCTGTAGGAGTGTCTGCCTCTCCTCTCACTCACCAATTCAAAACATATCACTGGGTAATGATATGGTCCACCCATCGGTATGAATTATGACACTTCTTATACCTGCACCATAAAAAAAATCCTACAATTGCTCCTGCTAACTCTTGAAGTAAAATGATTGATATGAGTGAAGATGTAATATGACTGATTTAATGGGTGATTATGAAGGCCACCCTTTCTCAAAAAGTCACCCAAGGTGGGGGTCCTTCTCCAATGACTGAGCTCAACTGCAGAGAGTGGATAATGTGATCACGGTCCCCATAAGCCAGTGTGGACGGAGGACGCATGAGGACAAGGAGGGATGAATGTACGGGATCATTCTGCCACCTCACTGAAGGATCTTCTGTGACGTTCCCCCACCGCAGACTGAACCTGGACAGGCTGACAGACGTCACTCAGCCCTACTTAGGATTCGGCTCCCGCTTTTTGGACGCGTCTTCATAAACCCAAGGGCTGATTCTGTGTGTTAAAATCCTCATTACAGGGAGGCCATAGGACTTAGAATTGGACCCCTGTACTGCAGTATTTCACCATCACACCATACTTTCAAATCTGGAACCGCATCTGACTCCCAGGAGCTCACACATTTGACAACGCTTTTCACAGGAGTCCGTAATTGACTGTTTTTCAGCTTTTAGGCTTTCCAAGGCCGCCCCCGCCCTGCCGTCATGCAAATGGTGTTTTCTAGAAGCTTCCTAGAGGCGGCGAAGCGATGAAGCCTTGTAACAAGGTTGCTCCGAAAGACATCCACACTTCTGTCCCGGTACGTTAAAAGTGATGGTTTTCTTTTTTTTTAAACCTATCATACAAATTGGGCCATAACGCCAGCTTGGGGTTTTCGCCATGCTGCTGTTTGCCGGGAATGAGTTTCTGTCAGTCTGCTCATCAGAAAAAGTCGCAAACTGTGTAAATATTTACACTGGCACCTCTACCACTCATTCTCATCCTAGCCCTGCTGGGCACAAAATGTATTGACCCGCCTTAACCCCCTCTGCACACCGACAAACCAGCCCTCCCCCCCGACCGACACCAACGGCACGAAGTCAAGCAGAAGGTTGACATGCCGTGAGTATCTCTCCCGCTGTTTAAACTGGGCCTGAAATGTCAGTCATACCCTGGGACCTGTGTTGCCTTTCTGAGGCTTCCAGCCATGCCATTGATGTGAGCGCTGGGGGGTTGCCCTTTCAGGACTCCCCTTCTTCTGAACCAATGGAGGATGTCACTAAATGGCTTTTGGGGGAGGGGAAGGAGGGAAAATGCACTTGAGCTGATGAATCCCTTCTTCCGTCTCCCTCTTTCAGCTCCTTCAGGGAAGCTTTCTGCTTCCTACCCGTAACCCCCCCTCAGCCCTCCCCTGTAGGGAACTGTTAAGAGCTGCTGTCCAGTGTCCCTATTTTCTTCCCAGGCTGTAGACTCATAACATTCCTGGTTATGGTATCCACGGCTAGCACCCTTTCCCACATCTCCCGTTAAGTGCCTAGCCTTGTAATTAGCTACAAAAAGGAGTTTGGACACAGGTGCCGGCCAAAATGTCACAGCAATGTTTTAAGAGCCGCTGTGCAATATTAGCAGGCTAATCGCGTATCGGTTTATGAAACAAAAATCACAAGAATTGGGTTTTTTTTTTGCTTTCCCTTTTTTCCCCTCCCTTGACAGATGGACTGAGTCTAGAAAATGACATTATTAGGTCACAGGATGTAATTTACACGCAGACGATGGAATCGCGAAATAAGGGTCAGCTCCAGGTCAAGCCAGCCACCCAAGATGTGCAGGTTGTCCTGGGAGTGCACGTGGTTTATCTCAGGCTGTACTGGGGACAAGTCCAGAAAGCACAGGGCAGAGAGGTGTGAATGGAGTCACTGAAAAACCATGAACAAATTGGGCTATCAGAGCTGTTGGCTGTCATACCTTGACACGGTAAGGATTTGGGAGGAAAGAGTGATTTTTTAGGCAGAAACAGGAGCATGTGTTTGATCCACCAAAGGGTGGGGGGAGGGGTTGGCTGGCGGGAGGACGAGAGCTTGATGATCAGAATGATAATTTCCGGTAAAGTGGCAAGCAGAGCGGTTGGAGGGGTGAGATGAAAGCCTGCCTCTCATTGGCTCACGCAGGCACCATCTGGCCAAGGATGGGTCCCGACACATGTGCGACGTCCCGAGGAGGGGGGGGCAGGAAGCTGCTACATCCCCAAGTGCCACGTCTCCCACTCTCTCCCACAATGTGCATTCACGGTGCACGGCAGGGGGTATAAACGGAGCTGCCCAGGGTTTGAATGCCGCGGTACCCCAACCAGCCCGGGCCTATCGCTTCGAGTCGAGGCCCCATCTGGGTCGTGCCGACCGGCTGCCCCGGTCGGCTGTTAGTTCTGTTCTGATCCGGGCCGCTTTGCTCCTGCTTGGACCGCGATGCTGTAATTGAGGCTGCTGGGTTGTCTTTCATAGCGACGGAGGTTGAGCCCATATTGCCTGGATTTTGGCCCGGTTATGCGACCGGTCTGGCTCGGTTACGCGGCCAGACTGACACAGCACATGCTGATGCAAACCGTGTGTTCCGCAAAGACAGATGGGAGGCAACGGTCTCATTTCCCCCCATCTCTGTTCAGAAGATGCCTTCTTACCACAGCAACAACCGTACACAGACGTGCGTAAAAAACTCCAGCTAACAGAATGACTACCAACGATTTAATTGCTATTATTAAATTTCAAGCTGTAGATATTCCTAAAAGGTAATTTTTTTACTACCTGTTGAGTGACATTTAAGGCACAATATGAAGTATGTTTCACAAAACGAAAGGACAGGCAGCCAGCAATAACGGCCTAACCACCTCGCAAACGCATAATATACCGGCAGCCGCACACTGGCAGCTATCAGAGCTGCTGAATAATTCATCGACTGTGTTGTGTGGGACCTGAGAGGACATATCATGAACTTCCCGCTCCAAAACACAGCTGTCCCGGAAACAAAGGCTCTGAACAGCAGAACAATGACTGCAGCGCTGCATTGACGATACTGCGGGCACAGAAGGGAGCAGACTGTTAACTCCGCATGTAATGTTATACAGCCGAGAGCTGCAGTAAACACCCCGTCGGTCCTGCATGCAAGCTTCAGTGGCCCTGCTCTTCCTGCAGCGCTAGTTTGCACTTCCTGCTTGCTGACATTCACTGTTAACTCCCCATGTGGTATTGTTTCTCGCTGGTGCTCTGAGACATATAATTTACCGTACAGCAAAAAATGAAACAGAAAAGAGCTAAACAAACAATTCCAACCAAACTTGCACTTAACCAAACTTGCACTTAAATGGAAATGCATTCGAACCCAAGTCTGTAATCAGGGACTGCGTGATTGCTCTTTATTTTGAGTAAAGAAGTCAAAAACATTTGTTCTAAAAATTGTCACTCCTTGAAGGGAGCGACCTGCCGCCCAGCTTAGTGGTGTAGACAGATGTCTCTGCGCAATTAGGATTTACGACAATGGAAGGAAGTTCCTGCCTTTGTCTTCGGTTTACAAAAACTCCTTGTTATGACCCAGAGTTTTCATGCATGGAAACACAGACAGGATCTGCCAGACCATCACGGGATGGAGACCTTTGGCTTATTTCTGGAATTTTCACACCATCGAGCGGGAGGCAAATCTTTGAGTTGGTCTAGTCTGAATTACCCCAGTTGAGGGTGCTATGAGAAGAACCAGAGTGAGAGATGTGTGTCATGGCACCATGAGGGCGCAGTACTGGGCGGTCGTCGAATCGCCAGGGCGACGGGAATGTACCACACAGAGGGGGGGGACTTACCTGCCACAGAGTTGGGCCGAGGCATAAGGTAGAGGGGAATGGACTGGACGGAGTGGGATGAGATGGTCTCCAGGTTCCTCTCTGGGATCTTGTTGAGGCTGTAGGTAGACGCCGTCATGTTCTCATCCACGCGGTACAGGCACGAGTCCATGCCGGACTTCTGCGACTGCCACAGTTTCAGGTTTCCCCGTGAGCCCCTCTCCATATTCTCCGAGTAACTTGTCCATTGAGCGCAAGCGTGAATATTAACAGCGGTTCTTGCAGCCTTTGTCGATTTTTGCAAAGTGTTTGACTCGGTTGA
>JAABNX020000090.1:20728598-20739618 GCA_015163995.2 Mormyrus lacerda | reverse complement strand
AGTGTGGTGTCTAACGAGCAGGCGGTGGTCTCCCTGCGTCGGGCAGAGTGGCCTGAGCCCACGGCGGGCTGGAGCGAGGCTGTGATTGGTTAGCTTGTGGTCGGCCAAACCGCAGCTCTCGGTCAAACGGTCAGCCGTTCGTTTTAGTTATCTAACGGGGGATGCTCCATCAATGATATTTATTCAATTCAATTTCAACGACGGTTTATTTTGGCCTGCCTCTCAAGCTGTCCCTCCTCTTTCCGCTTTCGATTTTCATGCTTTTTACATAAATTTACAAAAATGATGGTCAAAGATTCAGCTGTATCGGTGGTAGCTTGCCGATTTCCCATTTTAGCAGTGTTAAAACCCAACCTCTTGTTTTAAAGTTTATTTCATTTATTTATCTGGCCAGCCCCCCACATCCATGCCTCAGTTTTAGAAGGGAGCCTTTAGCAGAGAATCAAAAACCCAGCCTCCAAGCAGAAGTAATGTGCTGGACAAATATACCTATTCATTTGCAGAGACAGGATTTTAATGACCCACTTTAGTTTGACATTTCCTAAGGGGACTTCAGTCAGAGCCTCTTTACAAAAGTCATGACCCACAAAGAACCTTGATAGGACAGACCTTGATAGGACAATGTGTGTGTCTGTGTGTCTGTCTGCTTGTTCATCCATGAAATTTACAATGACTGTTGAGTTGACTAAGGCAATGTGTTAAATTGTCTCTTACAGCCAACCCCAGGAAAGATTAATTTCCTTCCTCGCTGGATGTTGTTCCACATGACTGAAAGAAACTCTGGTCCATTCACTTGGTTTTCAGCTCAAGTCTAATGTCCTTAGCTCACTTGCAGGGATCTGTACATCAGCCTGCCCTGGAAGTGCTAAGGTGGAAAATATTTATGAGCGGAGCAAATTGATTGGCCCTTTCGGATGTCAGTACTCACACGTGATTGTCTTCTGTCAATCATCAGCATCCCTGCACAGCTCTGAAATTCACATTAAAGGCCGATAAACCTGCCGCGCTTATCCTGAAAAGTTCTCCGCAAATCCTCTGTGTTTTGATTAAAAGCGGAGCGGGCCACATGGCTACAAATACCCACAAATAATAGATAATCCAGAAGCCAGTAAATGCACATTTTAATGAAACAAATCATGCAAGCATTGCATCAGTTCCTACTATGGTTTCAGACTGTAGTTTCTGAGTCTATTTCTGCATACTTTGTATTCTTTGAACAAATGGCTTTATTTACCTGAGCTCGAGCTGCTCTTCCCTGGGTAGCTTTAGTTTCCCAGCCCAGTGGTTTTGGGCTACTTGTACCGACTCTTTGTAGGGATAAGACAGGACTGATGTTGCCAAGATTAAAGTGGAGAGCATATCATAGCTAGTGTGTAGGAGATCTGAGATCACCAGGCAGCTGTGTGAACCGGCATCGGAAGCAGCGTAGAACAAAGGCTGTGGATTATGTGGGAGCCAAAGTCATGGGTCAGGGTGGGAATGCAGCAACAGAAGGATAAGGATAAAAGGGAAGCTGGGTAGACTCATCTCTTGAACATGGGGGCTCAGCCGAAAGCTCCTTTAGTCCATGGCATCAGGAGGTTGAGCTTGTTTTTGGGTTCCCTTGGTTTCCCACGTGCTCTAGGATCCTTATACTACCTTATGTGTGAAATCTGGGCAACCTCATCATCTCTGTCGGTCACGGTGTAGATAGGAGAAATACACGACCATTTCTTCCTCTTTTAATGTGACCTTCATCATCATCATGGCTCCAGAGGTAGTTCTGGTTATAGCTATTACTGAATAGTGGTTCATAATGAGTAGAGTTGACTGATAAAGGTAACCGGTGTAGTCGGATGCGAAGTAGATAGTGAGTAACAGAGCTAATCGATGATTAACTTTTCCAACATGAAGGCAATAGGACAGAGAAATATGTGCGCATGCCTGTATGTTTCAGTGTAACCACCTGGAGAATTTGGAATGTTGCTCCACTGTACAGGCGGGAATCCCAGCAGAGCAGATCTGAAGGAGAACACAAGAGGTACTGGATATGGCAAGCATGCGTGAGTGATTCCCAGATGGGGAACTCAGCAGCAAAAGCCTGTCTCTTAAACCTGTTATATGTCACCTTCTCCATTTCCAGAATTAAAAAAGGAGAAGCCTCCCAGAATAATCACCCATTATGATACTAACCCCTGTTCTATTTCTGGGTCTCATTTTTAAACACAAATTGCCCCTGTATTAGGAATTCAGTAGTAAAAAGACATGTGAGCTGAATGCCAGCACCGGGTAACAAGCAGGCTGTTGTCAGGGTCGGGTGCCTTCACTGATAGGTTGATTTGATTATGGTTTACACCTGTCCCTTGTTTGCCCTGATTCTCTGTGTGTATATTAGTGCCTGCCCTTGCACTTAGCTAGTCACTGTGAATGTCACGGGGCATTTCTTGCTCTATTCTTCTGCATTGTTCTGCTCCCTGTATTGCTCAGTTCCCTTGGTATGTTACTTTATGGCTCTCGTAGTGATTTCTTGTTTTTTTCCCCGTTTGTTTTCTGACCTCTCGCTGTCCTTTTACTTTGTAATTTCTTCTGTTTTGTTAGTTTTTTTTTTTCTCAATAAACCCCTTTGGTCTCAGATCTATCAATGGATTGTCACCATTTTGTTGCTTGCGCTATGCCCGGCTGTAACAGCTGTGCACACTCGCTGTTTATCTGTCACCATCTTTCATCTCCTGCAGTAATTCACCTCTTGAGTCTGACACAGCACAGGTCATGCCTCCAATATCATCTCTCAGAAATCAATAGCCAAATGAATGGATTCCCTTTCCTCTCAGAAGAGGAGATGGGACATTCAAAATTTGAATGGATGATCTTAATTCTATCAGTCCCAATAACCAAATCAGGATTCATGATCCTTTCTCCGATCGGCTGCAGGTCCTCCAAACTGAACTACTCAAACAAAAACTTGAAGAAAACACGCTATGATTTATTCCCTGTAGTGAAGAGGCTGTGCTCAAGGTTAGGGATGGAAATGAATAAGAAGTTATTGATGCCAATGCCTTTATCCATTCCTCTTATCAATCCAATTTTTTATCGATTCCCTTATCAATTCCTGATCAGAGCAAAATAACTATATATTAATTTATCATTGATTATAATTTTGCAGACATGTAATTCGACTTGGTTAGGTACATATTTATTAATTTATAACAGTAGTCCTATGCAGTTCTCAGCACCGAAAGCAGATGTTTTATTAGGTGTCAGAACCGAATCTCGTCTTGCCATTTTACTTTTACTTGGTGAATTTGAACACTTGAAAAATTACCCACCAATCCTTCATTTAAACTATATGGTGCAAAATATGGAAATATTATTAGAAATGAGACTACATTATATGGTAACACTGACTGCCTATACAGAAAGAAGCAGACATGCACCGTAACCGTTAGCTTAAAACACCGTAGTTTTAGTTAGCCGCGTCTATGGAGACCATGGAGTGCTGAGAGTCAAACACATGGCATTCTTGGAATTGAATGCCATGTGGAGAGCTTAAATGTTTAAGCATGTTTCTAGTGTAAACCACCCTTGCAAGTTAAAACAGCTTTGCACTGGTTACCAACTGCACAATGGTCTTCTTTCCTACTAAAATGCAACTGTGCCTTGGACCTTCTTCCGCTCCATGATGTAGAATGCAAGTTGTGGCGTGTGACGTCATGTGAAAGTCTGGAAGAATCATTGGAGGAATCAATAATGTCGAAGGTGCACAATTCCGATGCAGCACAACAATAAAAACCGGTTCTATATTGAAACCGGGTTTCAATTCCCACCCCTACTCATGGTGCACCTGCGACTTGCAGTAAATCAGGCAGACGGAGGAGCAGTCCTTGATCCACAGGGCTCGAGAGGAGATTGTAGCTGCCCCGCTCATCAATGTTTTTATTTTTGGGACCTGTTGTTAAATGTGCAAGGTGCTCCCTGTGCAGGCCTGAGGTTCCTTCAGGGCATGTGCTGGCTATAGATGCCGACCACTGAGACCCCAGACATGCTATTACACCGTATCAGGCTGCTGAAGCGCACAGACGAACTTTGACGCTCTCCAGGAAATCTAAAAAGGCCTTAGAATATGCACAGATCAATCCACTCTCCTTTGTCATCATTGATTCCATTAACAGCTTTTTCCCACAAGATTGATTACACTGAAAGCCTCCCCCCTCTCTGCATCAGGTTACGCTGTCATGCTTCGTCACCCAGGGATGGATTTCACTTCTGTTGTTTTATTTTATCTCTTGCTTTTAGGCCTCAGAAGGGCAGCTCCCAGATGAGACTGGACAGTGAGGTTTTCTGACTTTGAGGCTTAATATTCCCAGAATTCCCCCTTTCCAGGGATTGCTAGCAGGTTCTCTGTTTTTTTTGGTAGTAACTGAGAAAACGGACAGTAGTTTTTAGCTTTGATGCCCTTCATGCACGATTTTATCATATCACTGTTAGGTTAACGTAGGTTTTGGCAGAGTCTGTCAGGCTGTTTGATGGATGGCTAGTTGTCCTGCAGGAAGTCTCTGGCGGTCCTGCCATTGCCTTGCACTCACCAGGGCTCCGTCATCATTTCCAGACTGTGCCAGACGGTCTTACGGTCTTACAGTATTATGGAACCCCCCCCCCCCCCCCCCGGGCCAAGTTGCAGGACATGCATCTAAGACTCTCACTACAGTAAATCCAGAGCGGCCCAGTTTAAACTGTAACAGATGGAGATCTAGCGTACCTGAGAACCAGGTGTCTTTCAGTCAAGTTCGGAATACAACACCGGAATGCTCTATTCATCTTGAACGTGAAAGTGATTAACTGTACGCACCACCAAACAACAACGAAATGTATCCTCTGCATGTAACCGTTGTGACATAGCAATGGGCAATTATTTTTTAATCACCCAGGGAGCAATACTTTTTCAGCAACCTTTCAATACCAAGTATAACCATTTAGGATAATTAGGGAAACCATTAGGTTTTACAGAAACCTTCTATTTTGATGCCAAAAGTTAGTTATCTGTATAAATCTGGCGTATCCTTATGCTTATTAAATTTGGTTAGCAGAGCATGCCACATGTGACTGTTTTGGTAGCTTGAATCAGGGAAGCCATAATGCCCTGAAGTCGCGGTGAAGAAAGGGACATATGCTTTTAAACAACATCCTTTAAAATAGGAAATATTGTGGTTAAACTAGGCAAAAAGACAGTGATATGGTAGCGGTGATTTTGCAGGTTAAAGTCCGCCGCTTTTTTGTCGCAAATATAGTTTTCATTTTTATTTCAGTTCAGATTTTTTTTATTGTCCATTTTCATTCCAGTTTTAACTTATAATAACAACACTGGTCCCAACAAGTACACCACACACAAACACACACATTGGTGCCAGCAATCAACATAGAAAAAGAAGCCCAGATTTTAGCCTAAACACTTATTCAATGGAAATTCTAAAATAGCAGGCAGACAACTTTATGGCTTTAATAATGAGTTATTATTAAGCTTGGCAGCTACAAGGACAAGAGATATTAAAAATCTCTCCATACTAATGTTAATTTGATAAACATAATAAACAACAGTAATGGTGGTTTTGCCTTTCCTGACAGCCCATCATCTAGAATAGTGCTTGTGTTTCCTCTTCAGGTGCATAGCGCTCGAGCCGCTAGGGTACGCCACCAAACTTTACACAGTGTACAAATCACCTATTTGTTTTTTGATAATTACAAATACTCACATAATTACAAAGTGATATTGAAGAAGAACATTTCTTATAATAAACTGAAATGTTTTAGAAATCACAAAGGTAATTTCATTACGATAAAAAAAAGCTTCAAATATTGATTTCAACACATTTTCAGTGTCTACGTCATCAACTATGCACACTATCCATGGAAGCCCTAGTCTCAAACCAGTCCAGATCTGGGATCAAGTCTGGATCAGTGTCAAACCAGTCATCCTTCTTCAGTTGTTGCTGGCAGTTTATAAAATCCATCTGTTGATAATTTCCTTTGGGTGGTGTGCAGGTCTGTCATGTGGGGTGTTGTGTCTTTATTGGAAATTTGCTGGTTCGAATCCTTATGTCAGAAGATTAATTTCACCATTGGGCCCCTGAGTACGGAGCCCCTGAATTTTTTTTTTGTGCAAAAAAATAAAACATTTGTGTTTCACGTATGCACAACTTAGTTGTCGCATGCCCATAAAAAAGTAAGATTTTTTTATTATTCTGCAGAGGTCCCTTCAGGGCCTCTGTATGTGAGCGATACTTACAAATATTTTTTTTTAGTTTTGGTTAGAAACATCTGCTAAATACATTTTTTAAAGATAGTTGGTTGAATACAGGTTCCTCTGACTTATTGCCCATTGAGGACGTCGCATTTCTGTACAGGGTCATATACAGGGGCAAGGGCACAGGCCGTAGCTGAAAGCTGATTGGCCTTCGGAGTGTCCCCTCCCCTCTCACCCACTGATTCAAAGCATATCATTGGCTAATAATAAGGTCAGCTCCTCTGTATGAATTATGGCCCCTCTAAAGCTTAAAGCTCCCCCACCTATAAAAAAAATCCTGGATCAGCCCCTGCTTCGGTGAATAAATGGGCAATGAAACACTCTGCCCATAGACCTCAGCCTGATCCATTATATAAGAATGATTTATTGCCCCATTAACCAAAACTGAGGAGGATATCATCTATAACTAAAACCCTAATCTATAACATATATAACTTAAAGCTTAATTCAGATGACCTGAAAAAAAAGCAAAAATTATAGGTCACACCTGTGAAAGTAGATTTAAAAAAGACAAAACAAGTCGCTTGTTTGAAAACATACTGTAGTAGTCAGTTACTTGAAGACTACTGTGGGCTTGGCTGTTAGCCCCCAAAACATGCTAGAAGCCTGGAATTGGGGGGTTAAGCTGGAATTTGCAGCTTCAGCAGACACACACACAAAGGATTTCATTACAAATAGTGCCACTCTCTCGAGATAACATCCCTCTGTCAGCATGACAGAACTAAAATTGCAGCCTCGACTCCTGACAAAGTTGGTTATGACACATAGACAGGCTCGAAACAAAAACGTAACGGAGCCGGTCGCCCCTCGAACAGTGCTCAAATGACTCAATGATGCGTTCTCAACATGGACGGCTTGTCTCCTGCTTCCAGGATTCGCCTGCATGTCTTAAAAACATAACAGAACAAAAACACAAGTATCCCCTTCAAAAGCCTTTGACTCTTGTCAAAAATCCAATGGAGGATCTCTAGTTCACCTAACTGCATGTCTTCTGGGATTTTCCCCAAAGAAACCCATACAGCAAGAAGAAAACAGACCCTACAGAGACAGGGAGACAGGATTCAAAGCCGCAGCCATGGAGGAGTGAGGCCCCAGTTGTAAAATGTTCTAGGGCAGGGGTGGCCAGTCTTATCCGCAAAGCGCCGGTATGTATGCAGGTTTTTGCCGCAACTCCCTAATTAGGTCACTAATTAGAGGACTGATTGGCTGAAGAGTCCTCACACCTGGGTTTGAACAGCTAACCTACAGATTATCCCAAAAACCTGCATACACACCGGCCCTTTGCAGATACAGAAACATTGGCCACCCCTGTTCTAGGGTATACACAGATAATGTACTTCGCATGTTCATTTGTTGCTTAACAAGATCCTCCTTCTGGTAATTAGATGCTAGAGCCAATGACACAATGGGTTCAGCGCTTACAGGTCCACTCTGATGTGAGAGTGTAAACTGTTGTTAAATTACCACTGTTCCTAACAAAGCAGTGTGGGTGTTAGATGTCACGGCAAGGTGTAGATGGCTTGGGTAGCCACTCGGAAGGACTGGCAAGAGAGAAAGGTGAGCCTGGAGCGGGGACTCTGCTCTGGAGAAAGGAGCAAGCCCCCAACCAAACCCAGACCCTACCTTCCTCTGCATTCCCAGCCAAGACCCAAGACTGTCTCGTCATGTTAATGGACCCAAGGCCCTTAATCCCCAATTTTTCCAAAGACCGCCTGCTTGGTTGGATAAAAGTGTCTACTGAATAAATAATATGTAACATCCACATCAGCTAGGATGCAAGCTTAACTCGCAACGGCAAGTAGTACTGATGTAGCCTTTTGGTCACCTTCTTTCACGAATGTACAATTTCTCTATTTCCACCAGCAGCAGGTAAAATGCAGGTTGGGAACACATCTGTAATCCAGAGGTTACTGGTGATATACAGAGGTATTTCACTGAATAAAAAACACAGTGCTTAACGCAAACTGGTCTAACGAGAAAAATTACAGCGACTCCAGTGAATGTCCTCTAGGCACATTTACTGAAGGTCAAACAGGACCAGAATGGCAGAAGTGTTTGCGAGATGTCCAGGGTTGACTATGGGCCGAACATATGATTGGCTGGCAGCTGGAATACTAACCGCTAACTTAATCCTCTCCAGTTGCTTTAAGCAGGTAAGATGATCATGGCTCAGTCGGGGAACAGGTGTCTCATCCACTTCTGAGCAGCACTTTGATGCCACCTTGGGGCAGGGTGCGTGGGGGTGGGGACAGTATCTAGTATCACCATATGTTAGCAGCTGGTTTGGGGCTTGTATTAGGGGAGCCAATCAGCCTTCTCTCATCTGGGAAACCCAGTGCTGTCACCTCAGCTGAAACGTGCCGAGAGCCCGGGGTGCCGGTCTTGTGTCACTGGTGAATCACGAGCAGTAGAAAATAAGTTTGGTATTTTTCTCTCCAAAATAAGATGTCTTTGGTGGCCGTTCTGTGGTAATAGGTCCATTGGTGGGTGCGGATTTTTAAAGCTTCATCGTCAGTCCTCAAGCTCTGCATGTTTCCACGCTCCCTCGAAATATCGATGACTTCATAGTGACCCAGAGACACTCAAACGGCCCGCACCTTATCAGGGAAAGCAATACATTTGCTCCGCTGTATCCATGGTGATCTCCACAGCAACGATGGGCATAAGAGCAGGTAGGGAGATATTGCTCTGTTTTTCCCAAATGGGCTTGTGTTCACTTGTTAGAAATGCGAGGTTAGGTCCTCCGCCTTGCGCCCCCCTATGGTGGAGAAGATATCATCATCCCTGCATGCTCTTAGTGTCTGTGGTCAGTTATACGAATGGGTTGGAGAGAAAGAGGGGTAGTCTTTCTGCTTCAATGTCATCCTGGTCCACAGGGCACAGTGCCCCGTCCCTGTCAATCACCCTTCCGCCCAAGGGGTTCTGGTAGATTCCAAACAATATGTCGAGACCTGCTCGCCATCCTCAGGGCGAATACATTACGTGGGCAGCCTGGCTCTGCCTGAATGCCGGAGGTGCTGCGCAGCCCAGGTGATGACAGGGAGCGTAATTGGAACGGTGCGGCCAGGGAGAGCAGAGCCAACATCCACCGGGGGCGCTGCAGCTGCTGGTCCCTGACAGAGACAGAATGGGGGTACAAACAGAGAATCAAACCCAGCTAGGTAACAGTGTCAAATGACTTAATCCGTCCACGGCCATCGTCGAGACGAGTAACATGGTTTTGAAAAAGCATGATTTTGACAGGTTTTCATGCGTTCCTGTCTCTCTGCTTGCAGACCCGGAATGGAGTTGTTACTCATTTTGTAGCTATTTATCGTCAAATCGATTTACCAAATTAGCCCAGGAGTGTTTCTGTGTCGTGAATCCCTCACCCCCTGGGGTAATCATAGGCCGATCTGTTCACTTCTAGTTCCGTTCACTCCCCCAGGTCACTATCTCTTGCCACAATGCTGGCTGGCTGGTGATCAAGTATTCTGTTGTTCCTAGGGCCCCAATCAGAAAGTCACTTTGGGGCCACCCCTGGTGTAGTGACTGATTGTGGCCAGCAGAGGGACTTTGCAGTGGTGTGGGGGCAGTGGTGGCTTGATGGTTAAGGAAGCGCACTTGTAATCAAAAGATTGCAGGTTCAAATCCCCCATCAGCAAGTCACCACTGAGGTACCCTGAGCAAGGTACCGTCCCCAAGCACTGCTCCCCAGGCGCTGAATTAGCCGCCCCCTGCTATGTCACGAAAGTCACATATGGGTTAAATGCAGAGGACACATTTCTTAGTTGTGTGCTGTGCTGTGGTGTGTTAACAATGACCACTGATCACCAAATTCTAATTCTAATTCAATGCATAGTTTGAGTGCCAGCAAGCATCACTGTCACATCCAACAAATCACATACAGGTATGTCACCGGCAAGGGACTGGAGATGCTGTATCACACAAGTATCATTTATGTTTTGGTTTTATTCCGGCAGATGAATATAAAAGAACACGCAGCAAGGCTGAAAAGGACGATGTACTTAAATGGGAATAAACGATTCACCGGGCCTTTTATGAAGAGCCATAAATGACAAAATTAAAACCAAGACAAAGTGTATCAGCATCTTCGTGGAGGAAATCGATAGCTAAGATATATGCAGGCATGAGGGTATACAGTTTTAGGTTGTGGAGTCAAAGCGGAGCCACCTTACTTACACCCGCAGAAAACTATGCCCGCGAAAATCTCACACTGTATAATTATCATCTAATTAAAGGTTCCATGATCTGCTACCTTCACAGTATTTGCATTGGTTAGCAAACATAGAGTGACTTTCCAGACCTAATTCTCTAATTAGCTTGAAACTAAATTTCTTCGTTGATGCTGATTGAGCACTGAAGACGGCTCTCTGTGATGCTCTGGCTTTCAGTGCTAAAGAATGTCTGACACAGTCTGATTCCTAATCAAATGAAAGCACATTCATTCATATTTTGGATGACTGTGCCTCCCCCATGTTCCAGAAAATGCCGAGGGCCAGTCATTGAATTCTTAATCCAATGCTGTGCAGTCATAGTTGGCATGTCCTCCCTGCTCTCTTCCTTTGTTGATGCACTGTGGATTGCCCTGAGGCAATCGGTGCGTACGCTTTAGTGTGAGGCGCACGCTCTCGGCTCTGCACGGCTGGAACGCGTTTACTCACGGAACCCCCGCTGGCCAATCAGAGGTTTCACGCTGTTCCAAGCTGCCTCGGCCTCTCAGAGGTTCCTTCCTGTTGCCCA
>JAABNX020000090.1:20706500-20721308 GCA_015163995.2 Mormyrus lacerda | reverse complement strand
GGGGGGGGGGGCCGGTATCAGCAAAAACTACGCTGGTGAAAGGTGCCCTATACTGGTTGTGACGCACTGTGGGAAGAGCGACTGTGTGTGGGGCCTGCCAATCAAGGGATTCCTGGCAGCAGGCTGTATCCGAGGGTCGAGTTGCTTTTGTGAGAATTGGACCTGGAATAGACCATGTTTTGAGGGGGAGGGGGATCCAGGGTGACTCCCCCTGTCATGTAGCCACATGGTGAGTCTTGCATCTCAGACATCTCTCTGCTTGAAAGCACACTACCCCAAACTTCAGGGAAGCGTCCTCAGCTCTGCAACTCCCCTTCTTTTCTGCCAGAAAATGGTTTTCCCGTAGCTTTGGTGGTTGCCAGTTGATAAGCATGTGGATTAGGAGGATGTGATCAGAAGGTTGTTAGTTTAAAGCACATGGGAGGCAAAGTAATTGTCCCTAAACCCCAACTGAAGCATCTGTTCTATGGAACATAATGTGTTCATATTATGTTTGTTTATGATGTATAAAACAATAGTGTTGCTCAAATTGTCATTTCCACCCACACCTTTCCATCTTGGGCTACAGAGGCTAAACAGAAGTCACCGTGAGCAGTAAGCTTTTGGATAAAGGAGGGAATTGGAGAGTCCTCTGGCCGTCGTGTGACAAGAAGTCAGAGGCACTTCCTGTTTGCTTTACATTTTTTGACACGCTGTCCATATTTAGTTCTGAAATGCTTCAGAGAAAAGTCAGAAAACATCTGCCTCATGAAGGGGCTTGACAGCATAATAGTTAAAGTTCAGTCCCAAGGGGCTCATGTGCCTGAAGTTCTGGATCCTTCTGCCCGGATCCTGGTTGCAACCCAAACCCAGGTTTCTTCAGCACATGCTGAGGTAGTTTCCAGTCTCTGATGAAAGTCCGGAAAGGATGTATATATCTTAATATTTGAGAAAAAAAAACAATTTTGAGGGCTTCTGCATGTGTGGTAATGATGCTTATAGACCATATGAAAGGCTGCCACCCTGTCTCAGGGTCTCCATGGTGGGGGGGGTGGGGTGCAGGATCGATGGTGCTCTGGGGGCCTGGTGACATGATGCATTGAGGTGTCCAGTGCCTAGTGTGAGTGCAATAAAATGGTAGAACAAGCAGTGGATGGACACCACACTTAGTCTGTGGTTGCTTTTATTAAGTTACCTAC
Source organism: Mormyrus lacerda (assembly GCA_015163995.2). Classification (NCBI taxonomy): domain Eukaryota; kingdom Metazoa; phylum Chordata; class Actinopteri; order Osteoglossiformes; family Mormyridae; genus Mormyrus; species Mormyrus lacerda. Next base: position 20,720,130 of record JAABNX020000090.1, on the reverse strand, counting down.
AGCCATGGAGGTTGGGGGGAAGTGTGGGGGGGGGGCAGCCACAAAGAGCCAGCTTGATGATATATAAGCATAAGCTCCACGGAAGATCATAGCAGCTTTCGGTATGTGGGGAAATGGCATTGTACCGTAGCATTGGTACTAAACCTAATTATCTGACCCACAGAATACACTCACAATACTTGGGGGCAGCATGTGACACAGTGGGCTAAGCCTGTATGCCTGTAATCACAGGGTTGCAGCTCCAGCTCCAGCTCCCTGGGTGCCCCAACAGGTGGCTGCCCTTTGCAGACAGCTTGCTCTACAAAGAGCAAGTTGAGGGAGGCATAAAAAAGAATTTCCCCACGGGGATCAATAAAGATGTAATTACTAAAAATAATGTAATTACTATTACAAAATTATATCTATGGACAATATGCAATGCATTAGAATATGACCTCCAGATACAACCTCAAACTCAGCTGCCATCAGGTATAGATGCTTTGTACTGTTGTAATGAATCTCACATTAAGAGCTGTGGGAATTCTGGGAAGATCCTCCTCTACCTACCCTGCAGTCTGTGTGATATGTGATAGAATGTGTGATATCTAGTTCCCCTGCAGCATAGCCGAGTCCCGCATCATCAAAACGGCGATGATGACGGCACGTCAAGCAGGTTTCTGAACTTTCGATTGATATCAGAAAGTTTGGAACAGCCCCTGATTTCAAGTTTTCGAGTTTCGAATGCCCCTGAAGCTGCGTCCGCTTTATTCCTGCAAGAGAGGATCCCCACAGTGGGACGAGGGTGATGTGTTTATTTCAGTAAAGTGATGAGCTCACCGGACATTCCAGGCATAATGTAAGTTGCCAGAAAGACAACAGGGCGACATTCTGGGGACTGGGAAGATGTTCACCACGGCTGTGGAGTGACAGGTGAGTGAGGAAGTCTTGGAGGGAACCATGGGGGGTCCGGAGAATCGAAAGACGTTCTGAAGTGATCTGTTTCTCAACCCAGGCCTCGGGAAACCCCGGAAAGTCTGCATTTACAGATCTTAATGTCTGACTATTTAGTGTGTGTATATATACACACACACTATAGTTGTATCAACATTGCATGCAATCAGTGTCACGCCCAGCTCGTCCGACCCTCGTGCGTGCCACGCCCCCTCATCATCCACGTGTACCACCCCGATTGTGCCCAGCTGTTTCCCGTTGATTTGGCTTGTTTCATGTGTATTTAGTCCGCGTTCAAGTCAGTCTCCCCAGGTCTGTCATTGGTGTTGTGTACCGAGTGCTCTCCTGTCTGTCAGCGATCTCATAATAAACCCCGTTACCCTTGAATCCTTGTTTAGAAGATCCTGCTTTCCTGCACCCCACCCGATCTTCCGACGCGGACGTGCCAATCAGTACCTGACTGTCAAATCAAATTAATTCTGTACAATTCAAAAACGTTTTGACAATATTTATTGCCACATGACAGAACTTCGGCCAGCTGGCTGGAGTGAGATTTTCAATTCGAGATGTCTGCACACACATACGGGGCATCCGTTTGCAAAGGTACTAAACATTTTTCTACTTGCCACTTTTTCAACATTTTCTGTATGTAAAAATGTGTAAATATAAATGGTATGTCTGTATATAAATATTAAAAGTTAAATATAAATGTTAAAAGTTAAATGTAAATATAAATGTTAACTTATCTAAATGATAAATGTAAATATAAATGTCTGCTTTTGTATTTAACCGTGTAAATACACTTTTGACATATGTAGCTTATTTTAGGTTTATAATGGAATAATATAGATTTGCTGTAAGATCTCCTGCGTGAGCCTGAAATCTTGAGTGTCATACCAGATACTGGAAATTAACAATTTCTTTCACCTGAGTTGATTTATATAACAGATAATATTACTTTATACAGTTATTAAAAAGCAGAAACTTCCCCGAACATGAAATCACCAGTAAACTATTTGTCCAACATGTTATATAATACATATTTTTGTGTTTGAAAACTTTTCAGCTGTATGACTTCAGGAGAGATCAGCCGCTCTATTAGGAGCATTACGGCTTTTTGGTGGCTTCTCTGCTGATATTAACACTAATGGCACATTAGCGCAGACAAAGGGCTGCATAAGCCGAACTACCTTTGACGTTCACCGGCGTGGCAAGCGGCGATTCTAGTGCTAAACCACTACCGAAAAGACTGCAGACGCTGTGCCGGTTAAAATAGGGTTTACCTGGTTCACACTGCACTCTTACTTACAGCTTCTGCTTTCTAAATATATATCCAGGTCATCCCCAGAGACCCATTTCAGCTCATTTTAAATACCAGGCACAGGATTAGGCCATTTTAAAGAGCACAATGATGTATCCCTGTGGGCTTGCATACATTTTTTGGCCAGTGGTGTGTGGTTGTTTCAGGCACTGTTCCTGTGATCAGAAGATCGCTGGTTTGAATTCCAGGGCCTGAGCCATTAGGTTTCTGATCAAGACCCTTAACCCCCGATTGCTCCAGGGATGCTGCGCGCTGACTGACCCTGCTCTGTGACTGCAAAGCTTACTCTAACTTCTATATTTGTCTCGTGGAGAGCAAAGTGCAACAGGTTAATGGACAATTTCTCCATAGGCATCAATAAAGTATCATTAATCTATTCTACATTCATGCCTTGTCCCTACGAACATGGGTATTTTTTAAAAACGTACCTTTCTCTATACGTCTTGGGCTTTTGTCCACACGTAAACGGCGTCTTACTGTAGGTCAGTGAAAACGGAGCTTTTGCAAAACTCCATCCAGGATGAAGATTTTATGAAACTCCGTTTTCAGCGTCGACATGTAAAAACAGACACGGGGAAAAAAGAGTTTTTGGCTCGAAACATCACATTGTGCGCCGTTGTCCACTTTGTTTAACGTCAGGGCGTGCGCTGTTTGCTGTATACCGTAGATTAGGCGAGTTTGAGCAATGGCGGACTTAGCCGAAATAGTGCTTGTGCTAACCTTGCTGACGGGACTTCTTACATGTGTACAGATAAATGTTGAGTCACTCTCGCATTATAATGATCAACACAGACGTCGGAATGTGCGCCATGGTTTTCAACTTTACAGGACTGGCAATTAGGCTTCTGATTGGCTAACATGTCAGTACGATTAAAGTTATAATGCCGCCTGTTGGTTTGGCTCTTGACAGCGCATTTTAGTGATTGCATGTGGACAGAAATATTTTAGAAGACAATGTTCATATGGACGGGGATTTTCTTTTAAACGGAGGAGGAAAAACTCTGCTTTAAAAAATACCCGTGTACGTGTGGACAAGACATCAGTTTCAGTGTCATATTCTTGTCAGACACATAGCTTCCAATGAACGCCCAGGTAGTGTGTAAGTAATATTTGAACTGGAGCTATACAGCAACTACACACCAGAACAATAATACCTACACAACAACATCCACCAAACAAAGCTAAAAGCTAATAAGGCAGCTATTAAAGCGAATCAACCTAACCCCCTTTTCAAACAATGCAAACCTACAGTACATGAACAATCAAATGCTGTCATTGCAAACTGGAGTGCTTTTTAACAGAAAGGTTGTGGATTCTACAACAAATGCCTTTTCTATTAACATGCACAACAAACAGGCATGTATGAGAAGGCTGTCCCGTTGCTGTGTGGTTGTGGCAGACTGCTGCAGTGGGTAAAGTGATGTTTTCATAAACTGCAGATTTAGGGTCTATGGATGGGCTCATTTTATTACCAAGTCTGAAAAAGAGGCTTGTAGGGGAAAGGTTGTCAAACTGAATCAGAGTTGTGCAAAAGGGAAAAGGTGACTCCTTTGTCGGGGGGGGGTCAAATTTGCTGATGGCTTCTTTATTTAACATGTTTAACAAACAGGCATATATGGTGTTTGTTGTAGAGAGACTGGGGGTTCAGATCAACTGACTGACTCCTTTATTTGGAACATATTCAGCAGTCTCCCATGTGTGAGATAGCTAGAGAAACCTTTGGATTGGATTTGGAGCTTCAGGTTTAAATTCTGCTCATCACCACAATTTTTTAACATTTAGACAAACTGGCGTGTATGAGAAAGTCTGATAATACCCCCTGTTCTGTGACAGAGTGGTAAGGTGCTGGTTCTATCAGCTGGAAATCGTTTTTTTTTTTTAATCTACAGGTTTTTTTAACATTTTTGTCAAACAGGCATGTATGGGAAAGATTGCTAAATCCACTGATGGCTTCTTTATCTAATATGTTCAATAAACAGGCATATAGCAGAAAGGTTCCCAGCGTCCAGCATGATTGTGGTGTAGCGAATAAGGTACTGGCTCCCTTACCGGAAGGTTTACGGTTCAGATCCATGGATGGTTCAAATATAACAAGGAACAACCTATATTCCAAAAAGTCCCACAGGCAAACATTCATCAAGCAGTTAAGTTCAAACTGCCTTCAGCGCTGGCTTTGTGGTGATGAGGATAGGGAGGTTAGACAACTAAACTCAGCGTAGGAAGTTCAAGCCCTGCAAGGGGATAGTGGTACCTTCAGACTGAATACCTTGGATGGAATGGGAAGACATTTCAAATACAATGCAACAAATTAATGGTCCCTTGTGGCCATTATGCTTTGGCGAGAAAAAGCTTTGATGGTTACTTGAAAACACAGCACCTCCGCATCAACAACCCATGGAGTCACTTATGCATTAAGTAACACACATTTCAGTTACAAACACAATATACAGACACTCTTTCAGTTACTAATTTTGAGTTCTTTCTTGCATACCAGGACTCCAGAAGCCTGCAAATTAAAAAGACTATTCAGAAAATGTCCATTAATGATTCAACTAGGCATTAGTGATGCACAAATGCATAGATTGTTTTACTGCAACGTGTAAAACATATGAAACTCGTGCTATTAGATATGGCACTTAACCACTGACTAAAGTCTGAAAAATTAGCGGCGGTACTGGATACTAGGGCTGCCGCGATTAGTCGATGTAGTCGATAACGTGGACGTCGACATCAATATTTTAAATCGACGGATTTTTTTTTTATTATTAAATTACCATTATATAATTTCTAAAACGCTTCAATTTATATTATAACAAATATTTCCCTTTAATATCACTACCTAATTATTACCTAATAATAAACTATCACTACACAAAAAGATGGTATTACACTGCGCAAACTTCAATGGCATAGTATACGAGAACCAGCGCCATGCAGTGCATGAAGAGAAAACGCACAGCAGATCCACTTTTTTAATGTCTTTTGTCCTTGTAGCTACTAAATACACTCATAAAATTGTCTGCCTGCTAATTTGGAATACGTTTAGGCTAAACTCTGGGCTAATTCTACGTGGAATGACTGCCAGTACGTGTTCGAGCGCGTTGGGCTGGTCGGGAAAATGACGACAAACGATAACAGACACTAAATAAAAGAAAGTAATTCGAGAAATAAAAACTATATTTACAACAAAAAAAAAAATCGTCGGACTTTAGCAAATAGCAGCGCCTTGCCTTTTTGCCTTGATTATCCACAATATCTCCTCTTTTAAAAGATGTTGTGGTTGCTGAGCTGTCCCTTTCATGACTAAAGTGTTTATTGTTTCCAAGATTTACCAAAACAGTTGGCGTGCATGTGGCGTGCTCCGCTAACCGAATTTAATAAGCATAAGGGTACTCCGATTTTATACAGATTACTCACTTTTGGGTATCACAATACACATCACAATATTTTAGGCACACGAATTGTCGGCGAAAAATGTCCGCATAGTGCGGAAAGGCCGGCGTCCATTACCTAAAGCCCTGCAATAACATAGTTTGTAGTTGTCAAAATAAAATTAACTTAAATTAAACGGTCTATTAATTAAACGGTTTGATTTTTTTGGAGGAAAATAATCGTTTATATTAATCGACCAATCAGTAAAATAGTCGATAGATTAATCTTTAAAAAACATTATTCAGTGGCAGCCCTACTGAAAACAATATGAACTAGCTTTAAGTTCGTACTGTACCTACAATAATAAGCTCTGAAAATCCTGGTAAATGTTGCTTTGCAGTAACTCACCCATGCTGATGTTGCAGGCAGCTATATTTCTTCAGTAAATCAAACCTTACATTTACTGTGTTTAGCAGGTGCTTTCGTCCAAAGTTACTTATAAGTTACATTACAAACATCTACTGCCAGCTGGAGTCGACTGAGCATAAGGGCAGCTAGGCTAAATGTGAGCGGTACTGGGGCAAGAGCTATACAGACATCATTCAAACAAAGCAAGAACCTCATAATGCAATTACTCAGATCAACAGACAAATATTTTTAATATCTACTATTTAAAACAATGCTAAGTTCCATAACCCCCAAACAATTACCTGGTGACTGTCTTGCAAATTGACTGGAAATCAGATGCGTTCAAAGGACCGAATATGACAAATATGAACAGCAGAGCGTAAGGACCCCCTCTTGACTGGCATAAAACCGTCATCTTGCTATGAAGCAGAGGATTTTGGGCACTAAGACACCAGCATCCCCACTGACTTATACAGTTTGAGCCAGTTTATTTACTGGCAAAGATGCTCACATGAATTTTTCCCCAGACCCCCAAAAGAGGAAGCAATATTGATCAAGATCGAGCATAAAATTCATGAACCCTGAGTGACACTCAAGCATAATCAATTACAATAAACAAGGCAGATGTCTCAGTTTAATTGTGCTTCTTTCAAAGCTATTTGGAGTCAATTGGAGGAGAACAGCTGAACCTTAAGAGGTCCCTTAATTGACCGATTCCACTCAGCGATCAATAAACAGCATGTCGCACAGGGGGCTGTGATAGTCTTGGAGTCCAAACTGGGGGGTGGGTGGGTGTCCTAATTCAAATACACAGCTACCAGTAGATATTAATCCATTTAACTCCAAAGTGCCAGTAGGTGTGCTTGTGTGATTGAATGGTGTGTGAGTATGCCCAGTGACCCTGAATGAGGCAAGCAGAAAATTCTATCTTGAAAAAGTCTACAGGGAAACATTTCTTAAAGACCATTCTCATCCTTTCAAGTTAGGCAAGTTTGTATGACAGAGACAATAATAACTGGCACCAGCAAGGAACTTCAGATTAAGCAGTCTGTCAGCATCATGGACATCAAGAGAGGAATGCAAAAAGAAACAACTGCGTCAGTCCCTTCTGCTAAATGAAACCGCACATTAGTCGCTTTCATTTGTATCAGATAATTATTGATATCCTCAAAGCAGACGGTGGGAGCCTCACTACCATTTTACTGTGACTGTGTGTGGGTCACATCAGGTGATATCCATTCTCGCTTGATCTCTTTTGTGTTCATTTTATCTTTATTCATTTAGCTTTTATATATATCATTTTTTATAGCGTTATTTCGCTTAACCGTATGTAGTATAATGAATATGGTTGTACCATATGGCGCAGAAAGGCAATTGCACAATGCGGCCCGACCAGTGAACCCCTATTGATATGCCAGGTTTGCCTGGCCAGGCGCCGGCTCTGGACGATAAACAAATCGGGATCCGATTCGAGGGCACTGATTGGCAACACTTATATTACTGTGGGTATATCGAGTGTCAGCAATTGGCAGTCCTGCTGCACTGACTGGGCAGTTTTTCTAGCGCGCCACTTGAGATATTGGGAGAAAGGAGATGAACATGAAGCTAACTTCCCCCCAGACATAATGATTCATCTTTTATATATTACACGTTGTTGAGCATTTTAAACACACACGTACTTAAAATAAGTAATTATTGTTTATTAGACTCAAAAACATTTTCCATCAGGAAGGGCGGCGCCCCCAATCGACCAGATGTGATTGGAATTACTTGCGATTATTATTATTGTTGTTGTTTTGTTGTTATTGTTGTTATTGAGGTGATGATTGAGGAATAATAGGAACAGCAATGATATTTAATAGCACTGGCGAGTTCTAGAGTGAGGTCCCGTCAGCGTTGTTCAGGGGGAAAAAAATATGATTTAATGCATGATGCATTTACTCATTTTGGGTTTGGCCGAGAAATGGTTTGTTTTCTTTTGAGTTAGTAAATCAAGTGGTAAATCGGGACCAGCTCCAGATCAGCACTCGCAGGGGGGGGCATTTCATTTTCCAGGGGGGCGAGCTTCGGATTACCTGTCAATGCACAGATGACTAGGGCTGTGTCCAAATTCAGGGGCTGCATTCTCCTAAAGCTAAATTCAAAGACCAAATGCATCATAGCGATGCAACAAGGCTGTCCCATTTCAAAGATTCCTTCAAATGCGGGCCAGGAACTTTTGCCAAGTTGCAAAATATCCACCCCAACACATCCCAGGATTCATTATGCAGACCTTTGAAGGACACAGCGTTCAAAAGCTAGGTAGACTATGTCCTTCAAAGGATGCAGTCCCTGAATTACAGAGCCTAGGGCTGCACTACATTGCACATCGCAGGACATGCAAATCAAACTCATCATACTGCAAGGTGTTTGCTGTTTCATACTAGATTCTCATGGTCCTAATTTTCCATGACTAATCTGCAAGAGAAGTCTGTCTGATACAGTTGAAGTGTTTTGAGTACACAGAGTTTGTGAGTGACATGTAGGCTCTACATGCACAGCGAACCACCAATCGCAATCATTCTTCACAGAGCTGTGCAATGTGCAGTATTAATATCGATATCGCATGTTATAAACATGCAATTTCCACATTGCAAAGACCACGATAGTCAGTTGACAAGACAAGAACTTACACAAAACATTTCACTGCGTCATAAGGAAAAACACTTAACAAGCCTTGCAATTATAATTATCATTTCAATAAAATGAAGTATATGTTAAACAAAACGCAGTCTAAGCTTTACTGACACTCCTTTGGCTGAAGCTCCCTGACCCAATCAATTTATTTTTCTCCTTGCTGTCAGACTCACTCATAGACAGAATGGTGCATTTGTGAGATATTTAACAAAAATGTTTTGGGAGAAGAAAAGCAAACAAGAATCGGTCACCAAAGGGCATTCTCTTTATGCTGTATGAAAATAGTTTTTATGCAATAGGGACGATATTGAGAAAAAGCAAGTGATTTGTGGCCACTGCTCACAGCAACACCAGCACACTTCTGACACACTTTATGTCAATATCGTACAGCCCTAGGTGACAAACCTTTTTCTAATCAAAAAGCCAGCCTGACAAACTTCCATCTACAGGCCTAAGTTTTAATTTTAACATCAAGTCATTTACATCAGACTATGTCCCACTTCCTAAGTCTCTTCATAACCACACAGTGCAAGCAGAACCATACCATACTTTAAAATCTCTCAGTCCACTCTGTCCCCTAATCGACCTGTGTAGAGTGCAGATTTGAATAAATAAATAAGGCAATGTAAAAATAATGTAAAATAAATCCTGCCAAAAATGACTGTTGTACAATTATATTAATTCATACTATATAACACTCAAAGTACACTGATCTTGACATATGTATCTCTGTAAGATGATCAATGACCAAAGATGAATATCCATCACAGGCCTTTACTCTAAAAACAAACTCAAAAACAGAAAAAAAAACTACCCCTGTAAATAAAGCATCTGTGACGTCATCAGTTTTTACTTGAGGGTTTCATCACGCGATTCAATACATTAAAGCCGCAGGCCAGTCCGTTGAATCTTCGCTGAATGGAAAGGCTTTCCAGCCAACCACCTTGTCATACAGCAGCTTCTTTGGAAAACCTCTCAGCCATCCAATATCCTGCAGTTCCTTGAAGCAGGAAGAACCAATAGCCAGTAAAAGCCAAGTTGAAGGACATACCACAAGTCCCAGCTGATTTTTAATGCTATTCCTCAGAATAGTTTCATGGCACTGGTCTCGTAGATGGGATAGTTGACCATTAATACTTAGGACACAAAGCCAGGATTGAAATTAAGCATAAAAAAGAACAATTAAACTCAAGTAAGGCACTTTTTTGCACTTTACACTGAGCAAACTCTATATAATGTGGGGAAAGCTAGCCAAACATTGCAATCACTTAACTAATCAAGACAAGATTTATAGTGATTCTTCCCAACTATCAGATTTTCAAAATGATGTGTTTAACCATTAGCAGAAGTCTCCAAAACGTGTATAATGCCAAAGAAAACCCATGTTAGTATGTCTGTGTTTGTTTACAATTCAGGTTTGTTTATCTGTGTAAGTGAAACTTTTAGAAATCGGATTGTGTTTGGGTAGCATCTCTTGACAGACAAGATTTAAACTAGATCATGTTTGGGCTTGTTTGTGTGGTAGTTTGGGTGTTTCAAGCATTTTATTTCAGGTAGGTCAGATTGGTTGTGCTATTTTTAAATAGGGGGCGGAGCATAAAGGGCCACAGCGTCCTTGCAAATGCAGATGCAACCAAACCAAAACCTAGCCCCAGTACAGATGAAGATGCCGAGACATCGCTGAATTAAATCTCCGCAAAACATGTTCTTTCCATTCATCTGTGCATTTTGTTGTGAAGTCTTTCTCAAATGCAAATTTACTTTACAATTATTTCTGTAGCACAACTGATATTGATTTCTGCTGTTGCAGTGCGTGCCCTGGCTAACACTGGGCTGTTCATGGGGGAGCCAGGCGCCCCTGCCCCCTCCACCATCACCTGGCCTGGTATGCATCCTTGGACTCCATAAAGCTGCTTTATGGTCTCTGGTTCCAAAAAAAGAGGCTGGCCGTACGGCTTCAGGAGCATCACATACACGATGCACCAGACACCACATGCAGAGGCCATGTGGCCACCGTGAATGGGTGTTTGGTCTTTGTACTAGAGAGGGATCTGCAACGATGCACTTTTCATCAGAGGAAACTGAAGAGATCTATAACTTCATCACAGTGGGTAAGCTCCGCCCCCTCCCCAGCTCCCCCAAAACAGATGTACTCCTCACAGAAGGGGAAAAAAAAGTTCCCTACACTCATTACAGAACTCAAAATAGCCAGGGGGTCCACACTCGTTAAAAACTCCTTACAAAGTCAGGAATTAATTATGCGGTTAAATGGCTGTTACGTGCCACACATCCATCACTTTAATAATCCTCAATTTTCACTCGGAGGGGGTCAGCACAGGACCCTTCCAGACAGGACTCCAAATGGGGGCTGTGATCCTGGAGACTGTCTGTTAGGCTCACACCGCACCACGAGTGTTAAAAACATACTAAATAGCCCTCTTAGGCAAACTGTAATGCTTATCATACAGTACCAGTCAAAAGCCTGGATACACCTGCTTTTAATGTATTTGTCTCTGTTTTAACAATGCTGTTCACCATATAGTAAAAGGCCTCGAGGCAGTGATGTAATGCACATCACATACTGCGACGATCAAGACTTTTGACTCTTCAAAACAGCCGCCTTCTGTTTCAATGACAGAATTGCAGACTCTTGGCATTCTTTTAACCATCTTCCAGATGTAGCCACTTGGAAGGCTTGACCGATAATCCTAATGGAGTTTCCACAAGTTCTGGGTACAAGTTGACTACCTTGTTCTTACTCGTTGATCCAACTCATCTTCAACCAACTCTATGGAGTTTAGTTTGGGGGATTTTGGAGGGCAGGTCATCTGGCACAGCACTCCATCTCATTCCTTGTTCACGAGATAATACAGCACTTACATAACCTTGAGGTGTGCTTAGGGTCGTCACCTCATTGAAAAACAAATGATTTTCAGCAGATGTTTCCCGACCTCTGACTCATACTCATACTGAGTATTAATTACACAGTTCATCTGGGACAATTCTACTTCCTGAAGTTACCAGGGATGTAGAGTATCCATAGTAATTAGGTTGTTTTCCGCAAAGTATAATTTAAATAAAAACGTAGAGTGAGGTAAAAACCGAGGCGGTCGGTGTCACGAAGAAGCTCGTCCATCTGAAACCAAGCAGGGTGTGGAGTGCTGAGAGGTCTTACTGGTTTCCCTCATGACCTTCATTATCTGAATGGAACATCACCGGGAGGGGCGGTACCTGTCCACCCAAGGTGTCCTTTCACATTTCACTGGCCTCTTCAGTAGAGCCTTTGATGTAACCAAGGAACTATTCATCAGTTACTGGCTCAGTACTACCCACAATCAGAGGTAACGGATGCTCACTGACTACTCATAGGAAATAACTCTGAGTGTTTTACCCCAATAGGAATGAAGAATAGTCCTCTGTCTCTGTTACCGGGCTGCTGGGTCCAGAGTGAGAAAGGGTCGGTGCTGCCACAGCTCTGGGTGTTTTTGGTGCAATGACTGCTTACTTACAATAGGGGGCTCCCAAATATCAGGGTGGGGCAGGAAAGAGCATTGGAGTAGTGTTATTAAAATAAACGGCCTTTCCGTTAACCTGACAGGAAATGTTAAACTCTGCTCCTTGGCAGGAATCGCTTTCCGAGGTGAGAGCTCTTCATCTCTCTGTCCTAGTGACCCAAGACAGACACACAGACAGACAGTTTTAACTAATCCTCACCACATATGGAGTTTCAAAGTCTATTGATGTTAATCTTAACTCAAATTATAAAAAGACCCTATGTTTCTGCATCCCGTCCATCTCTGGAGTCCTGGAAGGCTAAGAGAGGCTTCCATTTATACGGGGGCGGCATCGAGGTGAGCAATGGGGTTGGGGAACTCCGGGTCCCAATCAGTTTCCAGCTTGGGGCAGTACTCCTGTGGGCCTGCCCCTATATGTGCCCCCTGAATGAGGCAAATAGCCGGTTTTGTTCTACAATGACTGTAACAGCCAATTGCAGGTCACACAGGCAGGAGGGATCAGAGTGCTGGCTTTCAGCATGTCCCTCTGAGAGGGAACTGTGAAAACACGATGACGGCCACCATAGGGTGACAGGAGTAGCTGGGGTGGTAGTGGGCATTACCAAGGCCATCCTGCGGGGGTGCTGCTGAGCTCAGATTTGCCCTTACGGCCATGTGGCTAACATACACTCATATCAAAAGACCAAAGGGTGCTTTGATGCACCTATCAAAGGGTGATGATCAGCATGGAATGAAAGATAAATCAAAATGTGACCCAGACAACCACAGGCTCAAAGCTTAAATTGGGTTCATTTTTTTTGAGCTGCGGTTTGGTTAAATGCATCCCTCATGTCATGTCTGTTGGGTAATTTTGTGTCAAAAAAATCCTAGCTTAGTTTGTCATTCATGTTTGGTATGAAATTGTGAAACTCTGAATCCAATCAGCTGAGACAGACAGTCAGAAATAAAAGGACAAAGTCTTGTTGTACACTGAGGCCAGTGTTTCTCCCTGCTATCATAAGATAGGTGCCAGGCATGACTAGGGGGGTGTATGTGGGGGGGTGATGAACCTGTGCTGCAGGATGGTGGTGGAGGGTGGGAGCATGAAATTAGCTTTCCTACAGGTACATGTCTTTCTGGCTCCCCCAGGGATGAGCCTGACAGCTCATTTTTAGGCTGCTCGTGCTTGGGGAAGGGGGGGGGATGGGTGCCCATTCACATCCCATCCCACATCTCTTATCACAGAAGAGATGGCCTAGCAGATCGCCTATGCTGGGGGGAGGGGGTGCCCATTCACATCCCATCCCACATCTCTTATCACAGAAGAGATGGCCTAGCAGATCGCCTATGCTGGGGGGATGGGTGCCCATTCACATCCCATCCCACATCTCTTATCACAGAAGAGATGGCCTAGCAGATCGCCTATGCT
>JAABNX020000090.1:20617988-20631821 GCA_015163995.2 Mormyrus lacerda | reverse complement strand
TGTGTTTCAAAAGATCGCGGTTGTATTTTGCGTTTCAGCGGCAGGCTATTTGCATAACCAATCGAGAGCAAATACCTTTGAAAGTCCCACCCCAAAGTACCAAAGTAGTACCCCAAGTGGTTTGGCACTTTTGGTACTCGAAATTTTGGTACTGGTACTCGACCGGAAAGTTAATGGAAAAGCAAAAGTACCGTACTTTGTGCGGTGGAAAAGTGCCCATAAATACACCCAACAAGTCACTGACCTTGGCCAGCATGGCAAGGTGCTGGTTCTGCACAATGGCAGTCCGGTATGTGGCAAGGCCTCCCTCCTCCAGGTTCGGGAACAGGTAGTACAGGTGAACACTGCAGTATGGGATTGGGGGGGGGGGGGGACCAATAACCAATATTTTTCAATCCAAAGCTACCACCAAGACGACCAGTACAACATATCTGTGATGTCACACCACCGCGGAGCACAACAGCGACACACCATTAGCACTGTGACCAGGATCCCCTGTCCGCCTCACCACCGGCAGCCAGTAATCAGACAACCCCCCCCAGTGTACACCGGTACTTTGGAAAAGCCCCCTGAAGAGGTATAAATGTCCTATAAATCAGGAAGGGGCGGGGTAGAGGTGTAGCTGTTCTAGTCTACTGATTGGCTGGCCCGTAGGAGAGGTCACGACCTTACCTGGTGAGGAACTCGACGACGGCGTCACCAAGGAACTCCAGCCGTTCGTTGTGATTGATCCTGCAAGAGTGGGAGCAGGGGCCTTTCAGGAGAACACCCCCGGCTTTTACCGCCCCCACATCCCACAGTGATGTTTCCCACTACTCAGACTATACATTTGTGTGGGGCCCTCTGTTGGCCACGGACAGGCATTACGCTAAATATTAAAATCAATTCCTTAACTGCTCCTTATTTAGGAGATGCTGAAGCAGTCTGTTTTGCTAAGCAGTTAACCAGCTATGATATTCTGCCTATACTTACCAGCTAATGTCATTTTTAGGTTTAGGTTTTTAAGTACCTGGAAGGAGAGGGGTCGTCCTGGCCGAGGCGGGACATGATGTTGATGAGGGTGTTAATACCTGACAAAGAAATGGAGCAGAAGACTGACTGGAAGATGGCGTTAAACATGATAAGAGTTCGATCAGTAAGTTACACGCCAATGGAAGTGCATCAAGCACAGGCTGCCAGGCTAGCTTATTGTGGCTGGGAATTCTGGGTATTTTTCCATTTAGAGGCCAGCCAGTCTCGGTTTTGATGGAGGCTCGCTCTTCTTCGAGCTGCTTCCTCTACCTTGGGGAGTCCCGGAGAGGGACATGTTTGGGGGGGATTCGCAGCCAGCCTGTCAGCCTTCAGGATGCCCCCCACTCCGGCCAAACTCCCCGAAGAGCCGCCACATGAATGCGGAGTTCTGGGGGGGTCGTCACACACCTTTCTTCCTCATGTACATGTGGTGCACCTTGCGGTCCCCATATTTGGGCTGCCGGATGCCGCAGTTGGACAGCGAGTTCCGGGCGTGGTCCGGGTTCATGCCGAAGTTCAGGTGGTGGCTGGGGTGTGTCATGGCCAGCTGGGGGGGCATTATTAATTAGTTTAATGCTGCCATCTTTACTCACATCAAACTGCCCTTCCAATGTGACTTCCTTCCACGTTATTTACACCACTCTGTTTTGCTTGTGCCATTGTGGGCGGGGTTTACACATCATCATGTGACTCAAACCCACAGTTTGAATGGCACCCCCAAACCAATCACGGCACAGCTAACGCCTTAAGAATGATGTTGCTTTTGAAAAATTAATGCTAATGCCCAAATTATGCAAAAAAATGTACTGGCCTCAGCAAATGCCATCCATCCATCCATCCATCCATCCATCCATCCCTCCCTCCCCTCGATTTGTCGTGTGCTAGGTCATGTGGGTCTGGAATGGATGCCGGAAGACATGAGCCCAGGGCAGGGAATAACCCAGAACGGGGCACCGACGCGAACAGTAACAGGGAATGAACCAAGGAGGCGAGGGCGTCCCATATTCTCAGGACTACTGCAGTGATGTCAGAAATAAATATTTACATTGGATGAGGGGGAATTAAACCCAGCAGCCTGCCTGCCCCCCTCAGCTCAGACACGCCAGAGTCCACCGCCGGCAATGGAAATATTAAAATCCGCAAATCAAAACTATATGGATGAATTATTAAACATTGTCTGGAGTTGGCGCCATGCTGGCTGTGAGGCGGGGGGGTGGGGTTCAAGTGTGGCTCTCTGCGGCTAGATGGCATTTTCTGATAGTTCTGAAAGCAACAGGAAGGATCTGTGTTTGGGGGGGTTGGGATTTGCAGGTTGACCTGCTGGCGCCCCAGAACACAACCCACTGGGGAGACGCCCCCCCCGACACCAATTCCAGAATTGTGCTGGAAATGCAGACGGAAATAACATAAATGCAGAGTTTGGGTAAGGAGCAGATACTGCAATACCAGGCCCCACCCATCTGCAAGTTCCACCCACCCAACGGCTCCACCAACCATAGACTGTACCTTCCCAATGGTACCGCCCATTTTATCCAAATCCATCATTAAACTCTGCGCCCAACATGGCCCCGCCCACCCCCCAGGAGCATACCTGAAGCAGACAGCGCTCTTTGAACATGTAGCCAATCAGCTTGTCCAGGTGCATGAGACACTGGTGGTAACGGATGTGGTGAGTGAGGACGGGCAGCATCATGGCGTGCTGTGGAGTGGGGGGGGGCAGATGGGGAAAAAAAAGGAGATGGAATATCAGTAAAAGAATAATCCGTGAGGTAGCTGTGATTTATTAAGCGACTCTCTGAAGGGATCCATCGGCAGCTGAGGGAAGAAAAATCGCAGTCTGACATGGGTGCACAACCTCCCAAATGGACCGGGTCGCCCCGAGGGGCGGGACTCAGACAAAAACCACAAATACGCGTCTCCTGGTGGTGAAAGCAGGGTCTCTGGAACTTTCCCCTGCTATTAGGAGGTCAGCAGGAAGCTGTTAGCACTCATCAACCTCAGGTGTATGATCCTGCCTACCTAACTCTAAGCTAATTTTGGGGTGTAATGAGTCCTCAAAAGCACCAGTGAAACAGCAGATCCTATATACCGACTGACTCCATCACCATGCGAATTTCCAGAATGCTTTGCATCAGCTCGCAGGGCCAACCTGACACACGTCGGAGCGGATGCCCGTCTTCCAGAAGCCCTGACTACTCAGCTCCACGGTGACTTCACGCCGCATGCTGTTCTTCTGGCGGATCTTCTGGAGGGCTTCCTGTGTGGGGGGGGGGCAGAGGGTCACGTGAGTACGAGGTGGAGACAGGATGTGAGGCCAAAACGGGCCTCCCACATCATCCAGAGCCACAGCTACTGCGAGGGGAAGCAGACCACTGATTGGGCAAAGAAAGGGAACGATGCCAGTGCCCCCCCCCCAAAGTCAGACCCCACTCACGGCAGGGGGAAAAATCACAAGCAACAGGATTGTATGAAATATCCATGATCCCCCCAGTAGGGGGCGCAAGGTATAACCCAGCCTGATCCACAGTTCATGTCAGCAAAACAGCGCCTACTCCCTTGAGGACGTTACCCACCTCCCTCTGGGTCAGCTTCTGTTTGTCCACCTGCCTGACCTTGGGGCTGTTTGCCAGGAGGTGGCGCAGTTTCACATAGCTCTTCCACAGCTTCTGGTACCTGCGGCAGTGACAGGATCGACGTCATTACCCACCACACTGAGCGGGTGGAACCACCACTCAGCCTCTGACCCCAGCAGCCATTTCCCTGCTCATCGACCCCGCCTGCCCTTAATTACCACACTGTCTGCAACCCTAACCCCCCCCTCCCAAATCTCAGGCCGTACCACCCCCCCCCTTACTGGGGGTCCCCGGCGTAGCTGAGCTGGGCCGGCCGGATGCCGAAGTGCACGATTATGGGGAAGGTGATGACGTCGGGGTTAAACTGCTCCCGGTCCAGTTGGTCGATCCGCACAGAGCTGGGTTTCTACGGAAAGAAAAGCAACAAAGGAAATGTTCCTTGTTCATGCAAAATACAACCAGACGTTTTGGGAACACCCTGGAGCGGCACTATGTGATCCCAATCTGCAAACGCTACGGAGGTGGCTGAGCCCAGGATGT
The DNA here is from genome assembly GCA_015163995.2 of Mormyrus lacerda. Lineage (NCBI taxonomy): Eukaryota > Metazoa > Chordata > Actinopteri > Osteoglossiformes > Mormyridae > Mormyrus > Mormyrus lacerda. Next base: position 20,627,697 of record JAABNX020000090.1, on the reverse strand, counting down.
ACGAGGAGGTAGCACAAGTTGTAAAAAAAAAATCTCTTCTTTCTGCAGTAAGAGTTGCACTTACGTGCGATTGCGTCACTTCGCGAGCCACTGAATCTTACGTAACGATCATCTCACACCACATTAATGAGGACTGACAACCGATTTCCCATGTTTTGTTGAAGGGGGGACCTTTCTCACTGCTGCACCGCTAAAAATGTACCGCGAAGGATCAGGACGCAAGATATAGCTGACACTGCAGTTGTCAAAAAAAATTGATTCTCAGATACTAATCGATATTAAAAAAATATCTGATTAGATACTGATTTTCACCATTATCGTTACCAACCGTGCAGTTTTCGCCTCATTCGCCACACAGCACAATTACAGTGCAGGCACGAGTGCATGCATGCACACACACACACTCGTGCAGCCCCTCCCCACCTCTCAATAGCCGCTGAACGCGCTCGCACTGGTTAACACACACATACCGGCCGAACATGGCATGTGCTGCAGTTGAAGGCACTTTGCAAACTGCTTAATTTAAGAAAAAAAAAGTGCCCGTTGGAATTATTTTGCAGCCTAGCATGGAATAAGCCTCTGAGCAAAAAGTGCTACAAAGTTGTGCTGATGAAGACAAGTAGCACGTCAGACCTGGCGAAGCATCTTAAAGACCGACATCCCGGTCTTTACGAGAAATTTCACGAGGTCAGTAAAGCTCATGTTCCAGCAACACAGCTATTAGCTATCAGAGATGTTAACTTGGCCGGCGCACACCTTCACATTAGCCGTTTATCTATAAGCAGTTAGCCAACAAACACATTAGCCGTATGTTATCATTAAGACTGCGGATAGGCGCAATGGCTAATAAAGTAATATAGTAATATAATGTGGGAACAGTGCAGAAACGCAAAACAAAAATGTGTCCTGTAACATGCTGTGGGCGCCCACAAAATATGGTGATATAATGTTTTGGTCATACCACCCAGCTCAAATCATACTGTTTTACTTTCATTATAAGAACAGTTAATATGTTCAGTCGTCTACAAGCACCACACCAGCCTAAGATAACTGACTGGGCACTTTAATTTCTTATTTTCAATCTTATGCACTTCATCTTAACGTTTTTGATGTCCCCTAGTTCAGTGTGTTAAAATGCAAAGACAATAAAGTTAAAATTCAATTGCGTTGAACTGGCTGATTTATTTGGCTGAATTATTAATGTAAAGTGATTCATTAAGACCACCCAGATCATACACAGCAACCTGCATTTCAGCTGAATTATCAATGTAAAGTGATTCATTAAGACCACCCAGATCACACACAGCAACCTGCATTTCAGCAGTACTTTTTCATTTTCAGTGAACTGTAGAATATTGCAATGTATCGCAATATGTACAGCATCACAATATACTGTAATTTGATGGTATCGGGACCCATGTGATACGTATCATATCCTGAGGTCCTTGCCAATACCCACCCCTACTCGACAGTGTTCCTCTGCTTTGTCACCGTTTTCCCGTTCTCTGACAATATGACTTGTCTGGTTGTCTTTTCTGATACTATTCGCTCTTCAGTTTGATAAACAGCACATTTCACAAATTATTTCTGCAGCTCTGCCTCTGAAACGTAACCCCCCCCCCCCATTGAACTCACCCTCACTCTCAGCACAGTGCTATCTGACTCATTAAACTCTGTCTTCCCCTTGAAAGCCTTTGCCCTTCGCTATACTCCCGAGCTTCGTTCCATGGAAGAAAAAGAGAGAGTAGACTTGAGTGACTACAATAAATCACACCTTACTATCCAGTAATAAATCTGTCTACTACTCCGATCTCATAAACAGCAGTAATAGGGACACACGCCATCTGTATTAATATCAAGAGACCATTCGAAGCCTCTGATCACAATATTTTTTTTCTGTAACGCTTTTCCTTAATTTTTTTTGCTACAAAATCTCTGCCATCTACGGCCGTCTGGACACAAACCACTTAATGCTGATTCAGTGTCTGTTTTCTCCCAGCATGCCAGCTCCACTTAGCTGTCCGAACAACTTCTATTCTGTCGGTATTTCTGAGGTTACTGCTGCAAATTCTGCTACTTGCTCACTTGACCATCTACACCCCTAACTAAGAAATGTCTCCCGGTGTTCAGTCTCCTCCTTCCATCCATCTCTAACCCATGGTCATGTTCCTACTATTGTCAAATTATTGGCTGTCACCTCTATCCTCCTGGCCTTGACCTTCCTGACCTTGGTAATTACCACCCAAATTCAAATCTGCCTCTCTTTTCAAAAACAATCTGAACAACCTCTCCATAAACTCCTGATAGCCTCCTCACCCACACTCACTCCTACCAGCACATCACTCCTGTACTTCACAGCCGTAACCGTAAGAACGTATCCAATTCAAAATACTCCTCCTTACATTCAGCGCTCTTAATAACCAAGCCCCATCTTATCTTTCTGAACTGCTTCTCCCCTACCAGCCTCCCCGCAGTCCTAGATCCTCCTTGTCTGTATCTCTGCTCATCCAAACCCCATGGCTATGGTGAGCGCCCATCCTCCTGTTTAGTTCCTCAACATTGGTACTCCCTCCCCACTGCCATAACGCACGCAGAGACAAGCGCTGGCCGGCAGTTGTATTATGCAATACGACAAGAACCATGCGCCTGCCCAGTGGGTGGAGCCACCCAACAGGCCCCGCCCCCTCTCACCATGCCCGGGTTGGTGACGATCATGCCCTTGCACTCCTCGGCGTACTTCTGCCACTCAAGCTCCTCCCACTGCAGCATGTTAGCGATCTCCTCCTCGGGCACCAGAGGCTTGCTGCTCCGGAGCAGGTACAGCAGCACCTGGTGCATAGACAGCACCTCCTTGCCCCCATCTGCAAGGGAAGGGAAACATGAGTAACTACACACACGCTACACACTCTGTAAATATGCCAGCACCAGCATCTTCTCCAAACATGCGTAACCCCTATCCGAACTGCATTGCTTATGCAATATCTGGAAAATGCCATCTGTCCACAATCTAATCATTATCATATATTTACATTTTAATTATTAAGCAGACGTACAACAGAGAAATCAGGGTTAGCCAGTCCCTGAAGCAATTGTGGGTTAAGGGCCTTGCTTAGGGGCTCGAAAGTGACACGACTCTGCCAGCCCTGGCATCTGAACCAACAACCTTTTGGTCACGAGTTTAGAGTACGATGAGCTGCACCCCACCCCCAGCTTTGCACCTCCTAGCTACAAAATTGTCTTCTTTCATTCTTATGTATCCATGCATTAAAAGACACAAATGTGTTTAATTTGTCGCAGTTAAGCCTCATGACCACAAGAGGGAAACAAAAACCCTCAATACTGCAAACAGGAACAGAAAGGTAACCCTTACTGACGACCACCTACCGGGCAACAGTCTCACAAAACGGGGCATGAAGTGAAACTTCAGGCATCCTGGGGCCTCATCTTCCGTCTCAGGGCCTGACAGGAGAGATAGAGATGGCAGCAAAAATGCCGATAGCCTACATCAACTACAGACACGAGTTTCTGGGGTCCCAGGCCCGTCCCAGGTTTACCTTTGAGGTTCCAGTCGTACAGCTCCAGCAGGTCCTTGAAGAGGTACGAGGAGAAGAGCTCCAGCCCTCGGACACAGTAATTCTGCGATCAGAGCAGGACGGCGGCAAGGTCAACGGGCTCGGGGCCACACGCGCGGATACCACCACCCAGTCATGTGACCACTTTCACAAAACAAAAGAAGCAATGTCCCCACCCTGGGGGCAGCGGGCAGGCACTGACCTCAGGGGACTTCTCCTCAATGAAGTGGATGGTGTAATCGATGTTAAAGCGGATGACCCGGCACAGTGGGATCTGTGGGGGGGTGGTGAAAGAGAAATGGGGGAGGGGGGGTGGATGAAACTTCCTGCTGTGTGGTGGTATCAAGGATTGACTAACACATGCCCCCCCCCACCTCCAAAAATCCCGCGATAGGTTGACGCTGAAGCCACCCACCCCTACAGTAATAAATATAAATTATATAACTATATTCTTTTCATATTCCTTTAAAATTCTGAGCAGCACATGAATACTGTCGACCCGGCCAGCCCCCACAGCCAACTCCTACAACCCCTCTGTTAACTTTCGTCTAGGTCCGTCACGCTTCGCGGGACATTGATTTCCCTGTCAGGCCCAAATGCTCCCCTACACCTCCCCTATTCTCTGGAGGCACCCCCTAAGCTTCAGGTCTGTGTGACTTTTGACAGTAACCGGGGTAGGGTGGGTGTTTCAAAATGGAATGGGACGGGGAGCGGGGGGGGTTCACAAAACAAGGTGAAAAGATAAAATAAATCAAAGCACGGGGTACTCTGTGCGAACTGCTGCTCGATGGAAGAGGCACCCGGCACAGAGACGACTCCGGAGAGAATCCGTCCACAACTACGGCCAACCTGCGGGGTCCCACTATTCATTGCTCCTTAGCAAACAGCTCCAAGGGATTCCGGAGCAAATGGGATTTAATCCAAACTGAGGACACATTTAACTCTCCTGCGGTAACAGATGCACACAAACACGCTACACATTACCGTGTGTGCGTTAAGGTGTGGAGCCTACATTCACAGCATGTGAACAAAAATAAAAGGACATTGTTTGTGCTTATAGTAGGTAACACAAGACTAACAAGTATGAAGTACATTTACATTTTATTTATTGAGCAGATGCTTTTTTTGATAAAGCAAGATCAGCCAGTCCCTGGAGCATTTAAGGGCCTTGTTCAGGGAGCAAAGGTAGCATCAGTCTGCCAGCTGTGGGATACGAACTGATGACCTTCTGAATCACTGGTACAGGGTCCCAACCTGCTGAGTAACCCTGAATATAGGCATATATTATGCATAAATTCGTGTTGCATGTCATAAGGAGCACTCCCAATGCTTACGTTGTTCAGTGGTGTGTGGGAGAACAAGGAGAATCCCTCAAAAAGGTACTCGTGGTCGTCGTACTCGATGACGGTCGGCCGGTCCGTCTGCAGACAGACACTAGCGGCATTTAGAGGTAACACAAACAGGGAGAGCACAGTGGAACTCAGCAGCAGGGAGAGACAAGACCTACCAGGAAATTGGTAGGCGGGGAGACCGTGATTCTGTAGTGGAAGAGCCGGCCTGCGTTATTGTTCATTGGGCGACACATCTTGATGGGCTAGAGGATGGGCCAATCAACATTAATGTGGTAACATGGTACAGACTGTTAAAAGATGCTAACGTCAATGCTAATGTCAAGATTATCTAGACCGCTTATGTAACACTCGCTTTTTTTACATTGTTAGCAGAGCTACGGTGGTTACCTCCTCCCCGGGGTAGATGCTGTGGCGGATTCCGGTACGGCGAGCCTTAGCGCTACACTTGCAGAGGGGTCCATCATTCATCTGTGGCAGGAGTCCGGGCATGCAGGAAGACACGAGAAGACCAAAAAAATATAACGCAACATCAAGGGAGAAAATATCAAAGGAACAAGGGCAAAAGCAAGAACAACAACAAAAGGTACATGAGAAACAAAACAAAAAGGGAACACGTAGAAACAATAACACAAAGTGAAACATAGCATCAAACAAACCTAACAGAAAACCAATAAACATAAACATAACAAACACACATATGATGCAAGATTAGAAGAAAAAAAAAAACAAAAAAAAAAAAAACAAATGAGGGCAAAAGAAATCAAGACACAATAAAAAAAAAAAAAAAAACACATGAAACAAAACTAATGGGCAGGAGGCAAACAAAAGATCATAAGCAAACGATTTACAGACAGATCACATCACAGTGAATATAAAACTTAACACGAGAAGCCAGAGACAGAATTAAAGGCTTTACACATTTAATCATCCAGACCACTTTCAAAAGTAATCTGGACCTCGTGGATCAAACGCAAACAATGTTACAAAAGTGCACAAGTCACAAAACGTGGGGGGGGGACGATCACCAATATCAGGGTTCTCCCAGTTCTGGGAGAATAAAATTCCATGACTTTTCCAAAACTTTTCCAATACCACAAGAAAAATTTCCAAAACACACAAGTTTGCTTTGATTTGATGATTGAAGTTTCAGATAGTAATTGTCCTGCCCCGATCGCCCGCGCCTTCCGTGTGCCACTCCCCCTCATTAACCTCGTGTGGAATGATGCATTCGTTCCGAGTTGGCACCAGAATCCCTGTGAGATCAGCTGTTTCTGCTTGTTGTCATTAGTTCAGTGTATTTAGTCCGCGTTTCAGTTTGTTTCCCCAGTCCGGTCGTTGTAATGTCACTGCGTGTTTTCCTGCCTGCCCCCCCGTTTTTCTCCCCCCTTCTCTTCAGTTAAACCCCATTTGCCCCGATTTCATGACCGCCGCTACTCTGTCTCCGTTCCGCGTCCAGCATACGGCACGACAGTAATACTACAATTTTCGGTACGATAATGGCCAATCTGCTTACCTAATAAACACAGACAGTGGACAACGTTCGCCAATGTGCAAATAGCGTTCAATTATTAAGAAAATAATGCCAATATTAAAATTATACGTACCTTATGATTGGTAGAGGCAAACAGGAAACTGTGATCAATAAAATTCAAATACGTGCAAAAAAAAATAATATCATAAAAACTGGAATACTGAGCAAAAAATCTCAACTATGCGAAATCTGCGCAGAAACGGATGTTTACCAAGGTAGTTAACTACTGACTTCCACTCGTACATTTCTGTTAACATGTTGCAGACCGAAGCGGGAAACAAAAATGAACAAGGCTAGTTCCCAAAACTTTTCCATAACTTCCTCTCTATCCAAGAATTCCAAAATTTATCCAGGGCCTGGAAAAATAATTTAAAAATTCCAAAACTTTTCCAGGTTTTCCATGACCCTGGGTACCCTGTGACAATGACACGTATGTAACACAGCATGTGGAAAGTCCAGGGTAGATGTGGGGGTAACATGATGGCATGTGGGGGAGTGGGAATGGCAGGATCTAAACCCCGATGTTTGGACCCACTCACATTTGCTACATGAATATTGAGGATTACCTGTGCAATCTGGTCTCCCTGGCAAAGAAACTACACTTGTTCTTCTTTGGAACTACATAGACCATCATGCATTACTGCTACCATGACCATTCGCCACACCCGCAGTACAACTTGACCTCCTCCGCTAAATCGTCTGTGCGCCCACCTGACCAGGGTCGTTATACCACAGCTCGTCGTGCAGCCGGTCCGGGTGGGCCTTCTTGCGCTTGATCTCAGCGATGACGTCAAACACCTCCGAGTCGGAGCTGCTAGAGCAGCTGCTGCCACCATCGGACTCACATTCAGACTCGCTGGAGCTCTCGTCTGTGTGGAGTGAGACGAGAGGGAAGTGTCGACGAAACGAAAAGCCGTATCATTCAACTACAAGTAGCTGTCTAACCATGGCATCCATCATGAAACTAACACTAGGAAACTGGTTTATACTGGCAGCAGCCACCGTGACCAGCTGTTACTGGTTGGCCAGTTTCAGGAAAAGCTGGGAGTCTAATGATGAGATCACTCTGCCTACCCTGGGATTCAAACTGGCAGCCTTCCCATCACAGGTCCTGACCCACACACCTCCCCGTAAGAAGGCGACTTCTCACAGGATCTGTTAGCCAGTTGGGCCCCTATCATCTGTACTTATAATTTGCACTTCAACTGATTGTAGTAATGGTTTGTGGCCACCAGGGTCCCCCCCAGTGCAAAGCTGTGGTTTGAGGGGTGTCGGGTATGGGTATGCTACCCGGGTCATCATCCAGCTTGGTCTTGGGGGGCTGCCACTCGGGCCGGGCCGCCTTGGCCCGCTCCTGCCGACGGGCCAGCTCCTCCTCAAAGCGCTCATACAGGTCCCTCAGCTTACTGGTCCCCACCACAGTGGAGTCGCCCTGCGGGAAGAGCGTCATCGACACAGAGAAGAGCAAGAGATCACCACAACTCACTGTCCTGGTACCAAAAATGTAACGTATCGGCAAAAATATACTTTGGGGATCGATTTAAGAGGCAAAGCTAATTCTGACAGCTGCCAGGCTTTGGGGGAGGGGTTACAGAAGGTCAACATCACACAGAAACCTGAAGTAATGAAGCAAACGCACCACTTGGTCCATAGGGTCGTTGGAGTAATAGTTCTCGGCATGGGTACACCGGATCCAGGCCGGCTTCAGGAGCTCCTCCTCCTCACGCTCCTCTTCCGGCCTGTCGGGGGCGCCGTCCTCCGCATCGTGGCTCTTCAGCGAGGTGTAGCTCCGTTCCCTGCTGGAGGCCGGGCCGCCTTCCGAGCGCCGTTCTCGCTCCTCCTCCCAGCGGGCCCGCTTTCTGTCTCGGCTGCTGGACCGGCTGCGTGGAGCCAATCAGACGGCGGGACTTAAAGCCCAAAGACTCCACTACAAAACCTCTCTCTACAAGAGAGCATGCTGACCATGGGAATCACAGCCCGGTTTGGTGATTATTCTGCCCTGGATCATAAAGCTGATGGTGGTACATTCAGCTGAATGCATCAGCAAGGCTGATCTGTTCTCCTTGTAGAACATTTGACTCTGAAAATGCAACAGAGCTGCTAAAATCTGCAGGGACTCAATACATACAACTACTACCTCACCAGGCTGAGGTCTGGAAAGTCCTTCTGCTGTCTCTCAGTGAGAACTCCACCATTACACGACCAGCCCGCTCAAAAGAAGCATCTGCACTCAAGCCATCAGTAATCCTTAATTGACAGTTTTAATTTATAATTTAACATTCTCCCGCTCTTTATGGAGCTCAGACTTTATTTTGATCTGTGTAGCACATTTCTGCTCTTTTATTTTTTATAGCAAGACTTTCCATATTTATGACATTTATTACATTGTTGGTTTTAATGTCTGTGTTTCACTAATTATTAAGGAGAAGTTCACCACCTTCCACTTCACTGCAGGTTATAATCTGACTATATACCCTGCATGTGACAAGTAAAACTGTTATATCCTATATAAATGGCCCAGAATTCCCAAACACTGTGCTCATCACAATCCCACGATAACCACAGAAACAGGAACAGGAAGCTGACCTGCGTGGCCTCTTCCTGTACAGCCTCTCCAGGGACGGTGACCTCCTGCTGTCCCGGTGGCGATGCCTCTCCCTGGAATGAGCAACACCTTCGCTGAACTAGGATCAGCTCTACCAATGGTCATCCTACCCCATCCCCTAGATACCGGACGGTTGGGCTGATCCAAAATCAGACGCTCGGTGACGACAGGCATCGGCGGGAAGAAAAGAAGGCACATGATCCTTTCCCTGATGGAAAAGTCACGAGCCACAGGGCGAGGGCTAAATGTACCTGCTGCGCTCCCTGCTTCTGTGTCGAGGGGGGGTCCGAGCGCGCTCATACTCAGGGCGATGGCGCCCGCCCTCTAGCCGACGCCGCTCTGGGCTCCTGGCACGCTCCTTCCGCTCGCCTCCATGCTCAGCTTTGTGCCGGTCGCCGTGGAGACCGTATCCGGCGTAGCCCTTGTGACGACGCTCATCGTGCCGTCGGCCGCGCTCGGGGGATCTGCGCTCCACGGGCGGCTTCTCTGGGCCATAGGGGGCACCGGCGTGCCGGAACTGCTCATCCTTGAAGGAGCGGGAGCCCTGCCCATAGCTGGGGCTGAAGCTGGGAGGAGGGAAAGGGGGCTGGGTGTAGCCCATGGAATATGAGGGCTGGTTGTTCATTGGCTGGGGGGGCATGGGGGGTGG
>JAABNX020000090.1:20596175-20610933 GCA_015163995.2 Mormyrus lacerda | reverse complement strand
TTTGTCAGATTAAAGTTATTTCTGTGACCATTGTGAGTTTTTCTTTCATTGACTGAAGGGTACCAACACTTTTGTCCGCGTGTGTATTGTAATACTAGTTATGTGCTGTTCAACAACATGTAACATTTAATGTTCATTGTGTTTCGTACAGATGCAGTTTGTTGTTTTTTCTCTTCAGCAGACATTCAGACATTGAAGCAGATTATCTCTGTTTTTTCTTCTCTCTCTCTCTATCCCCCTTCTTCTCCTTTTTTTCCCTTTTCCCCCCCTCTCTTTCCCTCTCCTTCTCTTGAAGAAATAAATAAATAAGTAAATAAATAAACAGAAATAAAGCAGTCCCCCGCGGGGGGATATATAAAAAAAAGAAAAGAAAAAGGGAGGCAGAGCCTGTAGCAGGGGATGTGATTCTTAAGCTGATTAGTGTACATTGATTTGGAGGATTACAGGGGGACTAAACCCAGTTGTAATGTTAATTGTGCGAGAGGGAAGGTAGGATCCAGACCATTAAATTTTCTGAGTGGGAGGTCCAGCTTGCACTGCAGCTATCGGCCAAAGGACATTTTAAATCCAGTGACACTAATGGTTTTTATTGCATGTTTAGATCCATCTTCTTAGCTCAGCGATCCAGCTAGTGTCGGTCAAAGCTCACACGGTGCCCTGGGCGAGCTTCACCACCAGCACCTCCTACTGGAGAAAAAGAGAATCTGGCATGCTAAGGTGACGTCCTTTCAGAAGATGGCACCCTAGGCCTCCGCCAATGTCACCTAATGAGCTAAGCAGCACTTAATCCAACCACCAGAAGCTTCCCTGGCTTTTCATGAAACTCAGGCTAATTATGGGTGACAGCTTATACTTACTGCAACTTTAATTTTTTATTTAAAAGATATTTAAATTGGAGTGTTGGAGAATGTGCTTCCCACCCTTGTTCCCCTAATCCTGGAACACGAGTATTCAGACTTTTATTTTGAAATGTGAAGCGTGGGTGCACAGTACAATGAAACCGGGTGAAAGACTTTTAAGTTTTGATGATTCTGGGAGCAGGCGCAGCAGTGTGACTTGGAATGTAAAGTGTGTAATAGAGTTAGTGCTAAATTATGTTGTGCGTAATCCCATTTGTTTGGTAAATGAGGACCTATACCTGAATAGCAGAACATTATAACACTGCAATGGTACAAAAATACTCCCCAAATTTATAATTACAGTCCCCTTGGCTACTCTTTCAGATTTTAGAATCAGTTCCCATTCTCTTTACCTGTAATCCGCCGCAAACCCAGCACACAGCTTGGTACTTTAGCAACCATTAACAGCAATAAATATAGATACCAATACAGGGATTTGCTAAATTCCATGAATCCAATTCCGGTGATAGAATTAGCTTCGCTATGAGTGATGGGCTCTGAAAAAAAGAGCCAGATTGGTCTGTGTCCAACGAATCACCACTCGAGGTCGAAAGGGAAACAGTAACCAAAGTAACACATTTTATGTTAAACTTTCAAACTGGGGGAGGAGGTGGACTTTTGCAAGGGTAATGCTCTAGTGGAAATTTTAATGATGGGGAAGATTTCGCTTACTCTCCCCGAGACACAGACATACATGTAGGTGATAGCAAGCTTGGCGGCAAAGGGCAGCCAGCTGCAGTGGCATCCATGGAGCTGAGGGCTAAGGGCCTCGCTCAAGGGCCCACGGACTACAATGTTCCGCAGAGGTTGGGCTCAAAGCAACGACCTTCCAATCTCAGGCGCAGAGGCTTTCAGTGGCTGGCTGAGCCACACGCTGTGCCTTTCCTAAGTTCCTAAAACTTAAAAAAAAAAACACTTTTTTTTGTGCCAGCAACAGGTCGACAGAGAAAAAAAAAGCAATATAAAAGAAAATAACCTTAAGCAAGACGAAGTGAGGGCAATGGATTAGACTGAGTACTTCTTTAAGTCAGTAGTAGACTGGGTAGGGGGAAAAAAAATTAAATTATTGAAATGAAAATGTAGAGATTATTCATGAAGCACAATTTTACATTTTATTTTATTTCTCGTTATGTTGGGTTCAGATAAAACTGCTCTTTTAAAAGCAGCTGCTGCTTTAACTGATTATTAAATAAAGTGTCAAATGGTTTTGTGGATAAGAGGGCAAGTAAGTGTGCAGGCCGCCGTAGTTTGCTTTATATTTCCTGTATTTGTTGTCCATTTTTATATTATCCACTGATTCATATCTCCTGAGGAGATCTGACATTTTGGCCTCAAAACATATTCTTGCAAATCAGTTTTTTTCCTCTTAAACAGAAAGCGTAGGTCACTGTTTAATTATTTATTATTATTTTTCTATGGTTTTTGTTGAAACTTCTGTTTTTAATTATCATTACTAAACAGCTCTTCCAATTTCAAATACAGAATGCTTGGATTGTCACATGTGAAATCAGGGCTTTCTCCGTTACATCTGGTCCAGATCCCATCCTCCATTCCAAATCAATTTGCTCATTAATCATTAGGCATGTAACGATGAATCGGTTCGAAATCGATGTCGTATGACGAATTAAACCGATGTGGAAAATGAATCGCTACTTTAGGAGTACTTCACAGTACTTTAGCAGAAACCTGGTGTAATATTACGTTTGATTTCAAGACGTCTGTTTGACGTCAGGTGTCACTGTGTATTCACGTCGACGTCGTATGTCAGTTTTTGCTTTTCGCCGAACGCAAGATGGCGAACGAATTAGAAATTTTGGACAGACTGCATGGTGACGCAGTGGTTAGTGCTGCTGCCCCACAGCAAGAAGGCCTTGAATTTGGCCCCAGGTCCTTCTGTGTGGAGTTTGCACGCTCTCCCTGACTTGAGCTAGAAATGTCACAGTTTCTGATCTTTTTTTTTTTTTTGTTGTCTTTGAAGGCTGTCACTTGACCATGATGGTCTGTATTGGGTGTAAATCACAAAATATCAGCATAACTTCCATTATTGAAAGGAGGAAAAGCTGTTTAAATTGCCAATCTGATTGCATAAGTAATATTCATATTTCTAAGGTCAGGACTGATTTTAGCTATCTAAAAAAATTGACATCCACCCCCCCCACCCCTCACCATTATAAAAGGAAAGATAATTACAGCTGTATCGAAAAACTGAGTGCTGTCTAGCCAGAGTGAGTAATCTGATTTTAAAGTGGCTTCTCTTAGTCCCCAGGTAGAGAACAGATAAGTATGACCTGCTATGTAGCAGGAGGGAGCTTTAAAAGGCATCCTGTTTATCGACTGTCATGCCAGTGTGTGCATCTTGCCTTTGTTAACTAGAAGTGGGGTTGTATCTAATTACTAACCACGTGGCTGGGGAAAACTGGCAGAGAACATGCTGCACGGCACACAAAATCGTGATGGTTGGTCTAGCTTGGCAGCCGTTTATAAAGACAAGCTCAGTACTTTCAGAAGCCAAGGTGAGTGGGCAAGTGCCACTATTTTGTTACTCCAAGGAGCAAATGAGAAGATTCCAGATGCTTCTATTAGTACGATAACTTGAACAAAAAAATCACTATTACTGTGGCAAAATGATTTCCAAAGTCGCATCTCTGTTCTGTCTTACAACTGGTGAGCTTAATTAATTATTACAGATAGCAGCCCCGAGGGCATCGGATAATGTATTGCTAATGAAATAAGGGTGGGGCTGGCTTCTTCAGACAGCTGGCTCTGTTCCCAAATCTTCTTAACAGCAGGTATGCGTTGATCAGTAGATCAGGGAAATTTAGATAGAGTCGGTGATGTTCCGGCATGACTGATCTGCAAGCTCTCTGAGATATTCACACTGGGATGGGATGGCTGTCTTTAACCAAACCCAACATCTACTGCAAGCCATGGCTCAAGGCATTTTAAATTCTCAGTGATCTGGTAACATCATGCCTTTTTCAGGAACCTAAAAGCTTCAAGTTTAAGCCCATGATTTGTGAACTTGACCATAAAACATTCAGGTCACAATTCAGGAACTCGAAAATCTCAGATGGATATAAATAAAAGGAATGGAGCATGTGCTGATTACGGCACGCTGCTGCTCTCATCAGCTCAGGGAAGCTCATGTGAACCTGAGTACAGCAGGTGATATCACAACATCTCACTAGTCCAAATGAAATGGAACAGTGTGAAGTTTGTCCTGGTAGTCGGAGTGCTAATCCTTCCAGCAACCCCTCAATTTCCATGTAAATTGGCCCTGCTGGCAGGGCTGGATGTAGATTAATGTCATACCCAGAACAAAGCAGTGTAGGTTAAGGGCCTCGCTCAAGGGCCCAACAAATTAGAATCACTTTTGGAATTTATGGGATTTGAACTGGAGGGTGACATGGTGGTGTGGTGGTTAGCACTGTTGCCTCACACCTCTGGGGCCCGGGTTCGAGTCCCCGCCTAGGTTACATGTGTGTGGAGTTTGCATGTTCTCCTTATATCATTGTGGGGTTTGCTCCAGTTTCCCCCCACAGTCCAAAGACATGCTGAGGCTAATTGGCGTTGATAAATTGCCTGTAGGAGTGCATGCGTGCGTAAATGTTGTGTGGTTGTGCCCTGCGATGGGCTTGCCTCATGCCCGTTGCTTCCGGGATAGGCCCCAGACCCCCCACGACCGCTTTAGGATTAAGCGGGTTGGGAAAATGGATGGATGGGATTCAAACCAACATCCTTCCTATTGCCAGCACTGATCCCTAGCCTCAGAGCCAGCACTCATACAGGCAAAGGGGAAGAACCCCCATTCTTAAACGAACCTCCATTTTTATTTTCTGCAGGGGATGTCCCTACATCAACTTGCAAGATGTTTCATTATAGCTCAGCTCTTATCTATCTTGCTACCTTTTCAGGGTTCCTGGTACAGGCGACCCTTCAGTTCTGCCTAAAAACTCCTGAAATTCCCTGTAAGGGCCCCACCTGCTCACATATCTTTGTTCATATAGTATTTCATTTTTAATAAATGCGAAAAAGAGAATAAGCATTTGGGAGGGATGAAAGTCGATGAAAATAAATTAGAAAAATTATATATCTTCTTATATTGATTATTATACCATACTGTAATTCCTGTTGCTATCGCTACACAAACCATACACATACACATTATATTTAACATATAAGCATAGTGAAACGAGTTCATTGAGTATGATATGTATGCGAACAGGAGTTTAAATGAATATGATATATAAGCAGTATGAATCAAGGGTTAAGCCCAAATTCAGTCTTCTATTCTCAGCTAGGAGAGCTGGTGAGCCATTAAAGGTCAGGTCATTCACCGAAACACCAAGTGCAGTTTGCCGTATGTTATAACCTGAAGCTGTTCATGTGGCCCACCGGCCAGTACAAACGTGACATTGCCTGCAATCCCAGCATGCTCTCCTTCCCACTGAGGTTATAGGGGTATGTGCCATACCCTGCTCATGCCAATCGTCCTGTGTGCCATGTCCTCGTGTGGAATCCCTGTGTTCCCAGCTGTTTGTAGTTGTGTTAATTTTTCCTGTGTATTTAAGTCAGTGTTAGAGTATGATTTCCCAGTCCGGTCATTAATGTTGTGATGTCATACTGTTGCTGTATGTTCCTGAATGTATCCTCCTTGATTAAACTCCATATTCACCTGATTCCTTGAGTCCTGTTCTTGCTTCCCCAGTCTGTGCCCCATGTGACGTGACAGTATGAGGCTATTTTAAATTTCACGTTCACACTGGACCTTAAAACATTCTGGTCTAGGTTCACAGTCATTACGACACCTGCAGTGAATAAAAAAAGGGGTATAAAACAGGTATAAATCAATAGCCTGGGTTACAAAAAAATGTTTTGGGGCTAAAATATCAGATTTTCACAAAAGTGCTCTTAGAATATAAATCATAAAAATGCACATGAAATATAAAATATTATGTGGAATTCCTGCACACTTACTTAACCTACCACCCACAAAGCCTTTCTAAATACGGTTATCTAATGCTTGTGAGAAAGACCATTAGCAGACTTCCTGCCCTTTAATCGTCAACGATCCAGCAGACGGGATGAATGAATGCTTCAGCTTCCTGGAGACGAGCATTTTCAGCTGGATGAGAAGTTCACAGCCAGCAGCTCAGCCCGGCGGTCCATCACCCTACCTACGATTCAGGGCTGTGCACCATTCAGAATTTAATTAAGAGTGGATGGCCTGGAAATTCCGGTCCAGTTTGTGAATCTGAATTGCAGATATAGACCGGATGTAGAATTTCAATTCAAGTTTTAGGAAGCAGAAATGGAATTGAATTAAAAAAAATGGACATACGTATTGTATTTTGACAATACAGTTTCATATTCCGATATAAATCGCGAAGAGGGTGGCACGGTAGTTAGCGCTGCTACCTCACAGCTGGACGGCCTTGGGTTCGAGCCCAGGTTCGGCTGTAGATTCACTCTGTATAGATTTTGCATGCTGTTCATGTGAGTTTCTGTCAGGTTTCCTCCGGTTTCCTCCCACGGTCCAGAAGCGTTCAGGGTAGGTTGATTGGCAAGTCTAAATTGGCCCTGTGTGCCCTGCGGCGTGTTGACAACTGCCCAGGGATGGTTCCTGCCTGTGCCCCTCGTGTTTGGGATCGGGTCCAGTGACCCCAGTTGGGATTAAGCAGTTACGTTGATGGATTACACATAGAGATATTAACATGCACAGCATATACTGTATCATTGTTATAAAAATGTTATTGTATTCAGAATGACGGAATGCTACTTTTGAAGTGTCACCTGTAGAATAAACAATGGCATTTTGCCTCCCCTCAAAAAAGCGCTGGCTATCATGACTGCAGTGTTTTTTTTTTTTTTTACATTGAAAGTCGAACTAGTCGCTGATCTATTACATAATCTCATTGTATACCTCAGTCAACCATGTTTAGCAGAGGGTGTCAACCCTTAGGCCTACTGGGTAGGAAACCAAACCAGCTTCCTGAGTGAGCAGAACCTGTCTGCTAATTCCTTGCTGTGCCATCTTTCGCTGTACCAGTTGTGAGAATCTTCAGTGCTGCTGGAAAAATCTTCAGGCCAGAATCTAAATCATCTAAATCATAAAACCTTTGTAGATCATATGCTATTTAAATGCAAAAGACCTGAATGATGGGCCGTCTGTATTGGAATAAAGCACAATTGCATTTCCCATAATGTTTTACTTTTTGCTATTTTTGCTATTTTCCATACGTAAGAAAATAGGAGCAACTACAAGAAATTAGGTATTATAATTCTTTTCTGTTAATGTTAAAAAATAAACACTGTTAACCTATAAACAATAACAAGAAAAGATAATACCTTCGACATTTGACTGAAAACCTACAGATACTCTTACAAACTCATTAAAAATGCTAGGATATTCCATGTTAATTCAACAAACGTTTGATTTTTTTTGATTTAGGCAAAGTTTGGCATGTAAATTGCACATACCTTTCAGAGCTGAGAAATGCTTTTCGTTCATTTAAAAAGAAAAAAATGTTCATTTTGAGACATAGCACTTTTCTTACACCATGGGTAGTAAAAGCATAATTCAGAGTGTATTCTTACAGTATGAGCTCTTTCTTGCTATTTAAGCTACATAGCTCAACTATAGCGATAGCGATAAAGCTCAAAAAGAGTCCTTTTTCATGGTATGAAACTTTTGCATAAATCCAGGTTTGTTTTTTCAGGGTTAAATCTCACAAACCATAAAAAATATTAAAGTTTTATACTACATTTGGCTATTTAAAACAGGTCTAGAAGTAACATTCAAGATTTTTTTTAAATGAAGTGTATTTGTGGGGCATGGTGGTGCAGTAGTTCGCACTGTTGCCTCACACCTCTGGTACCAGGGTGTGAGTCACTAAATCTGCAGATCACAAGACAGCTGAGCGGGGAATTTAAAACCCTGATTAGCAATTATGAGAAAACATGAGAATGATTTCCTAAGCTTTCAGTATGAAGTAACAGGGAATGAATTTAGAAATATCAAATGTACATTCAGATGACATAAGCAAAATCACAAGCAGTTCACGAACTGTTTTTATACGGCCCGGGTTTTTAACAGGGGATTGATGGTGAACTGTAGGGTAGGGACTTAAGGGCCTTTGCTCAAGCTTCCAACTGGTACGTTACTCTGCTGACCCCAGAATTTGAATCAGCAACTTTCTAATCACAAAAAACGCACCGAACCTGCCGAGCTGCACACCACATACTGAGACCTCTATAAGATCCAATCAACCTAGGAGTTCTACAGCATATTGGATGAGACATGTAATTTGGGTGAAAAGGCTGTGCGCAATGAAGACACTACTGCAGTACAGTAAGATCACTAATCAAATTTCCGCTTGGACGCATCCGAAGTTGGCTTCACTTCCAGTACAAATACGTCAAGTCTTGAAATTAAGTGACTGTAATGAACTGCACTGATGACATTCAGGTATCTGGTGGAGCAGAGAGGAAACCTCTGTGACTTTCAAAGAGGCCAACTGTACCTTTCGAAGATCTACTGATGAAGTTAGAGCTACTGGTGTTTTATTCAAGGCCTATTTACACATATCTCAGCCTGAAACCTCAATTACTATTCATGTCACACATGAGAATTGAATTTTCATACGTCTTTTATGTTGCTTTGGGGCTCCAACTGTAATTTCAGGAGAAATAATTACCCCAACAGATAAAGAAAAATGTAATACCTGGCAACGATGATGGAGAGAGAAGCTTTTATTTGCGAGCATTGCAGTACAATATTACCACACAAACCGAAGGATGGCCCTCATGCTTTACAAAATAATAGCCTTTCAGTATAGCATTGCAGCATATGAAAATCCTTTACAAAAAGGGCTATATCCCAGTCACACGCTGAAGCTATTATCTGCTTGAAAATGAATCAGTGAAAAGGGAATTGTGGAGTGGTAATTAATTAATTCAAATTTTCAATTAAGATCCTTGTTTTCAAGAAGCAGTCATTGTGCACATTTTATACAGAGGCTCCAGAATGACTGTCATTGCAGGACAGTGCTCTTGCTTTCCCTGGTCATTTCTCTTTTGTCACTCACACAGATCAGCCCCATTTTGGCCTTGTGTTTTGTATAGACCTGGGTGAATGATTTGCATCCCACAGCCATGCATCGCAGCCATCTAAGAGTCTCTACTAATGACAATGAATGTTCCCAACAACACAACAAGGACACTCAGTTGTGGCAGCATTAAAAATCAGTGGCTCTGCTCTGTTTATTATTATTGTGGCTGTGAAGTGCTTGTTTGCCAGTTATGAAGCTTCTGCTTTGATCAAGAATGGGGGATTCTGTATTCTAAGATTACGGATTACACACGTGAGGTGAAACAACTTGCTTCGAAGGTGATTTTGTGGGGTCCCCTTGGGAGAAGGTGTGACGTCACTATCTACATTTGATCCACCGTAAACAAAAACATGTCATTTGCCCTATTTCTCCATTGATTGACGGCAATCAAATTCAAACTCGTTATTAATCAAGGTGTGATGGCTACCCTGCCAGTCACTCAGTGTTAAAAGCATTTGCTCTAATTTATTGAAACTTTTGATTGCATAAGTTTGGATATTGGTGGGCACATTTACATTATTTTTGCAGCGTCATTTAATTAATAGATATTAAGTTGTGGTTCAAATTGTTTCATTACCTTTGCATTTGCCGTTTGGGAAAGGCCTGATCAGAAGAGATAGAATTTGGCAGCAAACAGCCGTCACCCCTGTTATGGGAAATTGGACTGCTCCACACTAATAGTGCGAGGTGGGGGTAGTGAGCCGTCACCCCAGTTACGGGAAATTGGACTGCTCCACACTAATAGTGCGAGGTGGGGGTAGTGAGCCGTCACCCCAGTTACGGGAAATTGGACTGCTCCACACTAATAGTGCGAGGTGGGGGTAGTGAGCCGTCACCCCTGTTACGGGAAATTGGACTGCTCCGCACTAATAGTACGAGGTGGGGGTAGTGAGCCGTCACCCCTGTTACGGGAAATTGGACTGCTCCGCACTAATAGTACGAGGTGGGGGTAGTGAGCCGTCACCCCAGTCATGGGAAATTGGACTGCTCCGCACTAATAGTGCGAGGTGGGGGTAGTGAGCTGTCACCCCAGTTCTCTTTTCCTTAATACTTAGATTTATTTATGATTTACAATATTAATTTGGATAAGTATTAGTGTTATATTTTGTTGACATTTGGTTTATGCATTGTCTCCTGATTTAATTATTTGGTTAATTGTCTATTGTTTTTCTCCCCATGTTTATACACACACACATATATATATATATATATATATATATATATATATCCCTGAGGTAGTTTGCAAGGGAAGTTGAATTTTCTATTGCTGATTTAAGTTGTCATTGAGGTTTCGTTTTGTTTTGTTTTTGAACTTGTGTTTATCATGTTATTTTTGTATATATTTGTAATAAAAATCTTTTCCAATCGAAAAGTACCTCCCTGTGTCCCCCCGTCTGACCTGCCTGTTCCCTCACACCAGGTATTCATAATCGCAAATGTGAAATGTAGATTAATGTTGCAAAGGCCATCCATTCAGGAGTATCTAGCCAATTGTTCCTACGTGTTAGATGATTTATCTCGCACGCGCACACACACGCACGCACACACACACACACTATGGCCAATTTGTCCAACTACCAATTAGCAAGCTAGTGTAACTGCATCTTTGGGCTGTGAGAGAAAATCAGCATCTGGTGGAAACGCATCGCTACCTACTGTGCCACTGTTCCCAATGAATCCAGTCTGATTTTAGACTCAGAATAGAGGAGTACTTTCACATTTCCACAAAGTAATGGAGCATAATGAATTGCACAATAAGAATTGCACTATTTCACTCCACTTCGGTATTGCGACGCGGTCCTTCCTTTATTAACATCATGTCTTTTAAAGCCTTTTAAAAACAGCCTGTGTTTTTATAAAGGAAGTTCTGTGAGTTCTGAAAGCATTTTCCATATGGATGGCTGAATGATCGGCCCTCAGGAATGGGCGTGCTGGTCTTAGGGGTGCTGGTGTTTTCACGCTGTATAGGGCCTCAGCTTCCCAGCACCTCGCACGGGAAAAGGGGCTTACAGAGAGGGGGTCAGTGCCTCACTGCAGTGACGAAGCTGTAAAGTGACATCAGCTAATTTGTGCTGCGGCGTCGGTCTGCCGGGGATCCTGCTGGGATCGGGGAACATCTGGTTCCAGCAGAACACCGGGGCGGACCACCTGCGGTCACCCAGTAGGGGACCGGGCGGGGGGGTGGGGGGGTATGTGCTGGCCTGAATGCTGTGTGTACACTGCCTGTCTTCCTTGTTTACCTTCAGAGGCCTTCTCGCTGGCTTATGGAGAATTGGAGCACCCGGCAACTCCAGGGACGGCAACGGCGGGAATTTGTTCAGTGTGCAGTGAGACAGGAGACATAATGACTGGGGCAAAACACGAATGAACTGTAGGATTAATATTCAAATTCACTTTTAATTTTAATATGTATAACTGCTGGTCAAAGCCCATCTGGGCCACTGAGCTAGCTTCACTTCTTCCTAAAACCACCTCACCTTTTAAAAAGCCGTCGGAGGAGTACCGTCATTTGGCTCCCATAATCCGATTCCATTACTCAGAATCGACCGCAGTCCAAACACCCTGCTTTCCGTAATAACCTCATCCCCACAGTTCAAACGTAATGGCAGCATCCCCAGGCTTTCAGCACCATCCTGCCCAGATTCCGGCTCCTATCGGAAATCACTTCACCGCCAAGCGAGTCTACCTGGGTTTCAACACGATTAAGCGCAGGTGAGGAATCACACTCTCCCGTGGAGCTGACTGAGCCCCGATAATGGATTTAATGGAGAGACGAGAGCATCTTTCATTAAATGTGACTTTTATTTTGAAGAGTGGGGCTTATGCTTGTTGAGATCATGTATCTGATAAAGTGTGAGTCCGTTGGTTGACTGGCACCAGCATCAGATAAACTTTTGCGTGGACCACCAGGTTCAAATTAGCATGGCAATTCCTCACTGTAGAATCAGCGGGATGTGTTTGTTGATAAACACTGCCTTTCCGCACCGAGGCGGTTAATTAAAACGTCACTGTGGCTGGAAATAATTCAAGCATGCGAGTGTATTGAAGTGGCAGGTTGTGGAGCCTGACGCTGTAGATCAAGGCAAAACTGTTCAGGCTTTGACACGATAGAAAACTGAATGGAGTGGAGTGGGAATAAATTTGAGGAAGGTCAACATGGCTGAATGAATACAGACTGAAAATTGGTACCGCTAGCCTTGGAAAAAAGACAAAATGTCACAGAAATACACAACATGGAAGGCATATTCAAAACATCCTGTCTTCTCAAGCAGATATTATGTAGAAAGAGACCCAGGGCAGACATATCTGGACGGCACCGTCCTTGTAGGGCTGGTGATCATCTACAAGTAGCTCAGCCATGATCAGAGTCACAGGTCAGTGTTATCGGAGACTATGTTTATTGTTATTCAGATATAGTCAATCAATCTGACAGTAGGACAGAATGTTCAGAGGCAGCCCGGGGGCACATCTCCCTCTGCTGGGGGCGTACTTTAAATTCCATTAGCGTGCGCCCACTCCCTGCAGCGCTGGCGGGGGTCCATGCATGTTTAAGCGTGGTTTCATTAGGCCCCTGCACGCCAAAGACAACAGCGAAAAAAAGCCTCCCTCTGTGCAGTAAGGACCTCTCTGGGAGTCAAACCAACAGCTTTCAGGTTGCAATGCTACAGTAGCCCAATGTAACCTTAACCAAAATTAAGTTTGTTCAAGGTCGAACAGACCGCATAGGACACAGCGCCATAGCCATGGAGAACACAGCAGCATCTGTTTACTCTGAGGAGGGTAACGGACTTCAGGTGTATTTTTAGCGAGAGGCTTTGTGAAATGAAGTGATTCTTTATTGCCTATTTCCTCAAGTCCAGCTATATTGGAATTCTTTCGTTTTTACGTATCCCACCCTGCCTTCCTCTGGAACATTTTGAGGGGTTCTGGGCTTTACGCAAGTGCCAATCGAAGATGTGGCAACCTTGTGCTCACAGTCACAGTAACCTAAACGGTCAAGCCCCACCGTGAGATCATGTGACAACCTGAGCTCACCAGAAACATACATTTACCTGGTCGTTGGAAGATTTTATGCAAAACATTGTGCAGTATTTTCCACTTTATAGAGGTGAACATTTTGCCGGAATCATATAAGAAAAAATAGGGAACGGCACATCCCTCTGATGACTTAAAGCACACGTGGATCTCAGTGTAATCTCTGCAGGAAGAAATGGCTATTTGTTCTGAATTTCTGAATGTTATAAAATAAAACCCGCAATTTAAATGAAGTAATCTTGAGTCATTTTCTGCATTTTAACAAGTTTATGCTGCCTTTTGCTTCAACATGAGGTCTGACTCTACGGGTCAGAACATTTTTTGTTTTTTACTATTATGCACAGCAACATGCATTTTTCTGTAAGCAGATCAGTCCCTGCCGCAGTGGGGGTTAAGGGCCTCGCTCAGTGGTGAACTGTGGGGTTTGAGCTGATGACCTGTCAAAACCATCGATGCATCCTTACATCTTATGGCAGATCCACTGCTGAAGTGTACAAGGGCTGCATGAAAAACAATTAACAAGCGTGTTGAACAGTACACGGGAACAGAACTCACCAGTGACTTAAGAGCGTCCTTGCCAATGTGTGCTTTTTAAGCCTAACACAAAACATTAGCAGATGTTTAGATCTAATGAAAAATAATGGGCTGTACGTTCTAAATATTTTTAATTTTACTGCTCTCTAAGCGTATCCCTACCATTAGCCAATGCAGTATATCTTGAGTATCCATATTAAGCAGTGATGCCTTTATACCATTATAATTGAGTAGTGTTCCTCTAGTGTCACTTAACAGTGCATCAGATCTTTTTCCAGCCACAAGAATAGTAGGAAAAAATAAGTATTTTTTATTCAGTCTTTCCAATTTAAACGACAGTTTAGGAAAACGAGATAAAGTTTTCCTGTATCGCTGAAATGCAGGAGAGCTGGATTGAGATACCATATGTTTTCATTCGTCTTGGTGAGAGCATTCATTCCGGACTAAAGCAAAGCAGCACTGAGGTTAATTATTTATAATTAATTGGAATAGAAAGCAGTCAGTTTTTCACCCTGTAATTGTTCTATTTCCACAACACATCAAAAATACTGACATAAATAATGACAATATAGACCAGTCTATGTTTTAATCCAAGGTGTATCACACAGTCCATGATCTCTGCCCTAAGTCCCTCAGAGCTCCTGAATGCGGGTCTTCCATAACGTCTCATGTGCTTCTTCTCCAGGCCACCATCCCCGATATTATCGGTTTGTAAAGGTTTTCATCTATTCTGATGCTGCATATTTCACTAACAGCAGCTCCAGGTGAATTCAAAGGCTTTATTAAATATGAGGTGGTGCATTATGCGTAGAATTTCCTGTTCTCAAGAATGTGTAACTGTTTCGCTGCAAATCAGGCATGCTTGATGTTCTCTCCGCAACTCAGAACTAATAAATAATGCAGCAGAAATTCAACAGTAGAAAGTAAAAAAAAATTAATCAGACAGTGAGCAATAATTGCCATAGAGGGGCGCTAATGCAAGGACACATAAGATTAGAGACAGCATATTTAGGATGGTGAGCTAGTCCATTACAGACAGACAGGCAGGCAGAGGCAGGCAGGCAGGCTTACAGGCAGGCAGGCTTACAGACAGACAGACAGAAAGACAGATAGATAGATAGATAGATAGATAGATAGATAGATAGATAGATAGATAGATAGATAGATAGATAGATAGAT
>JAABNX020000090.1:20574680-20587391 GCA_015163995.2 Mormyrus lacerda | reverse complement strand
TGTATCAATGACTCATTCTTGACACGTGAGCACGTGAGCCGTGTGCGTGCGCACATTTGAATAATGTCGGGCTGTAAGCGGGTTCGGGCTTTTAAAAAGCTGTCAATCAATATGTACTTGTCAGGTTCTGGCCTTGTCGGGCCTAACTTTTAAGGCCCGATTACAGCTCTAGGTCACACTGTGGGTTTGCATGAGGCCAGGTGGTCGTATCGTGCAATTGCTCAGCATGTGGGGCATGCTGATGTCACAGAATGTACCCTGGGACAAGGTGTACCCTTTCATCAAGACAATGCCCATCCACACACGGCACATCTGACATGGAACCAGCAGTGTGTTCATACTGCCAACTCTGTATTATAATCATTGCCATACAGTCATATGACCTATTGCCACGTGCAGATTCATTTCATTTCCACCACTTCGTCTGGGTGCTTAAATTTTTTTGTCCCTGAGTGTATTACTATTGCCATGCTCACCCTGCTACTTGCTGAGGTACACCCCACTCTGCAGATTAGATGGAGAATCGCTACTCAGGTCATCAGTAAATGGTTCCAATGAAACCATTCAATCACACTCCTGGCGCCATTGGTCTACACCTACACCACATTCCTTTACCGGTTTACTTCACGTCTTCCTATAGGTGCTGACATATCGCAATCATTTCTAATGCAATTTCTGTCTCCCCTGCCTGCAATGATATTCCCGCCTTCTGAAAGTCTGTTTTTTGGTTTTGTATGCGTGATGAGAACATTTCTGACTGTAAAACTGCAACCAAGACAAATGTTACATAACTTCCGAAAATTCCGGAGTCAGTCCCCTATCGGTCCTGCTTCATCTGGTGACTTCACTGATTGCGCTACCACAACTAAGCAGAGTTCAAACCTTATATGACAGCTCCTCCCCCTAGTCATGTGACAAGTCATGTGACCCAGGAACCCTATAGCCTTACAAAGGGAGAAAAAAGCTCAAAACTTTGCATTTTATTAAAGAACAAGTGCTATAAACAAAGGAATAGGCAAGAGGCTGAAAAAAGTGAAGTCACAATAAATGGAAATATTAAAAAATGCATACAATTATTTGTTTGGGAATGGTTCTGCTAAGGTACATCCCAGAAGATAACAGGGGTAGGTCTAGTTGGTCTTTTTGAGTATTCAAGGAGATCCTTCCAACATCTATTTCACATACTAATTATGTCTTTTGAGAGGACTTTAATCATAGCTAAGGGCATATACTGACAATCAGTTGCATAACAAAGAATCCACAGGTATTTATCAAGTTTTAACACTGGCTAGCTAATTCCCAACTTCCATTCAACCTTGATACCACATGGCATATTATAATGTTCTGCATGCCAACATTCCAGCCATAGATGTAATTTTGCACCGTAGGGCAGGCTGTCCCAATGAATTTTTTTAACGAGACCATTGAACTATCAGCAACCCTTCAATGAACGCACCATGCGTTCAGACCCAGTGAGGAGTATATCCGCATTTTGAGATATTACACTTGTGCGCAGAAGGCTCCTGTACCAACATATATAGCATCTAAAAGTAAAAATCTGTGGATTCAACGGTCAGTGCCGAATCCATCAGGAAAACCAGTCATATGGATAAGCTTCAGAAAAACAAGGCTTTAAATCTAATATGTACAAAGAACATGGTCAAATATTGCTGAATGAGAGCAGGGAGAGATTAGGGTCAATGACATTGGGTGTTTGATAAAGGGTAGAGACCAGAGCAGGGAGAAGTATCTCATGAATGTGATCCGTCTGATGCTGATAGGACTGCATGCAGGGGCGTGTACCAGAGTGAGGCCACAGGTGTACAGTCCCGGGCTGAAAGCTGATTGGCCCTCTCCCCTGTCACGCATCAACTAAAAACATATAGTTGCCTAATGATAATGTTGGCCCCTCTGTATGAATTATTGGCCCGCTAATGCCGCTCACCTTCAAAAAATTTGAGAACCACCCCTGACTGCCTGCCATATATGAGTCTAATGTTGGCAGGTGCCTAAAGCAGAGGTAATTGACACAAACGGAGGATCTGCATGCTTGGGAGAGTTTCCTGCACAGCTTTGCAATATTATCAGGTAGTGGCCCGTCTCTTACTGTATGTGATTTGAAGAGTTGGAAATAAATTTTGAGAGCAGTTCCTGCATCCTGTGTGCTGTGATGCAGGCCATTACTGTAACTGCTGCATATCAGGGCGTGCAGGAAATATGTAAGACGAACTCACCTCAGTGCACACACACACGTACACACAGAGATGCCACTTTAGCTTGTAAATCTCACAGCGGGACCCATTCAGAAACGCTTTCCTTTATATAATAATGAGATGATATTGCTGGAAATAATGCTGAAAGCAGTCATTGCGGAACTGGCAATTCTTGCGGATATGCAAATTTTGCCATGACCTCAACAGCCAGCAGCAAAGGAAGTGAACACATTAAGACACTTTGTCCAAGCAGCACGAAGAATCAGAGGCAGAATCAGCTTCATTCACAAAGGATGTTTACCTATCCGAGGCATTTCTGTGTCGGTTGTTTGGTTAAGGTCAATGCCCAGAACAAATTAAATAAAATACCCGGTACAACAGCATGAAGTCCTCTATCCAATGTGGCTTGAAAACCCACTCGTTCAATACTGCACAAAATAATGTAAGCTGCTGAACAGAAAGTCCAAATATAGTAATAACAGTGATTCATCTCTTGAGGAATTCTGATGAGTGAAATACGTACAGCATGCGGGAGGGGGCTGCTCGATTGTGAAGGTGGTAAACATGCTTCTTTTCTGCCGGAACTTATTTCAGCTTGAGGACTGAACCATTTTACAGAGAAACCAGAGAAGGCTTCACTCACAGCGTTTCCCCTCTTCTGGGAGAAGTGGTGGTATCTTCCAGCTAGAGTCCAGGTGGACTACAGACTCGCTTAGCATGACTGACTGGGATAGACAAATAACAGGAAAAAGGTAAACATGTACACATATGACTATCTGCAGGAAATGAACATCAGGATAAGGACACCCAATGATCCCCTGACGCTGCCAAGCAGAGTCCCGCCCACCCCACCCCTCAAAAGGAAATAAATGGCTATTGTTTACAACATCAATTATGGAAAGGCCTCTGGAAGGGTAGAAATCATCTGGCAAACTGAGATAGATTGAACCCCCTTCCATAACTCATTTTCTGATAATTGACGATACGCGAAGATCAGAATATATTACACCCTCAACAAAACAATCACATTGGTTATATGAGCAGTGTCAAATTTTAATTACGCTCAGATGATGTCCGCTGTGGAGCACCTCCCAGCCCGAATATTACCAGCGCTGTCCACCGGCAGCCATTCATTTGCATTCTCAGTCATATTGAGTGGCTTTATAAATGCCTGAGTAACAGGATATATGCTGGGGAGCAGAAAAAAAACAGGTGCATAAACAGTGGAAATAGAATGAAGATGGGAGGAACATAATAT
The DNA here is from genome assembly GCA_015163995.2 of Mormyrus lacerda. Lineage (NCBI taxonomy): Eukaryota > Metazoa > Chordata > Actinopteri > Osteoglossiformes > Mormyridae > Mormyrus > Mormyrus lacerda. Next base: position 20,583,920 of record JAABNX020000090.1, on the reverse strand, counting down.
AGATTAAGTACCCATCAATCACACATTACAACACGGTTACTAAAATACCAAGCAGCCCTCACATCTGTCTTAACCAACATACGTACTGTACAAGTCTGAAAATGATGTCATCATTTGGCCATGTTCCAGGTAAATTTATTCGTCAGGATCAAACAGTGTAAACACTCATTTATAGGATTAATAATTATCATTATTACATATTTATCAGCCAACAAATAAGTTGACTTTCAGCCAAAGTAGAGCCAAAATACCCTAAGATAACACTGATCTCATATAGTACAGTTGAAACTGTCACGCCCAGCTCCGTACGATCCTCCTGTGTGCCACGCCCACCTCATTACCTCGTGTGATTCCCCGATTTGTGGTCACCTGTTGCTTAGTTTAACCTGGTTTAGTTTAACCTGTCCGGTGTATATTAGTCCACGTCTTGCGTCGGTCATTGTTGTATTGTCGCCGATGTTCGTGCCTGTCTGTCCTCTGTCTGGATTAAACCCCGTTTTCCCCTTCTACGCTGGGACTCGTGCCTTCTTACCTGCTTGCCTGCCCACGAATCGCGACAGAAATCACATGTCTTCTTGCAGTGTCTGAATGCTACTTAATAATACATTTATAGAGTACATATTTTATAAAACATCCAACCATTTGCCAAGTGTATGGTAGAATGCGGTTCTGTCTAATATTCTATCTGGTTACATTGCCGTTTCTGTGATATTGTCAAGCTACCAGCAAAGGCAGTAAAGGCACAGGCGTGAGGGCAAACAAGATGGAGTTTATTTAGAACTGACAAGGCAAACAAAAGGGAGACCATGTGGGGGCACATGACCGGACTGGGGAGCACAGGACTGGGAGGCGCTCTAGTACTTCACTAACGAGGGAGCAGACAAGGGGCAGCTAGAGTGAGACACATGAGGACTGAAATGAGAGGCAAGACAAATTAGTAACCGATGTCCACTGGGGAAAGAACAAAGGGGCAGGCGTGCAGAGCATGACAGATATATAGGTTCACTTAATTCCATCTCTGCTGCACAATCTCAGAACGCAGTGTTCTGTAAAGGCTACCCTTGTCCCAGAACTTAAAATGCCATCCTTCGAGTACTGAATGAAAAGTCTCTTTGTAATATAGATTGTTATATCCTTTTTCCTCTGTGGGATTGTGTCTTAATACTGCACCATTACCTGTTTAAATCTGATAGTCATGAAGTTACTGTGCGATTCCTTTTCACTTGTGGCTTAAGCTTGTTAATTGGAAGCCTATGTCTGTCACAATCATGTCTTTATGCCACTGGAGCTGCAGGACATATTATAGGAAGCAGACTCAGGGCTCTGGGTGGACTAGGTGACACCTGTTCAGAGCTTGAATAGAGAACAGCTTGCTCCTCATCAAGACCAAGAGGTGATAACAAGACCCCTTGGCAGGAAATCTGATTGGTTTAAATTTATAATTTGTGCCACTATCGTCATGGTGATACATCCAAAGGGCTTCATTTGTGTGGAGAAGCAATCACATTTTCCTGAAAAGCAGGCCTGTAACGTAATTAAGAAAGAAAATATGACAATGCCATTAAATGATCCATCTATCCATTTTCTGAAACTGCTTATCCTGTTCAGGGTTGTAGGGGTCTGGAGGCTATGAGTGCAAGGCAGGGAAGAACCCAGGAGGGGGCATCAACCTGCCACAGGGCACACTCACACACACATAGACACACACCTATGGGAAATATGGCAACTCCTATTAACTACAGCATATTTTTGTACTGTGGGGCGGGGGAAACCCCATGACTACACAGGAAGAACATGCAAACACACATGGAGCCCTGGCAGAGACTTGAACCCAGGTTTCAGTGCCACCCCCACTATTGAATCACTATCTATGAATTTTACTTATTCAAGTATGGTTTGTATGGAAAATAAAATACATATGTATATACATGTAAGTAGCCATTATTTCTTGATCAGTTTGGATAACTCAATTATTACTTTTCAATCTATGAAATTCTGTTATTCTTTCCTGCATTACAATATAAAAGCATCGGAACATAATAATATCCCCCCCCCTCCTTTCCACACTTTAATATCCATCTCTTCATTCATCCCTTTCGTATCCGCTTATCTGGCACACACCCTGCCGGACAGAATTAAACAGGAATTGGCATTTAAGCAGGCAAATGGTGGCTGAATCCTGCACCCACAGATATGAGCCTTAAACAAAAGAGACCTTGGACGTTGTTTGGGGACAATAAATCTGAATATTCAACATCATCAGTGGCAGAATCGGAAGAAGAGGAGGAGAGACAGAATAGCAAACAGTGGCAGAGGGAACTGCGTGGGCTGATTCGGGCACCCCAGGTAAAGCTCTTGCATAGTATGCAGAGCCAGTTTGGGGATGTTGTTCTGACTGTTCGTGGCCAACAAGGGTCCCCACACCTTGGGATCCCACGCAAATGCATGTTTTCAGTGGTGGTAAACATCACATCTATATGCAAGATGTGTATTAACATGATTTTTTTTTTGTATGGTTGTTGATTCATCCCTCCATCCATCCATTCATCCATCCATTTTCTGTCGATCTGAGTCAGGGTTAAGGGGATTGTTTATTCATTTATCAGTCTTGCACCAACTGCAGTACTTATACTTGTAGCAATAAAAAGCACTTCCTACTGTATACCTCTTATTCCATAACTCCAAAAAGCCAAAAGAAAAAAAAAACATGCAAACATCTCTTCTTAAACCAATTTAATCAGCTCAAGAGCACAAAAAAATAAGTAAAAATAAATAAAAAACGCATCAAGCACTTGACAAGACCAGACAAAAACATCCACAATCTGTATGGTGTTAATTCTGTTTCTGTATGGGTATAGTAATTCAGGCTGGAAAAAAGAGAGGTTGGTGCCCCGTCCAAGGTTATTCTGTGTTCTTGCGTCCCTAGCTTCCAGGATAGGCTCTGCCCCCGCGACCCTGCATAACACAAACGGGTTTAGAAAATGGATGGTAAAATGTCCTTGAGAAGTTAAGTGCATACGCCAGGGTTGCTTTCAAATGTTGGCCCCACCCGTAGCCAGACTCTCTTCCCCGTCTCCGCTACCTCTGCTTTCAACAGCAGTATCTCAAACGCAGGTCGGGATGAAAGCTGCGCCGCACCCGAGGAACGCGCGCGCGTGCGCGCTCACACGCACGTGAAACACCTGGGAGCCGGTGGGTGGGCGCTGGTTATAGTTCCCTCTATCGGGGGCAATCGGTACTTTAATAATCTGCGGCAATAAACTGCTAAATAAGTCATTTTATTCGATAACCTTGTACATCAAGATACATTAATAATACAATCAAAGAACAACTTCATAATGCATTTATAATGCTTTCATAGAACATTAATAAGCAGCATGTATACATTAAAATCAATGTGCACTTAACTTTATTTGAATATGTTATAAATATATTATGAAGGTGTACTTAATGTAAAGCGCTATCTGTAATTCTGCTATTATAATGTATATGAATTCTATTTTAGAAATAAGTAAGTCGGGGTAAAGGGAAAAAGCTGCTGTATCAAATAACTGCGGGTAACGCAAAATAACAGGACGAACAAAGTCGGTGGTTTCAGATTTTCGCTATATTGCAGAACACTGTCAGAGCTGCAGGAGTGAGCAATTCCCTGAAGTCCAGCACAGACATCGGGCAAAGTGTTACCCCGGACTATGAAATCCCTTACAGTGTATGCAGACCGGGAGACCCCTGTCGGACAATGAAGTTGGAATCACACAGGCTTTGAATAACCTTTAATGAAAATAATTTCAGCTGCGACAAAGCAAAAAGTAAAATCTAGGAAACCCGCAAAGCACACTTCTACTGTGGCAATAAATTACAATATAACGATATAAGTATATGCGTGTGTGGGCAGGACTCACATAAGGTGGTAATGAACTGTATCCAAAATATACAGATATTAATATCAGAATAATTCACAGCAGTATGGATAATAAAGATGCACACTGATACAGAAATAACTAACAGCATCACGGCACGTTCACAGTGCTTTTTAATGACTGAAACAGGAACGATCGGGAAAAGCGTTATCGCTTTATCGTGTCCTCGCCAGGAGGGGACAAGCACTCTTGCTCCCATCGGAACTGCCAGTTCGGTTTGTCGTCAGTAGTCCGGGTAGATCGATTGCTGCCTTGGTGTTTTTCGTGCGAGTGGTGTTCTCAGATCTGGCACATGATCACTAACCAAGCTGGCGGTATCCCCCTCATGGACGACGAGTAAACTCAACCAAAGTGCAAGCGGGTCAATCGGTTTAAAATCTTTAAGCAGCTTGTTTGGTTCTCAGATAATAGATCCAAGCTTTCAAATATGCGTGACTTTAAGTGAGGCTTTTTCTTAACACTTGTAGCCTTTCCAAAAATCACAGATATTCTGCACATAATACACTCTAGCAATGTGTCTCTTCCGTTCACAGTAGTTTCACAGTAAAGTCCGTCAACAAACACAATAGATGATTTCAAGAACAAAAAGCATGTTACTTTTCTGATGTCATTGGTGTGCACATACCTTATTAGCCATGCCATGAGCACTGAGAAAGCCAGGGGGCGCTGATGCACTGGAAACTTTCATCTTTTGGAAGGGGGTTGTGGGGGTTTAATATTTGCCCCTTAGGTCACAAGAGCAGGAGCAGGGGAAGTTGCACCAGCAGCAGAAAATCTCCTTAAAGGTCTTGCGCATCTCCTGGCTGCGGAAGGCATAGATGATGGGGTCGATGACAGAGTTGCACATGATGAGAATGAGGTACATGTTGAAGTGCGACATGAAACAGACACAGTAGGGGTTCCGTGGGCAGGAGATCATGAGGATGAGGTGGAGAAAGAAGGGGGCCCAGCATACAACAAATACGCCTATAAGGATGGTGAGTGTGATGGCACCTTTCATGTTGGTCGCCTGGTGGATGGGCGCGTTGCCAGGCAACGCGGCGATGCGTTTAATGTGCAGGCGTGCCAGCAGGAACATGTGGACATACAATGAAGCCATGAGGACCAGCATGGCCAGGAACATGGTGATGAGGAGGATGAGCACGGTGGTGCTCTCCGAGTAGATGATGAAGAGTACACCCGAGATGGTGCAGAATGCCCAGATGCTTGAGATGATGGTCAGTGCCCGGCGCACCGTCACGATGTTGTGGTAGCGCAGTGCGTAGAAGATGGTGACATAGCGGTCGATGGCGATAGCCAGCAGGCTGCAGATGGAGGCCAGCAGTGAGCTGCAGATCATGGAGTCGAAGACGTTGTCCATGGTCTTGATGATCGCCACGTTGATACTTAGGTTGCCGCTGGTGATAAGTGCGATCACCATGGTTTCCGTGGCGTTGGAGACGCTCACCAGCATGTCGGCCACCGCCAGGCTGCAAATGAACAGGTACATGGGCGAATGCAGATTCTTGTTCTTCACGATGGCTGCAATCACCAGGATGTTCTCCAGCAGGCTGACGATGCCCAGCGCTAGGAACACCTCGTTGGAGATCAGCAGCTGCTCGTAGCAGCCAGAGGAGGACCCTCGACTTCCCAGGGGCACCTTGTTCCCCGAGGGGGGGGGCAGGCTGTGGTTCCTGGGGTGGTTCCCATGGAGCAGTCCTGTCGAATTCATCCTCAGCTGCGTGAAGTTCAGCCCTTCTTCATTACACCACCCAGGTCTGCGTACCCTTGGTCTGACAGGATGGTGGAGGGTGGTGAGAGCTTCCCAGGTGTACAGGGTGAGTCAGCAGGGGATGTTGGGGCAGGTAATCTGCTCATGAGCCTGGCTGGCGCACGTGTGAGGTGCAGACACTACCCGAAGACAGCATCTTAAGCACCCCCTTGGGCCCGCCTTCAGTCACTAGCAAACAGCTCATTTTCTCCCGTTGTGCATCTAATGTGCCTGTCTTTAGCCTTCTCTTGCCAGACTAGGTGGGACTTAGAGAGAGAGAGAGAAAGAAAGAGAGAGAGAGGTGATGGGAGATAAAGATGGAGAGAAGCAGAGGGAGATGAGTCAGCGGACTTACTCTGAGTCTGTCACCGCACCCTGGACAACGAGGCAAGTCCGAGAGCAGAGAGCATGCTGCGAGAAGGTGTACCATCACAGGGCACGGCAACAACTCCTGCTCCCTTCACTATTATATCTCTGATTTGCATATTGGGGAAGGGGGAGGGCATGACTCCGCCCTCAATCTTTGCTCTTAGCCAATCGGGGCACACATTGCCAAAGGGGGAGGGCAGAGTGCATGTGGTCTTTGCAGCATAACATATAACACATAACAGAAGCAGAGCTGTGAATGGTGTTGGGGGGGGCAAACTGATGAACTCTCAGTGATGCATTTTGCTTAATCCTCTTATATCCATAAGGAGTCAATTGTTTTATCAATTATTTCCTTTAATTTAGCATCTGATTTACATCAGGTATGAAAACAATGGAATTAGTAGTTTAGACACAGTTATGATTGAATGTATGATTGAATGTCTGCCAAATGCTGAAATAAGATTCTTGCTCACATTTCCTGACCAGGACTTGAGAGTTCCACCTCTGAAGCTCTGGAGACGACACTATAATTGATGGTGAGGGTTGGAGGCATGGACCATGGAACTGGGGGGCAAACTTAAAAATACAGTGATGAGATGATGAGCAATCACAAAATAATTGACTGCAAATAATTTCATGCAAGCTATAAAATGTTTTTAATAAAAGCCTAAATTATATCTAAGTTATATCTGAGTTTTTAAAAAGGCAAACATAAATGGACATGACCGTATGACCACCCTATGGTTAGTTATGCAGTCCATGGATGGGGGCATTTGCTATGCTTAATCTGGAACTGGCTTCATTCTGCTTCAGCCAAATACTTTCCATAAACGTACCACCATCACCCTGTTGATGCTTTTTTTTACACATGGGAGAACTTACCAGGAGCATAACAGAGGTTCTCCAGCAGGCTTTGACCTCCTAACCCTTCCATTCCCATGCAAATCTGCAATGCCCTACATCCCAGAAACTGGCACCGCGCAACAAAAGAGAGGCCACAGCTGAGAACGGAACAAAACAAGGTGCTTTGTAAGTTTAATCTGTTCATTATGTCATTTTATTTATGGCCTCCTCTCAATTTTTAACTATACAGTCAACACTCGTTTATCGCGGTTAATCAGATCCAGACTGTTATGTCCCACCAAATACTTACTTCGGCATTAGTTCAAATACAAGAACTCGTGGCCATAGGTGGAAATTAGCGGGAGAACATTTCAAACTAGATTTAAGGAAGCACTTCTTTACACAGCATGTAGTCAGATTATGGAATAGTCTTCCTCATAACGTAGTGCAAGCTGAATCCTTGGGTTCCTTTAAATCAGAGCTAGATAAGATTTTAACAACTCTGAGCTATTACTTAAGTTCTCTCCAAGCGAGCTTGATGGGCCGAATGGCCTCCTCTCATTTGTATAGTTCTTATTTTCTTATCTTTTTAAGTGAATTTTCGCAAAGTAGGATTCTTTATTTATAAATCAAATATTTTCATAGCTAAAGCATAGAAAACCTGTTTATGACCTTCTAAATACGGTTTAACACTATTAGAGCCCTCTAGGCATGAAATAACACCCTTTAGTCACCATTACTGTTGTGATCGCTGGACACGGAAGCAGGAACAGTGAGATGAGGAATCATGATCAAAGGGTTTATTTGGAATCACTCCAAATGCAGGACACAGAAACATGTAACATCAAAACGTCAATGACAGACCTGGGGTTACAGACTCTGACGTCGACTTACATACACCGGACGAATCAAACTGACAGAGAACAGCTGGTCACAATCGGGGTTGCACATGTGGTTAATAAGGGGGCGTGGCACACAAGAGGGTTGTACCTGCAGGTCATAACAATTACACTCACATTACTCAAATATTAGACAAAATAAGAGAAAATAGGACATATTAGAAATTACAAATGTCTTAGTATTATTATTGTACATTTAATTACAAAGAGGAAAGATTCTTCGGATGTGTAGCAATGTATCATTTTTACTGTCTCGATCAACTTTTTAATGAATATACAAAAACATCGCGATAGAGTGAAGCCACAAAAGTCGAAGCGCGAAGTGACGAGGGACAACTGTAATCTAAAATCATGAATACCAATATTCAAGTACAGTTATACTGGTGCAATTCGCAGTGAATAATAAGTTTATAATATGTAGAAAGGGGATAAGATAAATAGAATAAAGATTTATGCACAGTTGGACCAGAGCGACAAGGATAGTGTCTGTGCATTTCAGATGGGCTTTGCCGACGCCCGCCCCCCCCACAAACACACACACGCACACAAACGTAGGCACCGTGCCTGTCCGAGAGTGTCACTGCCTGATGTTTTGGAGGCCAATTATGCTTAAAAGGCAAGACATTTCAAAACACACTCTTGTGAAATGTCTCCTGTCGTGGCTCTGCCATCACAGGCGGACCGATGAAGGGGGTCAGTTCTGGAAATTTCTATGCCCGGTCCTTTAAATTGTGTCTGATCTTGGTGGCATTCATACACGCCCCCAGACGTTGACCTACATCCTCGGAGTCATCCTGGCTGTTCCCGCGGTCTACTGAGTATTCATGAATCACACTGAGCAGGCCACGCATTGACTTTTTCTGTTCTTTTTTTGTAAAAAAACCAGATGAGTCATGACATAATGGGTCTCGTAAGGTCTGGATGAACTAAAACAATATAACCAGGCCCATAATGTAAGCTTGCAAGCCGAGCGTGCTGTTTTTTTGTTTAATATCACCAGGTTAACTTGACCATAAAACACTAATAGCCACCTTTCCGCCTGAAATATTTCTGTTAAGAAATCATAGGGATGTTGTTGTGTATGTTGTAATTAATCCATACATTATGTAAATAGCCGAAACAGTCTGAATTTGGTGATTAGAATTAATTAAATAGAAGTGAAACCCCATAATGAAAAGTTGTATCTGCTCATAATTTTTATGATATGACTTTAACATACAATAAACTCGTTAGGAATTATTTGTTTAATTTTGTTTGCTCATAATTATCGTAATATGGTGTTAAGGGACAACAGACTCGTTTGAAAATATTTGTTCACTTTTGTTTACTCGTAATTTTTTAGTATGGTATTTACGTACAGCAGACTTGTTTGGAATTACTGTATTTGTTCACTTTTGTTTGCTCATAATTATTGTAATATGGCACTAATGTTCAGCAGACTCCTATACTCATTTGTTCA
>JAABNX020000090.1:20534197-20554589 GCA_015163995.2 Mormyrus lacerda | reverse complement strand
TGTTCTATGAATGCATGATGAATGCATTATGAAGGTACACTTAATGTAAAGCGTTACCCAAATTTCTATTACTACTGGATTTCAGTGATGTCTGAGAATAGAGTGAGGAAACCCTGTTTTGGAGAAAATTACCAGGGAATTATCCCAGGCATGGAAAACCACTGAAGGCACATCCCCCATCTCCCAGGCAACCTGATGCCTCATTCGCACGGTGAGGAGAGATACCGTTTGCAGGAATGGTAAACAAACACCAGGTGGCAGTGTTGTATATGGATTTTCAGATATCTGCCTAGGGTCGCCTGGCATTTTGAGTGTTTGCCACCCAGTGATGCCTGGACACTCACATTAACATAGCATTCTTAAGCTGGAAGGGCGCAAAAATCCAGGCTCTCTCTGTCTATCCCAACTGTTTACCGACTTCAGGTGACTTGCCACAAAACTTTCACACCCAAACACACCCAGGTCCCTCCAGGGAATCCCACAGTCCACTTTCCGTACTACATATTTTTATTACACTTATTTATTTGGCAGGCAGAATATATATATATTTCAGAAAGCAGGGTCAGACAGTCCCTGGAGCACTTGGGGATTAAGGGACTTGTGCAGTGGCCTAATGGTGACAACACTGCCAATTCTGTGCTTTGTGCTGGCAACCTTCTGGCCACAGGACCAATGTCTTGCCCAAAGTCTTGTTCCATCTTATGGAAATGCCGAATTTCAGCTGAATGATAGATACACAAAGATAATAAAAATAGCAAAATTACATAAACAGTATCAGTACACACGGTGCCTGAAGGCGACCCGTTCTGTCACAGCTCTGGCAGACAGCAGCCTCGGGCTGGACGGTAACCGCCACAGAGCCAGGCCCACTGGACTGTTAAGAGCGCAGCTCAGCACCGGTACCAGCTGGCTCTGTCTACGTGCGCTGTGTGTGATTCCTGCGACTTTTATAGCGCCTTACAGTGAGCCGGGGGAAAGCTGTGAAGCAGAAAACTCTACTATCATAAGCAAAGATCTATAGATCTATGTGGACAAAGTCATCTATGGACAGGGATGCACATAACTGGTACACAAGCACCCCCGACCTCGAGTCCTTTGTCCCAAAAGACATGACAGCTCCCTACATAATAGATTATCTATAGATAGTAATGAATATGCCAGTAAGTATGCATTTCCCTTTGAAAGTGATACGTGCGGCGAATGATTGCTGTAACAGCACAAATGCGTACTTATGCTATATATATTTGCGCTGATATGACAAAAAAAATTATTATACATTTTAAACTACTTATATGCTAATTCAAGCTTCATTTGCCATATATTTAAAAGCGATTACTTACCAGTTATGTGCATGTCTATCAATTTATCATAATCTATTACGTAGAGGGCTGTCGTGTTGGGCGGGATTAAGAGCTAGAGGTCAGGTGTGGTTGCAAAGCAAAAGGGGTTTTATCAAGCTCACAGAAGATAAAATGGGAAATATCGTAAACTAGATTGCAAAGGATCTAAACAGGAGGAGCCGAGGAAGGCGAGGCACAGGCAACACGAGGGTATGACATGAACGACTGGATTAGCGATGATGAGACAGACCGGTACTTTTTTACAGATACTAATAAGGGGCATCGGGTGTGGCCATCAGGGCCGTGTGAGGCAGGAGATAGGGGGGTCATGGCAGGACATGAGAGTACTCCCCCCTCACCCCCTCCCAAAGCATGGAACGTGCACGGAGGATAAACAGAAGATGGGATCAAGGGGACAAAACAACAGGGTAGACACATGGGGCAGGGAAAGACAGGACACTGGACAGGACATTCATGGACCAGAGACCAACAGGACAACACCACACAGATGAGACAGACTAGATGCAGGACATGACCAGGCACCAGGGACAAACGCTAGACCTTAATGAGAGACAGAGACAGACAGTACAAGCCACACTAAGACGGAACAGAGAAGCAGAGGGGCAACAGAGAAAGGAGAGGACACAGAAGAGGAACTGCAGGGTCAAAGACCAGGAAAAAGCAAAGGCAGAACAGGGCGCTGGAACAAGTCTTCCAAGCACTGGAAAGCTGGGGGTTGACTCTGAGACGTGGACCCTCTAAAGCCCGCTCACTGGTGTGGTTGAGCCCATCCTGTCCACAGGACTTCAGGGCCTTAATAGGCCAGCAGGGTCAGCCAAGGGGCTGGTAGGGCCAGAGGGCGCAGGGACTGCAGGACAGGAACAGGAGGGTGCTGAGAGGACTACAGAACAGGAACAGGAAGGTGCTGATGGGACTGCAGAACAGGTACAGGAGGGTGCCGAGGGGACTGCAGGACAGGAACAGGAGGGTGCTGAGGGGACTGCAGGACAGGAACAGGACACTGAGGGGACTACAGGATAGGAGGGTGCCACAGCAGGTGTCTCGGTGGACATTACCAGGCAGACCCAGGTCTAAGAAGTTGAATGTGTCGCTGTCTTTCCATCCTGGAGAAACTTTGGGGCCTCTTACTGCACCATTGAGCTGAGGTGGGGGCCCATTCCAAGTCCTCCAGCTGGGCATCATCTGGGTCGGCCAAGAGGGTCAAGCAGACGTGGTGAGCAGGACATGATAAAGGCAAGCTAGTGTAAGGCAGAAAACCCTGTTATCATGAGGAAAGATCTATATCTCTGTCTCACTATGTTCACTTGTTAGCACTATCTATACATGTTCGCTGCTCAGCTAAACTACAGATAATGTATTATTTATGAGATTATGTATTATATCTTCTTTCCAAAGAATCTGCCCGTAGTGTATGTTCACACAGATACCTGTGTGTGTGTGTGCTAATGTACATACTGGTGAGTTGTCACTCACTGATGTGAGCGCACTCATGTGTGCGGCAGGTGTCGTGGAAGGAACAATTCAAGAGGATGCTTAAAACCGGCTAAAATCGGCCAGCGGTTTGTATCTCTGGGAGCGTAATTATCCGCCTCACTGGTGTTCTCTTCCAGCACCAGAGGAGTGCAATGCTTGCCTGTGAAATGAGTGACTTTGTGCGTGTACATATAGGGTGGCTGGCAATCCCGTGAGCGCAGAGTGTGGAGAGACCCTCCCCCCCAAAGCAAAGTCCAATTCTCTTCTTCGCCCCGGGGGGTTCAAACCCCTCCCAGCATGCCCAGCGATAGACAAGCCCAGTGAGCTGCAACCCAAGAAGCAAAGGGAAAACGACAAACTGAAGAATTGTTAGAAATCATAGTACTATTCAGGAGTAGTAGTACAATCAGTAATAGGAGTAGTATTTATTCAATGTTTAGTAGTAGTATTATTATTTGTAATAACATTAATGATAATGAGGAACAGGGCCAGTCTGCCCTCTAGGCAACAGAGGCGATCGCCAAGGGCGCCGTTTGATTAGCGAGCACAAAAGTGTGAGTGAAAGAAATTAGAAAAAATACTGCATTCCGAGACATTACAGTTATTTACACTAATTTTATATCTCACTAGTTTTCTTGTGAAACAGATGCTAGCTAGTTAGGTAGCAGCCAGGTACACTGTGCTACTGAAATGTTTTTAATATAAATCAACTGTCAACATTTGTTTTCTGCTGTTTCTGGGGGTGCAGGGGGTGTTTAGTAGAACCTGGTGAAGATACAGAAGAAAAATTTCACACCCTGATCTTAATAAATTTTTTCAAGTCTCTTTCTCTCTCTCTCTTTCTCTCTCTCTTTTTCTGTCTTTCTCTGTACGTACTGTGACTTACTTCTCCCGAAAGGAGCCTAACACACATCATTTGGTGCGGCAGCATTCCGACACGGAGCTGCGCGGGAGAGGCAGCACGCGGACAGCGGCTGGCTGACTGGGGAAGTGCGGCCGCCGTTAAGACAGAAGATTGATAAGCCTGAGCGGTAATGAAAAAAAAGCGTGAAGGTGACTGAGGATTACGCACCCCCTGCCACTGCAACATCATCTGACACTCAACCATCTCTCCAGCCAAACCTAACACCCCACACCTGAAGACCCCGGCTTTGGAACAAAGTACCAGTGACCCCCATAGGTTTTTCCTTTCACATCTGCCTGTAGGGGGCACTGTCACTCTGCCCCAGGAGACATGCTCTTGCTTTCCCAATCCTCGCCTCCCCCCGAAGTGTCTATATATTGTCGTCATCCTCCCCCCAAGTAAATGTGCCCCACCCATGGCTGAGCTCCACCATGCCTCCACTACCCCCCCATCCCCACCCCCGATGATGGCTATGCTTTCTTTTCATTTCTCCACCGCCAACCGGCGTTCCGGCAGTCTCTGGAGTTCTGATATTCTTCTTCATTTACATCAGATCTACCAGCAGGCTAAAGGCACTACATGAAATTTGGAACGGGACCGCAAGCGGACTCTCTCCGGCAGGAATAAACCACGTTCTGAGGGTGTGCGCATGGTCATGTGACCGCATGAGGGAACGCACATTCGCTGGCATCGCGACCATCGCTAGTTCGTCTACTGCCATGTAGGACTGTGTTTACCATAGCAGCACCCTGTTTTGCACAATCCACTTATTTACTCTTTAAATGTATTACTTTTATGCGTATTAATGATTTAGTTTTATGTATTTATAGGCTTTTATGTTGTGCTTTTGTTGCATTAGTTTCATATCCTTTGTTGTATTTCCTCTATATGATATTGAACAAAGAAATTTTCCCCCAAAGGTCTATAAAGCCTTATCTTATCTTATCTAGATGTGTGTCTGAGTTCCTGGGTGTGCGCACACTGGGTTGTGAGTGTGTGTGTGTGTGTGTGTTTCATGGCTATCAGTTGCTGCATGTTGCCCACAGCGCCAGTCTGCACTGAGACACCCCCCACACCTCCTTCTCAACCCAAGGAGGTCCAGTCCCTGGAGCAGCTCATGTGTATGTGTGTGTGTTACAGAGACACACAGCAGCCGTGAAAAAACAACAACCTGCCCTACTGCCTTCGGTTATATGCAACCCTGTGAGGTTCTCGACATTCCCCACAGGGCATCTGTCAATCAGCTCCCACAGGGAAGATTATCCGAATACGACAAGCTTACCCTGGCTCACGGGCAGGACGGGAAAATGCCACAATCCCGTGTGTCCTCGTTTCAGCAACTGGCTTCTGTCCGCTTGTCTGTTAATTATCGCCATTCCCGTTAATATAAAAAGGCATTTTTCACAGTTTGGCAGACACAACAGGCCCACGTTGGATATATTTGTTTTTGCGATCATTATTTTTTTTTAGGCTGTCGAAACTGCCTAATGGCTGGGATGCAATGTCACAGCTGAACATCTTAATTCTCTCTGTTTAGAAGTGGAACTTGGCCTTATCCTGTGACTTGAACCAAAAACATTCCGTCCAGGTCCCAGCATAGGCATTCCCGGTCAGGGGAAAATACTATTTGAAAACAAGTTTCAAAGAAATTTAATTACACTGTAAATTTACATTTTAAAACGTGGCTTGTGTTAGTCTTATCAATGTTTAATAATAATTCATTGTAAATGCATTTACAATGGTTATTTTTTTTTTGCAAATGTATTTATTGGGATGCGTATGGACTCTGCCCTTAACTACTGTACTACTTGGCTCAGGTACTGTGAGATCGCACAAGCTGGTCCCCACAGCAGGGGGAGCCACTTGCCACTTCCATCCCTTCTCACTCTGCTCAGTGTGAAAAAGGCATCTCATCCACACGCTTCCCACGCCAGGGTTCGTGACGTTCCCGTGCCGCCTATGGGGGCGTGAGGAACGCGCCGCCACGATCTCCCGCCGCGAGGCTCGGCCCTGGCGCACACGGCGCCCCCTCCCTCCCGACGCTTTTAGAAATAAACACACGGGGAGCGAGACGATAAACATACCACAAGGGGTCTAAAATGAGCCAGAAATAAGCTGCGCGGCGCGATGGCGAGCCCCGAACGCCAGAAGCTCGGAACACAAGATCAATCCCGGCCTCAAAATACAGCCAGCCTGCAGCTAAAGCTGCTGTTCCCCCAAAACACAGGATGAGGCGTGTAAGAGAGGCCTTAATGATGGAGCCGGAGCCAGGAGTTCTGCTGGAGTCTCGGCGCCGTCTTCGCAGCCTTTGAGTTTTATATAGCGCCATGTTCATGGAGTCAGAAACAGATGGGTATTTCCTAAAGAAAAACAGGCTCCACTGTTGCAGCTGTCAAAAAACGCATCTGTACATATATGCACCCCGTTAAACTCTCGTTCCTGAAAAAGAACAAATTGACACTAAAACCGGATTTAATATCGGTTGAGGCTGTGCATACTTTCAGGTAATGGAAATTCCCAAGTGGGGACGAGACCCCACAACCTCTGGGAAATGGGGCTCCCTCATCACCATCGCATTCTGGGCACTGATATTGAGAGTGAACGGGGACACCACTCTCCTCTCCGTCTGAGTGACATAACAGGATGCCGAGGACCTTTTTGAGGCAGATTCTTCGCTTGTCTCACACGATTCTTGGGGGGAGGATGTTTTGGGGGTTTTCTGTGCCAGACACCATCCCAAAGTGGGCGGCTCGGCTGTTGACCTCCACCGGCCAATCTACTTTGTGCCCGACACACTTCCTATCCGCACGCGTGACACTAACACCTGAAACTTCCAAACTCCGGATTACAGGCTCTCCTTTCCCTCCTCCCTGCCTTAACGTCTCTGAACCCAGCTGAAAGCTGATTGGTCCACAGAGTGCCGCCTTCCCCTGTCACTCAACGATTCAAAACACATTATTGGCTGATGACAAGGTTGGCCCATCTCTAGGATATATGGCCCATCTTCTGCTCTCCCCACCTTAGAAAATCCTGGAGATAAAGTTTTAAATAAAAAAAAATGGATTTGGTTTTTGATGGGTACAATGGAGACATTGAATTTATTAGGAAATAAATGTTTCAGTCATTGTGAGCATAGTGCTGTGCCTTCAAAATAATATAAATTTATGCATTTCTTTAACAAAGCCTTTTGGGAAGTCATCAGTGCAAGGATAACAATTACGGGAAGTAGTGAAGAAGTACTGTCTGTAACAGCCATTTAAATCTGATTATTATTATTATTATTATTATTATTATTATTATTATTATTATTATTATTAGATGGTAATTGATCTCATTCTCGAACACCGTCTCCTTAACTACAGCCCCTCTGGCCCTAATTAAATGCCATTAAAGAGCAGGGATACGGCTGATCAGTTTTGGGATTTCTTTTGCTGTACTGATGCCATGTACTGCTTGCTGGTCAGGGGCATATACAGGGGCGGAGCCACAGGGGCACTAGCCCCAGCTGAAAACTGATTGGTCCCCTTAACCTGTCTCTCACCAGTTCAAAACGTGTCATTGGCTAATGATAAGGTTGGCCACTGTGTGAAGTATGGCCCCACTTATGCGCCCCCCCTCCCAAAAAAAAAGAGAAAAAAAATCCTAGAACTGCCTCTGGTGCTGGTGGGGATATAAACTTGTACTGGACAACAAGCCCCAGAGAGGGATACTAATCTCAAAGCTTAACAATTAGCCGTAAAAACATCTGGATGCAAAGATCTGTGCAATAACTCACTGATGATGACATCAGCTATGAATCAAATGTAATACAAAGTTTTATGTCATATCTTCATATTGCTCTACTGTGCACACCTGTCATTTTTTGATTTTTATCGCACAAACAGTAGTCCTTCCTTCAGAGTTTGCGTGATCCTTGCACTGGTGTATAGTCTGCATGGGTCTCTTGCTACATTAGAAAAATGAGTAGCTAGCGGAAAAAAAACACTTTGGCATTTATCAGTTTTATGAAAAGGGAAGACTTGAAGAACATTTTATAGAAATGATCTAAAAAACAATATTAGTGATGATGCTATATTTCAAGACTGAATTATCTCTCTCTCACACACACATATATCCATACGTGTAATTGGCTCTATTCCTCCAGCTCGCTCTATTATATTTTAATGACTTTTACTGAAGTAAAGAAAAAAAAAACATTCCACATTATTACGTCTGATTTTTTTTCAATTATATTACTGCCTCTTTTAGTCCATATTTAAATAGGAAATACGGCTTCAGTGTATTACAGCGAATATGTATCACGCTGAATGTGTCAGATAATAAACCTTCATTTAAACTCTTTTTAATTATCTGTCCGACATCCTCCACCGGGAAAATGAAAACCACTCGGATTAAAAAGGGAACATCGGTGACAGTTTGTGACAGTTTGTGATGACTGGCCTTGGTAAGTGCATATTACCTGTCAATTAAGTCTGGATGATTCCTGGGATTGAAATGAGTTGAAATTAAAATCAACTGAGCTGCCCCCCCCCCCCCAAGACATTGGTTTACTGATTATGTATTTAATTTTATTTCAGGTCACTGACATGGTAAAAAGTAAACTAGCTTGTATTCTAATTCTTCTAGGGTAATTCTTCAAAAGTCTTCCACAAGAAACAGCTTCCGCCCCTGTCTCTGGCAGAACACGGCCTTCGTGATAGAGTGGGTATTTGTTCTGTATGCTGTCCGTATACTAGACACATACAGGATATAAAAATTGCTGAGTCACTGGCCATCAGCACCAAAAAAAAAAAAAACATTCAGTCCAGTAAATAAAAAAGTGTTTGTCCGTCCCTGTTCGCTGACTGCTGCATTAAAAGAAAATTGGCAGAAGGTGTAAATAAGGTAAATGTAGGTCATTTGACATGGGGAGGATTATGCTATTAAGGTCGGCACAATACGCCCGGGCCTCACCAAATAATGACAGTCACCGCAACTCAGAACACAGAAATCAAAGCCTGGCTCAAGATTCGCCTACTCCGGGAGTGAAACCGGTCTGCTGGCCAACCAGAAGGGGGCACTGTGTGGTGCACACTGGGCGCGCCAGAGGAGAGGCGACGGACAAGACGAGACCGGGAAACCTGAAAGACAAAAGCAACACCATCAACGAGGGACCGGAAACAGAACCGACACACAGAACAGACACAAGGGCAGAAGCCAAGACAAAACCTGACACAAAAGGGGAAAGGCCGAGAGACAGACAAGGAAGGGAGACACATGGGGAACACAGGCAGGTGGAACGAAAGGGCCGGGAGTGAACATGGGAGGCAAAGGAGGAGGAGAAGCAGGAACGGGAGGAACGAAGGGACGAGGAGCAGACAGTGGAGACCAGACAGGCAGGGACGGGGGACAAAAGGGAGCCTGAGGGGGCCCAAACAAGTGGCAGCCAAAGGGGCCACAGGCAAGAGGGAGAAGGGAGGCGTAGGGGACGACACAGGGGCCAAGGGAATGGGATGAGCAGGAGGAGCAGGAGGGACTAACGGCGCAGACGAGCAGGAGGGGGAAGCCGCCACTGGCGACAGTGCAACCGGAGCCCGGTAAGGTGCCGTCTGACGCCCAGCCGGAGCAGGGGGGCCCGGAGGTGACCGACATGGCGCCCGAGGCGATGCCGAGGACCGGCACCTAGGTACCAGGGGGGGAACCGGAGGTGACCGTCGACCCCGAGCCACAGGGACTGCAGGTGGCCCCAGAGCCCCAGTCAAGGCGCGCGAGGGCGAGTCAGAGGGCTGGGCGGGCGGGACCTGGGCCCGACGCCTGTGTCCCCTCCCTTTGCCCCGCCCCTTTAAGAGTTTTAGGTACCCGGGGAATAGCGTCCCAAACTGCGCTTATCCCCTTACCATGTAGGCATGCCGGCCGGTAGTGGTATGCTTCCAGCGGAGGCGGCATCTCCCCGGCAAGGCTGGTCAGGGGTAGCGTCATGCAGGCAGCCTCCGTGTCCCCCCATGTGAGCGAGAAGAGCCCGCGCCCACTGGCGGGAACGAAGGCGGGGACCAGAGAGCAGGCTCCAAGGAAGATTGTCGGGGCTTCCTCTTGCTGCTATCGGTTTTGCTTCCGCTTCCTCCAACCCTCAGCAGCGGAAGGCGCAACCGTCTCTGGTGCGTCAGGTGTCAGCCCAGAGACTCTCTGCGTCCGTTGCTCCATGATCCGCTGCTGCAGGCGTCGGAGATACTTGCGTACCCTCTGCAGGGGGTACTGCTGCCCGGGCGGATGCTCCTCCCTCAGGAGGTCGGCTCCCCGGCAGGTCAGGTCCAGGGATACGGGATCCTCCAGGACTTCGGGCTGGGAGCGCCAGTACACTGCTTTTTGCAGCAGACCGAGCCACTGGTGCCCGGTCTGCCACGCTGTGTTTTCCGGGAGATTCGTCATTCTGTCACGATCGGGCGGGCGAGCAAGCGGGCAAGCAGACGAGCAGAGCCAGATGGACGGGGAAAAAGGGGTTTATTAAGGGGAAAACAGGGCAGCAACGAACGAACATTGACAATCTAATGACGGATCTGGGAAACAGGGGGAGACGAGGACTAATATACACAGGACAAAGCAAACTGAACAAGGCACAGATGAAAACAATCAGGTATGAACACTAGGTAATGAGGGGGGCGTGGCACACAGGAGGATCGTACGGGGCCGGGCGTGAGAAAAACACAAATGTAAAATGTTTCTTGATGGACTCCTTTTTATTTTTTTTAACCTTTTGTCCTGTCCGGCAGCTTTAGGAAGCAGAATCATGGTCTGAATGCACTGCTGTGTCAGACATATTTGCTTTACCATGAGAGGTTCTATAAACTCTGCATAGGCCCCTCATGTCGATCGATTTCTTTTTATTTTATTTATTTCATTTTTAGCACGTGTAAGATATCGCAGTGGCTGATCTGGCCGAAAAGGGGGGACACATTAGGAGGGGGGAGAAAAAGAAAGAAAAGAACCGAGAGAAGAGAAAAAAAAACAGAAAAACAACTATATGAATAAAGTAGACAAGACGAAACACAATTTCTAATTGCTGCACCTGTAAAGGGAAGAAGGGAAAAGACAGAAAAGGTAAAAGATCAACAGCATCTGAAAAAATACAAGCAAAAATAAAGAATAAAGAAATTAACCCAGCTATGCAAACATACAAAATTGTTTTGTGTACGTGGAGTGCGTGCAAGTGTATGTACACACGTGTTCAATTGTGCTGGCGAGATGTGTGGGCTTGTGTGCGTGTGTTGCGTGCGTGTGTGTGTGTGTGTGTTTTCATCATGGAATGTACTAAATAGCGAGGGTGGGAGGCCGCAACCACACCGCACAAGAGCCAGAGGTCAGCGGAGACAGGCACAGGAGGTCCAGGACGTCCGCAGCCCCCGAAGAGCACGGAAGAGCCGAGGCCCCACGTCCCAATGACAGCCGCGCCCCCACTCCAGCCGGGGGAGGAGGGAGGTCCCAGACACAGCCCCCGCAGCCAAAAGGGCATGAGCCCCAGAGAACCGGAGGCAATAGGCAGCCGACCCCGCATGGGGGTGGCCGCTCCCGTACGACCCAAGGCCAGGACTGCAAGGACCCCAGGCGGCCGGGGGTCGACCAGCCCTTGGCAGAGAGCCCTACCCACGCCAGAGAGGCCCAAGCCCCCGCCCCGGGCCACCACCACAAGGAAAGGGGCCAGCAACCATGCCCAGAAAGCCAACCCCAGCCAGGATGGCAGATATATACCATACACACATCCCCACAACATACACAGACACTCACATGCAGAGAAAAAAATACATATGTGTTTATGTCTTCCTGACGGACTCCTAACGCAGGTGCAACAAGGGGCCGAGTCGCTTCAGTTGCTGAAAAGCGAAGTTAACGACAAAAAAAAAAGGATCAAGCTTATGAAATCAAGATGGTCTAAGCAAGAAATCAGAGTGAGTTTCACATTTGTAAAACTACAATGTAACTGCAAAGCTATGCGTAAATAAGACTGGCTTTCAAAATTGCCTTTTGCATCTTAATGCTGACAATCTGGTGTAAGTATTACTTGGAGGAAATTAAGGTCAAATGCATCTTGCCCCCCTAACAGAACAACTGGCCTCAGTCTGCCCCCCCCCAGTCTAAATGGTCTAGAACCTCCACTGCTTGCAGGATGGGCCAATGCAATTTGAGATTAATCCTGTTTAATGTAGGATTATGTGAGATTTTCTGAGTCCTGTTGGGAGGTATATATGTAGTCATATAAGAACTGTACTTGGCCAACAACTACAATTTGATTTAATGGACAAACAGATACTAGTAGATGACGGAAACAGTTAGAATCAGTCAGTGACCGTAAGCGCGAATAGCCGGAATGTTCCAGAATCAATACCGGGTTCTGGACAGGGACAAGACGGCGGTGCCGGAGCAGGACAAAAACATTTATTCACATTATCAGATTATCTTTTTATCCCTCCCTGTCTATATTAAGGGTTCAAAGTATCGATTTGATTCAGCAGAAATAGAAGGTTACGAAATCCTGACTTTCGTAAGGGACATCAAGCAGCCTAAGTCTGAATCATTAGCCCGGAATTTCTGCTGCATATCTGCAGATTCTTTGTCTCTGAAGTAGATAAGGGGTTAAGGAGCCGTTTCACAGGCGTGATGAATCACCTCAAATTAATTCTTTGGTTTCAGCCCAGCGTGAAATAACGAGCATGACAGAATGACCTGCAACGGCCTTAATCCTAAAACGTGATGATTGTCTTTGTGTGTGAAGCAAGTGAACAAAACACTCGCATTAACCCTTTCAGATGCTGAATGTCAGCATAATCTATTTTCATTGTGTTTCCAGAACAGGTAGGTTCAATGCAAAATGATGTACGGAACCGGAAAAAAACCTGCTGTCCACATTTTCATCCCTCACGCTTTGCTCCATTCATCTTCAGGTCGAGCTACTTTTAGTTCAAGGGTCCGGCAGCCTGGCCTCTAGAATCTCCTTGGCAATTCTTGGATGGCATGGAATCTACCCCGGGCTTCAGATAGGTAGCGAACAATTTTCTTTTTATTTACATGCACATGAACTCTGGCATATTTTCCCAGCATGCCTAAGACAGTCAAATGTCCAGTTTCCCATAGATCCAGAAAGTGGTCAGAAATTGTCTGGAAATAAATAAATAAAATCGAGACAAGGTCAAGGTCTGACGTATTTTACATTTGATTCATTTAGATACATACGTCTGAGAAATCAGTATCAGCCAATCCTGAGCGCAACTGTGAGTTAAGGGCCTTGCTCACGGGTCCGATGGTGACATCACTCTGTCGACCAGACAATTTGAACTAGCGACCTTCCAGTCACAGACACAGCGTCGCACCCCCGCACACACTTCTGACTAGGAATGCATAGAAGAGAAGTTTGACCGTGCTCTTGGGTAACACTTAGTCCGGACGTCCGGTCACCTTTTGCGCGGATGGTAAAGCACGGGGCTGAGAATGCTCTGTCAGCGAGGACGACACACCTTCCCCGGAGCTGTGTGGGAAGAGCTCCAGCAGTTCTGCTGCCAAGGACCAGGTCCTCTGGCATCCTAGCCTGGATGCTCTTCTCAAAACTTGTGAAGGACGGCGCTCCATTCTTACCCTCAGTCCGTCCTATCTGCAGAGCTGAAGCTATGGGTTGGCATGGAGGTGCCTAGTTAGATTCACGCAGACTTCCCCTTTACAGTATTTACATGCTCCCCCAGCAGGGGTGACTTTAAGATTTTTTTAAGGTGCCAGGTAAAAGAGAGGCCATAATTCAGACAGAGGGGCCAAACTTAGCCGGTTACTTACTGGTGGGGATTGGGGAGAGAGTAACTTTTAGAGTGGGGCCCCAGACACAACAAACCCACCCTAACCTACAAGTTCACCCCCATCCCACTGTTTACCATAGCAACCATGGAGAATTTCACCACAACAATCATCTCATATTACCTTAAGCATGGAGTTAAATGCGTTGCACTATTTGTGGCCAGTCTACTCAGTAATGCGTACATCAGAGATGCACCAATGTCCCCGATAGCCACACACCACCTCTATTTTTTATCATGATGCAGTAATTCATGCCGTCCAGTAACCTCGTCGCCACGACAGCAGGTGTCATGGCGACAGTCTGTCTCTCTCCCTGCTCGACGTTCGCTCAAAGACATCCGAATGGCCTTAAATGGATAATGAAGGCAGGTAATACTCCAGGATTTATTAAGGATATGACTGGATTTATTGGTTTTTCACACCCTGCAAAGACGCTATGAATTGCTTAAAAAAGGGCAGTTATCGGCCTGTAATAACTGAGCTCTTTCCACTGGCGGGCAGACTCCGTTTTCTCATTTGTCCACGGAAAAACGGTCCCCTTACGACTCATTACTATCTGACTGGAGTGGCCCCGATACCGCACTCTTACCTGTCAGCGTCCTCCATCGCCACGGTGATGTGGAATCCGGGCAAAGCGGAGAGGAGTATGGACTGCATGGCTGAGCAGGTCAGGGAAGAAAGATAAAAAAATCGTAGTTATTTTCCAGCAGTGAAATGTTACGCGGGTTAATGTGCAACAGGAGAACCGCCAGGGACCCTGCTGACTGCCTTTCTGTCGAGAGAAGGAAATGTGTCTATTAGAGCAAACTTACGTCTGGAAACTCCAGACTTTTAGAATGCTATATTTTACAATGCTATATTTTGCAAAAACATACAGTGTAAATCTTTATATGTTAAAAAAATGAATTGTGTTACAGCCATTAAATCAATAATTCAATTCAATAATTCGGTTTTTCAGCACAGCAACAGCGATAGTTAAAATTATAATTTTTTTTTTTTTATGTGTGTGTGTGAGCAGGTATTATTACCTTATAGAATTAGAATTTGGTGGATCAGTGGTCATTGTTAACACACAACAACAAAATGTGTCCTCTGCATTTAACCCATATGTGACATAGCAGGGGGGCAGCTAATTCAGCACCCGGGGAGCAGTGCTTGGGGACGGTACCTTGCTCAGGGTACCTCAATGGTGGAGGACTCGAACCTGCAATCTTTTGATGACAAGTGCACGTCCCTAACCATCAAGCCAGCGCTGCCCACGGACCGTCAAGCACTCGCCAATTAGAGCAAAAGATCCTACAAGAATCCGCTGCTGCGGCGGCACAATGGGACACAATGTCCCCGCAATGGGATGAATACCCGTCTTTTTAACTTATGGAGGCCAGTTTCCTGGAGGGGAAACTCTATTTTGTAAAAATCTGTGCCTGCAATGAAAAAACTAAAAATGCAAAAACTCTTGTATTTTGTTTCATTACTTATGGTTATGATTAGAGCTGGGTGACAGTTAAGGTTGTCATTGTTAGCGTTAGCATTTTTTCATAGAAATAAATGAGCCCCCCCCCAAAAACATGATTACACGACTGCGTGTGTGTGTGTCCGTTTAGTAATGCGAAAAATAAATTCAAAGTTTTTACATATGAGGACACAATAAAAAACCATCTGCTCCTTAGCAGATCATAAAAATAGGTAAAAACTGTACAAGCTCAGAGAGACAACACAGGACATGTTAACACCGTGTCATTATTTATTTAGCAAAGACCAGGCCAATATGCAGAAGCCATGCGTGAAAAATGAAACTCACCCTTCCTGCTTTCCATAGGAATTAATGGGGTTAGTAGGAGCAAGGTGTTGGTAATCAAAAGCACGTGATTAACTGATCATCAGCGCGTTTGTCCCCCTCTATAAAAGCGGGAGTTTTGGCAGTATGCTGGTCTGGGGCATTCAGGCGTGTGTTACCATAATGGCAAAGAAGAAAGATGCCAACAGTGATCTTAGTGAAGCAATCGTTGCTACCTCTCAGCCTGGGAAGGGTTATAGGTAGGGGTGTAGATAACTGGTATGCAAGGACGCATTCACCTGTAAGAATGACACATGCGACAATTGATTGTTGGTAAAACATCACAGCAGCGCAAATGCACATAAAATAAGTACACATTTGCGTTGCTATGAAAACAAAATACGCTGCTGAAAAAAATTAAAGGAACACTTAGAAAACACATCAGATCTCAATGGAAAAAAAACATGATGATATATATACTGATATGGACTGGGTAATGTGTTAGGAGTGAAAGGATGCCACAATGCTTGAAGGAAATGAAAATTATCAGCCTACAGGGACTGAATTGAAAGGCACCCCGAAAATCAAAGTGATAAAATGATGCGGCAGGTTAGACCATTTTGCCGAAATTTCATTGCAGCAACTCAATATCATACTCAGTAGCTTGTATGGCCCCCATGTGCTTGTATGCCTGCCTGACAATACTGGGACGTGCTTCTAATGAGATGACGGATGGTGTCCTGGGGGGTCTCCTCCCAGATCTGGACCAGGGCATCACTGAGCTCCTGGACAGTCTGAGGTGCAACCTGATGGTGTTGGATGGACCAAAACATAATGTCCCAGAAGTGTTCTATTGCATTTAGGTCAGGTGAGCGTGGAGCCCAGTCAACGATATCAGTTCCTTCATCCTCCAGGAACTGCATGCATACTCTCATCACATGAGGCCGGGCATTGTCCTACACCAGGAGGAACCCAGGACCCACTGCACCAGCATAGGGTCTGGCTATGGGTCCAAGGGTTTCATCCTACAACTAATGGCAGTCAAGATGCCATTGTCTTGCCTGTAGAGGTCTGTGTGTCCCTCCATGGATATGCCTTCCCAAATTATCACTGACCAAACACCAAACCGGACATGCTGAACAATGTTACAGGCAGTATAACATTGTCCATGGCATCTCCATAACCTTCTGGCAATGGCACACATTGATGTGTCATCCTGGAGGAGCTGGACTACCTGTGCAACCCCTGTAGGGTCCAGGTATTGACTCATGCTACCAGTAAGGACACTGACCTTAGCCAAATGCAAAACTAGTGAAAAAAACGGTCAGAAAAGATGAGGAGGGGAAAATGCCAATGGCCTCCACCTGTTAAACTATTCCTGTTTTGGGGGTCATCACATTGTTGCCCCTCTGATGCACCTGTTGCTAAATTTTTAAACACCAAAGCAGCTGAAACTGATTAACAACCCTCTCTGCTACTTAATTGACCAGGTCAATATCCCAGAAGTTTAACTGACTTGTTGCTATACTCTGATTAAAAAGTGTTCCTTTAATTTTTTTGAGCAGTGTATAATGTATTTTAATCTTTATATGCTAACTCGACTTCTTTTGCGGTATACAGTATGGGTATTTTCTTGTCATAAACATAAAAAAAGTACGCATTTGCACTTTTACAAACAATCGATTGTTGCACATATCATTTTTAAAGGTGAATGCGTACTTGCATACCAGTTACCTACAGCCCTGGTTAGAGGGCCATTTTCAAATAATAAGAACTACAATGGGAAAAAAATTCAAGACAGTGGCTAATGTGACATCCCAGAAAATTCAGCCCAAGGTCAGACCATGTAATGCTCAGAGAAATAACAAAAAACCCAACAGCTACATCTCAGACTCTACAGGCATCAATTAGCATGTTAAATGTTAAAGTTCATGACAGTACAATTAGAAAAAGACAGAACAAGTACAGTGTGGCTTGTTTCGATGGGCTTCCAGGGAAAAGCCCTTTCTTTTTAAAAAGAACGCGGCAACACAGCTTAGGTTTACAAAGCCGTGTCTCAACAAACTACAAGGCTTCTAGAACAACATCCTTTGGACAGACAAGACCAAAGTGGACATGTTTGGCCATAATGTACAGTTTCACATTTGGCAAAACCAAACACAGCATATTTAAAAAAAAACAAGTCATACCAACTGTCAAGCACGGTGGTGGAGGCGTGATGATTTGGGTTTGTTTAGCAGCCACAGGACCCGAGCACCTTGTAGTTATTGAGTTGACCATGAACTCCTCGGTATAAGAGTCAAATGTGAGGCTACGTGTCCAGCTCATGAAGCCTTGGCAAACTGGGTCATGCAACAGGACAATGAGCCCAAGCACACCAGCAAATCTACAATAGAATGGCTGAAAAAGAAAAGAATCAAGGGGTTGCAGTGGCCCAGTCAAAGACCAGACCTCAATCGGGCTGAAATGGTGTGGAGGGACCCTAGTTGAGCTGTGCACAAACGAAAGCCCGCAAACTTCAACGAACTGATACGACGTAAAGAAGCGTGGGCCAAAATTACTCCACAGTGATGTGAGAGACTGATAAAGACATACCAAAAATGATAAGTTATCGAATTGCTCCTCCATTTTGGCTTCATATTTGTTAAATAAATAATGACATGGTGGAATCTGCTGTGTTGTTTTACACCTGAGGTTAGACTGAAATAATTTTACCACCTGGTATGGACCAGATCGTTTTTTTATATTATGTCCTGATACGTACAACCATAGATATGAAAGATGGTGTGCTTTCTTTTTCACATAACTGCATATAAATGTATACACAGACACACACATGTCTGATTTATTGTAAATGGAATATGGTTTTCTTTAGTATTTTTGGAAAATAGTGACAAAAAATGTAGGCAGGGAACAGGGAACACTGCAAAGAGCAGTTCTAGACTGGGGGGGGGTGGGAAGGAGCAAATCCAATGACATTGAAATAACACCCCCCCGTTTACCGCTGCCCCAGCAATGCGCGCATCTCCGGCACGTAAAAAACACTAAAGTGGAGACTCTTCGTTTCCGTGACGACCCAGCGGCATTTTTGCACCATCATTTTCGGATGATGAGAGGCGCCATTCCCTCACTGCCACCCATGAAGGGAACAACTCCGGTTTTCTCTGGCAAATAGCTTTTAAATGAAGCTCATGGGTACAAACGGCGATTCACCACTTTTGCCCCCCAAACCCTTGGCTTTTTGGGAGCAGACTTACTCCTTTTTGGTTGTTTTCCAGGAGAAGATACTGGGTTTTATGAGCCAAGGACGCGTTAGCGCTCGGCTACGGGCAGGCCCAGCGCGCGTTGCATTATGGCCGCCCTCCCTGCTGATTTATGGCGTCTGCACCGCCATTGTTTGCCGAGCTGTCCCCGGCACTCATTGAGGACCTCATCTATCTCAAGGTTCTCTCAATGACACCTTAAATCCAAAGCGGAACGACAGAGAGAGACGGCGAGCAGGAGAAACAGACGATCAATCATCCTCCAGGTCACCGTAACCTTGAAGTCAGAACTAGCTGGACAGACGGACCAAAAAAAAATTGCAATTTCTACACACTGCATTTCCCTTTAATTCTGTTACATTTTGTCACATAGCACTTCCAGGCTAATTTTATTTTTGCCCTGATTTCCCATAATGCACTCATTCCACCCACAATAACTACAACAGTTAATCTTTTTCTTCATAGGACCGTTTGACCCGGCACTTCTAACCACAAAAACAATATTATCGCCCTACACGTATAAAACAGCCTTATAAAGGATTAATACTGAGATTTCTTGCATTCTTCATTCTGAAAGCTATTTTTCTCAGGTTTTTAATAAGTTATCAATTTCAATATTAATGTATATTTAATAAAATCCAGTTTATAAAAGTACTAAACAGTATGTAGGCTGATATGTTAAACTTCCTTTAGTATTTTTGGAGGGATTTTTAAAAATTATTCTTTTTAAAGCTACTTGTATGTTTGTATCTTTGGCACGGTTCGCGTCGTATGGATCTGTATATAACACACAGACACATGTGACTCTCTGGAGGATTATGTGGTACTGTAGGTCTATGAAAGTTGATCTTACTTTGCAGGAGTGAACAGCAGCTCTTTGGCGCGGGGCAGCAGAGGATGCAAGTCGCCAGGTGGACTCCCATCATTGTCACCAGCAGAGGAAAAGCAGTAAAAAAATATAAAAAGAAAATATCTTCATATTTTTTTATTTCATAAAAACAAAAGACGTTCAACTCAACTTATTTAATTAATTTTAGGATTATAGGATTAATTAAAAACTCATAGGCAATTAACCAAATAATTTAGGAATAGGGATGCTAATTAGGTTAAATGTGTCCGTCAGCACAATAACTAATGGGTGATCTATAGGCATCTGTTTAGTTGCCGGTCTGGAGTAGATCCCCCCCAAGGAACCTCACCAGATAATCAGCACACCCCGAGCCGGGTTTGGGTTCGAATAATAACCTTGAAGGCCTGTGGTCTAGGGTACAGGTGGTGTCCATGAGAGAGGTGGCCCAGTGCCACCCCCAGGCCTCCCCAGGAGGGGTTGCCAAGGTTTAGGCAGGCAGCAGTGAGCCACTGCTCACCATCAGTTCTCCTGCTGATCCGGAAGATTCCCATCTCACCCGCTGCCCTTCTCAGAAAGACACAGGTGACGTCAAAGTGATACCAATACAGTTTACCTGAGTCTTCTGCTAGTGATCCATGAAGAGACGCCCAAGGCTGCACGCACCAGAGAAATAAACATTAGGGCTCCCAGTTTCACTCAGCTTTCATTGTTCCGAGAAGCACAGTGAAAATCATATGCTACAGTCACAGCGGTGGATAGGACAGACAGCAGTGCAATGAGAGACAGGACAGTGCAGGACAAGACAGTGCAGGACAAGAAAATGCAATGCAGGACAAGACAGTACAGGACAAGAAAATGCAATGCAGGACAAGAAAACGCAATGCAGGACAATACAGTGCAGGACAAGAAAACGCAATGCAGGACAATACAGTGCAGGACAAGAAAATGCAATGC
>JAABNX020000090.1:20498381-20520344 GCA_015163995.2 Mormyrus lacerda | reverse complement strand
GACCACACACATCACTGCAGCAAGTCACATGATGTCCAGACCTGACCACACACATCACTGCAGCAAGTCACATGATGCCCATGCCTTCAGGAGCAAGGCATTCTGGGAGATGGATCGGGCCTTCATTCACTTCACTGTCAGCCGCAGAGCCAGAAAAAAGAACATCTAATTAAATTTCAATTAACAGCAGAAAATGTCACTTTGGAAAAGCACTAATATCTCATAATTGTTTTGCAATTGTAATGGTTTTGGGGGGAGCAAATCGAGAAAGCGATTGAGGGCTGTGAATGTCACAGTGCATGGTGGGAAAATAGCAGCAAATGGATGGGGTCTAGGGGCAGGGATCAGCATGGTGGGTATTGCTATCATGCCCGGCATTTGAGGGACCAGCAACACACAGCTTTTATAGCGGTGAACTTCATTTGGCTGGTATGCCACCATACACCCCCTCCCCCGGCTAGGTACTCCTAGTCGAAAAATTACAAGGCTTTCATCTTGAAAAAAGATACAGAAACAAAAAAAAACAAAAAGGATAATGGAGAGTGGCCCATGTTTTCATGCTGCTTCCAAAGCTTACCTCCAAACTCACAAAATGTTATAAAGTTAAAGATCTCGAGATTACATAATGCAGGGGGGTGGGGGGGGACATCAAAGTGTCACAAACAGAAAAAGTCTTTCTTTTTTTTAAAGCTCGCATTATGTTCTCGGACCTGATGGAATACCATCTCTCCCATGCAGCATCTACATCCGCACATCTTGCTGTCTTTCGAGGGGAAAGCATAAAGATCAAGCCAATGTGTTTGGGAAGCCGGTGATGCGGCGGTTCCAAAACAAGGAAACCTGCAGTCGGACATTACAGGGACACGTCTTTGTCTGCCTTGATCCTAGATTCCTGCTTTACTTTTTCCAAAACTATTTAAAGCACACATTTCACAATTTACTGAATTATAAATGGTTTCTTAGTGTGGTTCTTCACTCCAGGGTACAACAGAAAAACCCTTTCTAAGAGCCAAGGCCTTCAACTTGGCCACGGATGTAGCAACTGACCCAGTAGCTACGCACCGTTCCAACCCGCAGACCAAAAATATATCTTCTTTCGGCAAAGCTTACCAAGCCACCTCCCATCCCTTCTTCACATTCATTAAAAACAGGCCGCCTTTCGAGTGACTTCCCAGGGCTGGGCAAGGAAGACTTGGCTACCCTCTCCTCCTCCCTCCGTCATAAATCACAGCATGACTCCATTTAGACCTCTTTCAATCCTCCGGATGAATTAAGTGGAAGAGCAGACCTTCCCAGCCGGAGATACACTTGGCAGCCAGCTTATAAAAGCATCTTTGTCTCGTTGTTTTGTGTTTTTAAAATATCAGGTTCGTCCACAAAGCGCGCCATTGACGTGCAGATTTAATTTTAGTCTTTCTGTTCGTTTGTGGTAATGACCGGCTCCCAAAATGGCCACGGGCAACTGGAAAACGGGCGATTAAATTATGTTCAATTTCGCTAAATTGAGGATAACACAAGTGGCTGAGACCCGTCTTATTTCCTATAAGGATAACGGTAGCAACCAAGATGGCGTGTTACAAACCCTGTCGGCAACCAATGTGAAATGATTGGGAAATCAGCTGGTAACCAGTACAGTACAGCTACCCTCAGTGCTGGTTAACCTACTAGATCACATTCAGTTGTGTATTAAAGTCAAAGAACAATTTATTTGGGTAGTAAGTGCATACTCAGAAAATCACACAACTGAGCATCAGAACGTATGTGAATTATCAGTAACATCATTTTTCTGAGTTTCTTCTGTTCTCCAAAAAAAACTCATATCTTGCCGGATGACTAGATGAGCACCGCTTCAGTTCCCAAACCTCTCCTCAGGGGCACTTCAGCCATTTAATGTATTAGTTAAATTTCAGCATTAGCTCAACTTCTTAATTAATTCGCTAAATAACTCCATGAGCATGTTAATAACTCCTGATTGATTATCCAAGCACTGTGTGCTGGAGGTCTGGTCAAAAGGATATGGATCTGTTGGCTGGTTACTGTAAATACTGGGGTGACATTAGGAGACGTTTTGAAATGGCTAAGCTGACACACTTTGACAGCCATAATATAGTAGCTTTATACCAACGTAACAATCATTGGAGCATCGACTTCTTTACCTAAGACTTTCACAGTATCATAGGTGGCTGCCTTGAGCACCATCTGCTATTGGGACACCGACTTAGAAAACTGCTGGTTCCAGTGTGTGAGGGCGGGTACCGATGATGCAGCTCGTCTAGAGCACCACATGGGCTTAGACCGGCCTGGGCTACACTTCCAGGCAGAAAAACAAAAACCGTCTTAATTTCACTGTTCTGACACCAGGAGGACGCGGAGGAGACCGCTCAGAACATTTCGGGAGCATGATGACTCTTTTGAATAACAGTCGCGTTGGTTAACGAGACACACAGACATTTTGTTCTTCAAATGGATCCCTAATATCCGTGGGGCGTGCCCCCCGTCTGTAAATTTAATTGTCAAAGGCGGCGTCTGGCAGCTTGCGAATGATCGCGTTTCTGCCCCAGATCACTCGCATAATTACTTAATTGGCTCGCCATTTCCGTACATTTCACATTTTTTCTTCCATCGACGATAAATGTGACACCTGCCACGTTCTCTACACACCTCTCGGGTCGCGTGTGCCAAATCGTAACACACCTCTCCCTTTGTGTATATTTTACGGACGTGCAAGTAAATAAGGAGTCAATTAAGCAATTTAAGCGTGAAGACAGAATGAGAAAAAGAAGAGTAGCTCAGGCCTTAGCGACCACGAACTGGAGTCTGACACGATTTAAGATCCCAGTTAGCTAGTCAGGGATGGCGGAGAGAGAGAGGGTGATGGGTGAGATGTGAAGTTCGCTTCGAGATGTAAGCCCTGCAGATCGCATCTTTAATTAGCCATCACGAGAGAGTGCCAACTTTATGCCAAAAAAAGTTAGTTATTCATGTTCATGTGCCATATTTCCTAAAACCACTCTCAGGACTTTACAAATGCGGCGGGAAATGAAAGAATAAAGAAGAGACGACTTTAAGTAACCCATCATTTTAACCACGAAAACATCTCGTCATAGCCTTAAATAACCATGTATACTGTGTATACGTTTGTTGTAATAACCCAGGTGCTATGCAAATTATGTTTAATAACATATAATATATGTTTATATAATTGCTGCTATAGGTTTTATTTTTAATGGTTATTTTATTATTTTTATTTTATTTCCCTAAATCTTTTATTTTCAGCGAGAGTTTTTTGTATTGCAAGAGAATTTTCCCAATAAAGTAATTCTGATTCTGATTCTGATATGCCACCATATGCTGCCAGGGATGTGAAAAAGGGCGGGCCACTGCCCCTATCTGAAAGCCAATTGGCCACCAGAGTGCCCCATCCCGGTCACTCAAAGATTCACAATATATCATTGGATAATGATAAAGCTGGCCCCTCTTATGTCTCCCATCTCACAAAAATCACCCCTGGCTGCCGGCCACTTTTAGGGAGGGGGGGGGCGGCTGTCTTTTGGCTCTGCAGGTAGGGTTTGGCATTAATCCCCACATCGGCCGTCGTCTTTGTTAATTCCCCCCCCCGTGGGTTTGGAAGGGAAATGGGGGAAGGTCTTTAACATTCATGGGCAACCATCAGACGCCCCCCTGTGAGGGGCCTCAGGTCCTCAGCATCGGGTGACACCCCCCCCCCACAAAAAAAAATAAGCAAAACAACACAAGGGGATGTTTGGATGGGAGACACGTTTCCCGTCTCTCAGCGGATTGGTTTAGGGAAACCCACCACTGGAATGTGGCTTCAACAAATGCATACAGTGTCCTCCCCCCGCCCCACTATGCTTCGCAAGCTCTGGCTTCCTTTGGGGGGGGGGGGGGTGTTTAATAGCCATGACAATAGAGAGGGCAGCAAAAAGCCAGCTTCATACAGCAGCCGTGGATTGGTCATAAACAGCAAAAACTACAAAAAAAGGTCAAAGCAATGCCGAGATAATTGGGGGCTGGCTGCACCCCCCTCTCCCTGTCACTCGAACAACTGGGTCACAGAGATGCGTCCAAAGCCTCCCCCCTGCAGAGTGAGAAGTAAAGAAACCCACACCAGGCACCAGACTCTGGGATCCAACCATTGAATACCAATGAGAGGGGGGAGTCAGACATTATCCACCCCTACAAGAATGTGCCCTGACACAGCCTCCCAAAACACACTCACACACACACACACACTAACAATCACACACACTTATAGCCCTCACATTGACTCTTGCAGGACAGTAATGGAAAACTGCTATCCCCGATCTACAAAGACCAGAAAAACAGGTAGCATCAAATGGATGACCTCAAATTAAGTGTTCTGTCACCTCTCGTTTCTTACAGGGAAAGCTGTGAAAAGTGTTTCAGGAGAGAGTGATGAAAGGTGGGTCTCTGCAGAAGCAGCTGAAATCCTTACTGCTTTTAACACACAAACGTCAGTTGTGCCCCGACATCCCAGATCTGAATGAGCGAGCTGGAACCTTTCATTCTCTGGTGAAGCTTCTTAAAACTGATAAATGAATAGTGTGTGTGTGTGTGTGTGTTTATCTATCCCACACAATGTCCCCATAACGTGATAAATATCCATGTTTTTTTTTTCCCTTATGGGGACCGGTTTCCTGGTCCCCACAAGGGAAAATTCTATTTTATTAAAATCGGTGACTGAAAACTAAAAATGCAAAAACTCTTTTATTTCGTTTGGTTACTTATGGTTATGGTTAGGGCTGGGTAGGGGTTAAGGTCGTCATAGTTAGCATTAGCATTTTTCCCATTGAAATGAATGAGCGGTCCCCATAAGGATATGTTTAGCCTACATGTGTGTGCATGTGTGTGTGTGTGTGTGTGTGTGTGTGTGTGTGTGAAAGAGAGAGAGAGTGTGTTTAAAATAATGGCAGCAGGCTTTATGGGGATATGACATGCTTTTTTATAACCTCACCTTCCAGACATGATTGTGTGATTCTACTTTTATCTACATGATGTCAGTATATGAAGCCCATTCGTTAAGTCTGTGGATGTGCATAGGTGTGGTTTTCTACCTGTCTTGCCTATCAGTGTATCTGATTCTCACTCAGCCTGTAGGCCTGCCTACCCGCCCGTTAAGAGACACGCCCGTAACTGAAACATTGGTCAACTTGCAAGAAGATCCCTTACACTGTACAGGTCAAGCGTAATCGCAATACTTTACTAGATTTCTTCAGGGCTCAGGGTTACTGACCTTGTGGCCAGGAGCTATTGCCAGCTGTTGATGGGTGGTACAGGTTTGTGGATTCAGGAGAGATGGAGGATGACTTCCAGAAGACCTCCTGCTTATGAAAAGTATCTCAGCATAATTTTTAGCTTGACATCTGAAATGACACCAGGAATAGTCATAAAGCTAATAGCACGCATTTACCTCCTGCTTTATACACTGAGGTGGGGGACTCATTACAGTAAACTGTGTACCCCCACACCACACCACCAAAGCAAAATCAGCTTCACCCTCAATTAATGAGAAGATACTCCTGTCATCTGCACCCTGCTGCTGCTGTTTGCTGATTACAGTTGACCTAAATGTAATGATGTGGCAGCCTGTCAGACTGGGGGACTAATTTGGTGTTTGGGAGAAATGATGCAGTGGAAGACTGGAAAGACGGATAAACAAGCTCAGGAGATAAATGAGCTCAACATGGGTCAACAAGCTCTAAAGATAGGTCAACAAGCTTCAAATTAGTCAATGGGCTCAAAACAGGTAAACAGGCTTGAAAGGTGGGTAAATGAGCTCAAGAGAGGGAAAACAGGCAAAAACATGTACAGTTGGATAGGAGGGTAAACTATCCATAAATTGGTAAACAAGCTTAAAAATAGGTAACAGGCTCAAAAGATGGGTCAACAAAGCAAATATTGTTGAGTGAAGATGAGGGAAAGTGTGGGTAATGGAAGAGGTGTGGTGTCTAAGAGGATCCTGCCTTTAGAACATTGCACTGGAAGGCATGCTTGGAGAGTGCAGTTGATTTGTCCTTGCCTGGAGTGACACAGCTATCTCTAGGCAGTCCTCCTGCTCCTGTTTCCATTGCTGCTGGATAATGTCTCATTCTTCTTGGAGTCCACGAGAAGTAGGGATAGAAGGTATCTGACGACAGGATAGAAGAGACGCCTCACAATGGTTCCCTAACACCGAGGTCACAGGCTCCGTCCACACCGGGTAGCAGTGGCTAGCTTGCCCACGGCTAACGGCCTCTTCAGCTCTGCATATAGAGGCCTGGCTTGAAGTGTGCCAACTCGGCCTGAAATCCCCCATAACAACCTGCCAGGAGTGGGCATGGGTACATCTGCCAGCCTTTCAACCCCATCCAGCCCTCCTCCTCCTCCATGGAGTCAAGCCATGGACCCACTGCCCAGTTTTCTGGGGCTTCGATCCTTAAACTGGGAGCTCAGGGGGATTCGCTCATGCAAAGGGCGCGTCTGGACCGTGTCTGGCAGCGCTTCAAGACCGCCCCAGTGCATGCCTGCCGAGGCCTTCGCCACTGGCATCGGCACCATTGCATACCTCCGTCAGTCCGCATGGAGGTCGGGATTAGCTACCCGTGCTATTAAAGGTAGCAGAGTAAATTATTCACAGATCCTTAGGCAGCATGTGCCGTTTGTCTTAACGCATCATTGTCTCACTTTCCATTGTACGCAGTTTGCAGTGGTTGACAGGTTTCTAGGGGGAAGGAGAGCGATATTCTGAAGGACTCTCAGGGTGGACGATAGGCGCCCTTAACACTACCTGGGTGGGTTTTTTCAGCTCAGTTTTCCACACTGATTGACTATCCCATGCTCAGCTACTCTTAATTTTAATTTAACCGGAGTGTCAGTGTGCCATATTTCTCAGCTGAAGACAAGGCACCCCAGACGCTGCCAGAGAGGACGACTTCAGTGTGCGGCCTCTCCTGGATATCACCCCTGATGGCTTGCTCACAGTGACTAATTAGACCCATCATTTCTCCAGGATTCGCATGCATCGATCAGGGACCACACTCACCCGTGCTGCTGAAGCCATCTTGCCGTCTGTATGTTGGCACGCAATGGGGGTGGCCTGGACCCATCACAGGGATTTACAGACCCGATTCGACATAAGTGGAAAAATATTATTAATTTAATTAATTTATCAATTAATAAACAAAGCACAGGAGCCGTTAGGGGACAGACTAATACTGAGAAAAATTCAGCCATAAAAAGAAGCATGTAACCACACCTCCCCTTTCAGGCACCGGTCTCCCTGACCCCCTGCCCGGATTTCCCACGTGGATACCGCCACCACAGCCTCCACTGTGCTGCCCCCTCTCCATCAGAAGAAGTGCCGCTTGACGAGGCATGATAGATGAGCAGAGACACCGGGGGGCAAGGCGGGTCAGTCTGGCAGCACAGAGAAGCTGCGAACAGAGCAGAACGGATCGGCAGTCCGGCGGGACTCGGCCAGGAAGTTGAGTCTTGCTGTGAAATATGAGGCACGATAATAATTTTTTAAAAAGGCAGGAATAAAATGTAATTTGGCCCTCCTTAAGCTCGAGGCTTCCCTCGACCGGAGAGTGTGAGCCTCCGAATAATAAAAACAATAAAAGATCCCCTTCAGTCACCCGGAAAGATGGGCGTGCATACTAATCCGACCCTTCATTCCTAACCAGTCCAGCCAGTCACTGGGTTAAGGCGGCAAATCGCTGCTTTCAAATATTTAATTCATCAGACTTGTTTTCCCAGTGTATGGAGGCATGGAGAACCCGGAGGGAGTCACCCAGCTACACGCACGTTTGCAGGAAAGTGCCCACTTCGCTCTGGTACACTGCCCCCTGCTGCACACAACAGGTACGTTTTGCTACTAATTTTGACCAAAAAGGAAGCAACCCAGGTAGCATTTCCACATGGGCCCCATATGGGAATGCTACCTGGGATGTAAATTTTCAATTATATGTATCCCAGATATATGTTTAAGATTGACTTCATTTCTCCTTTCTCCATTACCTCAATACGTAATTTTTTCATTCCACATTCAGCTGGAGGTTTGAGTCGCATGTGAAAGCCCAAGGTGATAGACACAAATCGCTTCTCCTTCCTGTCTGATGACCTCACACGCCTCTAGTGCTCAGCTTCAGGAGGGCACCATTTACATGAATGCGGAATGCGGTTCCGGTCCCAAGCCATCGAACCAGAGCAGAGATTGACAGCGATGACTCCGCCCACTTTCTGGAACTCTCATCGCCTGCCATCCGGGAGGAACGGCTGATCAGATCTCCAGTGCCGCGCCTGTAGGGTAAGAGAAGTGAACGTCAGTTGTTTCTGTAATTAAACTGCCAAACGCAGGAATGCCTGTGAGTAAACAGACAGACGGATGCAGTAAGATTTGCTTCTTTTTGGATGATGGGTACAGTTGCAGTAGGATTCGAATGCATTGACAGCACGCCACTCAACTTGATGAGGTACAGAAGCACACAGGGCTACATGCACCTTCCTCCCTATCCATGTCACTATCCTGGTGTAAAATGGTGTAAAATGGTGTATCCCCCCCACGCCTGGGAAAACCAAAGGTTTCCTTCTGCTTTCAGCTCCTCTTGAATCCACCAGACGAACCCTGTTCTGGTTTGTCACGGGGGGGCACCTTACCACGGCAGATAAATCATTCCCCCCCACAATAATAAGTTTCTCCTGTGAGGCTCTGATCACCTTGATCGCGGCATGCGGTTCATTGCAACGCTGGAAACAAAACAAACAGGAGCCGTACTTCGTTAACCCCCCACCAGGCCCCGCCTCGTCCACTTTCCTTCACTCGTTTCATCTTCTTTTCTTTCTTTTTTTATCGTTGAGAACAGGCACGAGGAAGTCGACTACATCTGAGGCCACAGTTGACCACCATATGGTTTAAATTACAGGCCAATGTCAGTGAGATTGTTGTGAAAGCTTTTGGGTTATTACAGTTCTAACACAGCAGAAAATCAACTGTTTCTATCAGAGGCGATAGGCTGGACTTGCTGACAGTCCATCAGGGCCTGACAGTGTCAATTCTTGGGTCTATGTTGGGGGGGGGGGCATAAGTGGCTAATGATATGTTCTGAATCGGTGAGAGTCAGGGGTGGGGCACTGAAGGGCCAATCAATTTTCACCAGTGCCTCGGTGGACCCACCCCTGTATACACCCCTTCATGACATGGACCCCCAACAGCCCTGGGTCTTGCGGTGATCTGTCAGTCCAGAAATCACAATAGACCGGACCCCCAGAGAAACATCATCTCGAAAGCAGCCATCTTTCCATCTCCGCCTTCCCTGGGGCTCCGCTTTCCCGATGGGCCCCCTCCTCTCGCAGCCAATCATGCTTGAGACTCATGTCCTCTCAGCCAATGAATTACAGCCATAACTGTGGAAACTGCAGACCCCAGCTTCCTGTTGCCATCTATTACGGTCCAACTACAGGGCTCCAAACTACAGGGCAAAGCATCACAGTAGCACCCAGACCATAAGTACGGGAGCAATCTGCACACCGTTCTTCAGTTTTATTGACTAACTCCATAACAGATGATTCTCGCAATGCCGGCATGTATTTCGGTCATAGTGATTTTTAATTACAGTAATTTTCATGAACATTGTTCCGTGACAATATTTGATAACATTCTGCAATAAAACTGGCAATAAAATGCAGGAAAGTTCCACGCAGATGTTCACCCTCTTGCATTTTTCTGAAGCATACATCTTACCATAGACCGGAACACCTTCCCGATTGCCTTTATTCTGACTGGTGACAGAAGTTTAAAATGAAATGTGTCACCGACGGCTCTGTGCACATGAAGACGATACAGCGAGGCGGCGTGCGTGCTGGCGAGAGGAACATCACATCTGACCCTGGGTGATGTTACATGATGGCATCGCCCAGAGGTGCCAGCAAGCAATTTTCAACTGTGATCAGGGCTAACAGCGGAGCGCCGCTGAGCGGATGCAATCTGCCGTTCCTGGGATTTCTCAGGAACATCCAAACAGCTTTTTAAATATTATTTCTGGCTTGCGATGGTATGCTGTAGAATGGTCCGTTGAGTAATGTTCTGAAATGTTAATGATGGCCACTACAGGCATGTCCTTTACACGCAGGGTTATATAGAGATCAATTTTTCTATTTCCTAATGAAAAGGACAGAGAAATAATGTTGATTCGGGTCATTATATTAGACAAAAACACTTTTAGCCAAACAGGTAGGCCCTGCCCCATACACACTGCTGCCCTGGTACATCTATAGTTCTCCACCTCACTACTGACTCTGGTTAAGGACTCCTAGCCGGTGGTTATATGACAGCACTGAAAAACGAGCCCATTAGCCCGAGCGAGGAGCGATAAGCTTATCTCCCAGGCTTAGCCAACACAGGCTGCCCACCTCAGCTAATCGGCGCAGGCATCTTTGTAAGACAAGGTCTAACGCAGCAGAAGCTCCCCTCCCGCTGTTCTGCGAGGAGATCTCCCCGCTGGACGCAGTTTTTTCCGTGCCTCCCCACGAATCGGTAAACATGCACTTCCAGATCGGGCATATCCTTTGTGTTTGACAGGCATTCATTTAAGTCATTTTACTCTGGCCTTTATGCACAAGTGGCACCTCGTGTCTGCCCGCCTTCCTCGGCTTAGTGAGAATTCTGCCGTTCCGGGCACTGCAGCCTTTCCTCGTTCGCAAAGCTCGTCCCCCCTCTCAGAAGCTTATTTTCAGAGCTGCAGGGTCACTCCGCGGCTCCGGTCCAAATGTAATCTTCTTAGACTCATCCCCCACACCTCCCTAAACAAAAGGGGGAGAGAGGCGGGACCTGAAGCTTCAGATCAGCCGCATGGTATCCCCCCCCCCCCCCCTTTTGTCTTTGTTAGAGGGACAATAGCATGCATTTCCTTGTGATCAGCCCCTTGGAAGTCTGGTTCTGGAACCGCACTGGGGACATTTCTCAAAAAGAACCCCAATTAAATTTGGGGATAATTAATTTTGTGTAGGAACGGCGGAGGAACAATGTAAAGAAAAGGAAAGTGGAGTGGGCGGGACTCTAGGGTGCTTAGGCAAATGATGATTGGCTGGAGGTGTAGGGGAGTTGACCTATTGGGGCCATCGGGGTAGATGGAGAATGTACAAACCACAGGCCTTGCCAGTCACCTTGGAGTGTGGTGCCTTTGCTGGGCAAATGCCAGCATGTTAGGTGTTAAGACACTAGTTTGTAAAAACCAACCAAGGGCTATTTTTTCGTTTGTTTTTTTAGGTGGGCAGCATAAAATCCCTGCAGATACACCTGAAATCGGCCTATTCTTATCAGACCTGCTTACCATAGAGGGAGGGTTTCCCACAGCTGCAAAAGCTGGGGATTTCGGGCTTTACTGGAGGGATGTTCAACCCTGTCCTGTCAGTACCGTCTGTTGTTTTTGCAGAACCCCTATCAGCACATCCATTACAACACTGATATTTGATCATCCCAAATCCTGACATCCTCTGCTTCGCATATTTATACTTTTTTTCCCCCACACTAAAAACATTCACTAAAAGCACAGTATTATCAGATACAAAAACAGACAAGTCTCTGTGGGAAACTAAGCACAGCATTTTGTAATTCCGAAGGCTTTCCTATATTCAGCAGAAGTGAAACATGCCTTCCGAGCAAGTATGGAGTCCCTGGAATACAGGGGACCATCTGCAGTTTATTCTGTACTAAAACATGCAACGATACGATGCTAGCCATTTGTACAGCCGTGAGTTTTCACATATTCCATCATCCTCTCCTTTGAGACATGCACACACATACGAGGGCGAGAGCGACACAGCCCAAAAGACGTGTGACAAGACGGAGACGGGATTTAACCAGGCGACCTGAGCAGAGCGTCCTGCCTTCCTCGGGACCGATGCCTGGAGGAACACGTGTGAGTTGCATTCTGAGATAGATTGTGAGTCACAGGGTTTCATTTGTTGGACGATGACCGCGGTCCAGGATTCGTCGATGATTATCAAATGCGAATGCACTCTGTGAAACATCATAATTGGCATTCCCTGCTGCACAGATACACAAAAGACATGGCCGTACCCCATTGTTTCACTGAAAACAGACCACACATCCACGTTCTAATGAGGCAGCTTTCAATAGGACGGACTAGAATTACCCTACAGTCTAAGCATGTTTTAGATGGTCCAGTGGCCAAATGGCCCTGGGTAAGGTAACCTCTGAGAAAGTGTTTGATTGGACAGCCACATTTGCATCAAAGACCTCATTTTTGTTACAATTAATCACCTCATCCTTGAGGTAAATATGGCCTAAATTGTCAAATTAAGAGCCAAACACTTTAAATTGTAAATATCAATGTGGTTTTCTTTAATTTAGAGTCTGGGCGGGGGGGGTGCTGTTTTCAGTATTTCGCACCCTGCCTGTGTATCTCTCTCCCAGGCTCCGAGAGTCGGCCATGCTTCACTGTTCCATCTCATCAGCAGAACAATGTTCTCATTGTTTACAGAGATACGCCACAGATTGAAAAGGGATGATGGGGGAATTCTCAGAGACATGACAGAAAATGAGACCTGTCTACACAACAAGTTTCCATGGATTCCAAATGCATTGTTTGTGGGAAACAGCAGATATCTTCGAGCGGTGTCTTTTCGCCCTGTTTGAGGACAGGAGGTATTTGGAATCGCCACGGATGTGTATTTGCATAATTAATGCGTGCAAACAGTCGACCCCACTGATTAAGTGTTCAGTTCTTTGGACAAAGGAAGCCTGGACCAAGCTGGGCCGTCTTTCACAGGCAAGACGTTGCCGCTGATTCCTTGAAATGTCAGTCTGGCCCCTGAAGAATGCTTCATTAAGGCAGAAGGTCATCTGTAAATAAGCGCGATGTGACTCTCTAACACGGGGCACTACTAATCGCTTGACACGCCATATCGTCGATGCGGCCAAAGCGGCCCTCACCACGTTTCATCTCACATTCTCCAGGTGCCTCTGCACGCTCCAGGACATGCTCAAGGCCCCGTTCATTTTGATCCGCGTGCGTGTTCGTCTGCGGACACAGCGAGCTGCTTACCCACCCCCGGAAGATATCAAAGACAGAGGAGGAACATACACATGTTAAATGTTTGATATCCGCTCTTCTCAATTGCTTTGGTTTTGGGAAAGCGTTCGGGAACCTCCCTACTCAGATGATTGGTACCATTGCTTCATCTGATCTATGATATTTAAAAAAAAAGTCAACTGAGTTCATACCTGATCTGTTATTTTGTTCAATTACAAAAAAATCTGAACCAGATTCCAAAATAATATAGCCTTACCAGCTCTGAGTATGCCCAAAGCCTGACCCTGTGTAAAATTCCAACCTCAAATTCCAAGGGGCTGAACTACAGTATCACATACAGCGGCGGTGTTTACTACTGCCCCCTGTTAGAAGGGATAGGTACTGACACCTGGTATAAAATGGACCCCGGGGCTAAATAATTAAAGACCATAGTATCAATAAGCTCCGACATTATCAGTTCTGTTTTTGGTACTGAAGAAATTAAGAGAATGAATTTCCTATTTATTATTATTGCTACATAAAAGTTCTCTTGCACGTTTCATCTCACCAGCTCTGTTTCTGACTGCATTTGCTTTCTCTCTGAGCCTGGGGGGGGGTGGGGGGGGCTCGCTCGTTCTCGCCGTCCTTCTCACTTTCTCTCTCATGCAGCACACACACACACACACCCTGCTTTTAGTGACGACGGTGGAGAGAACTAAAAGTCAGAAAGTGTGGTAACGTTTCACTAGAGTCCAAGCTGTCAATGCCCATTGCCACAAGTGCAACAAGTGTTTTACATACAAGGGTGGAAGCACAAGCAATCTGTCAACATCTAGCAAAAGTCCGTCACATACATATGGAGTGATGCAGTGTTTTTGACCGTCTAGCTCATAGTCTGTCTGTCGTTGCTCTAAGCATGTCATGTCTGCTAACAGCCAGGAGCCCCACACAAAGTTATACGCATGTGGATTAATGTTTAAAAGTAAACATTAGCCAGCTGATCTTTATGGGACGGTTCAAAAATTCTAAATTCAAAGCATCATGTTGTTCAGAAATTCACACTATGTAAGGTTACCACGCAATAAAATTACCATAAAAGAAAAAGTCCTGTTTTCAGTTTTTCCACTTAAAAGCAAACATTGTTTTGCATTTCCATAATCACAAAATCAATGGTGAATCGTTCAAAACTTTGTGGTTTCCTTTGCTATCAATTTTATTTTGCATTTCAATAATCACAATCTATAATAGTGACTTGTTCAAAGCAATGCTGTTGCAGTTTGCAATCCAATAATGGTACTTTATATGCAGTACATATGTATGAGAAATAAAGCAATGTTAATTCTTTTGTCAATGACCTTCTTTCACTCTCTTAACTAAAAAGTACCATTAAGACTATTGTTAAAGTCTGGGATGGATAAACAGTATCAGCAATGCTGTTAAAATCTTAAAGATCCCCATCACTATAGCTGCTGGCCATAAACAATAACTACACTGGGGGGGGGGGGGGGGTTGGGATTCTGAATTGGCCCCAGAAACAACAAAATGGCCCCAGATGACAATGGGCACCTGAGGCGTCCATCGGGCTCCTTTATCAGACCCTCAAGCTCACGGTTTGAGGACTCCGGCTTGAACACACACCATGTTATTGGACTCCGCAGATTGGTGACTGACTCTTTACCACCCACCCGCATCCCAGACTCACCATTCTCTGCCTCCCATTTTGTCTTTGTATGCCACCAGACCACCAGAGTCTCCCTCATTATCCATTCTATCTTTCCCGGGGTACTGATCCCCTCTTCACCCGAAAGGTAATCATTCTCCCCTCCATTCATGTGTTCAATTAATTTCTGTCTCGCTGTGTCGAGACCCAAACTCGGTGGCTGCGGCGTTCATGGTTAGCCGCTACTAGAAAAAGGCGCCAGGCCACTAAGCCAAACCCCCCCCCCCAGGAATGAAAGTCAAAATGCACTTCTTATGATGCAGAAACAATAATCATTCCTTGAGGAGACCGATAAGCCAGAAGGTAACATCTGTTATGCACAAAAAACTGAAAAAGGTTTTCAGCGTATGTCAGGTTGTCAAATTTCGCATATTAAGATTGCGTCAATCTTAAAGTCATAATGCGTTATGTCGTTGACTGCGTTAAGTGTGGTCATGCTAATTTTGAAAAATTAGCCAATGGGAAAATAATATGAGCAAAAATTGTATAGCGGTTTCTCTATTGCTATATTATAAGCTGAATATTCGATATAGAAGTTAAAACTTTGCATATCCTATTCTTCCATTG
This sequence comes from Mormyrus lacerda, assembly GCA_015163995.2. Lineage (NCBI taxonomy): Eukaryota > Metazoa > Chordata > Actinopteri > Osteoglossiformes > Mormyridae > Mormyrus > Mormyrus lacerda. The sequence goes on along the minus strand of JAABNX020000090.1, from coordinate 20,505,002 downwards.
GGGTATCAGAATGAATGGAAAAATCAAAGAAATAATAACACATTATAACTTTAACAATAATGCTAATGCATTGACTTTTCAGCCCTAGTTATAGTTGTTTGAAGGGTCTTTTCCCTCTCAGAAAATGCCTATGAAAATAGCGGGCAAGCTTTCACCTCCCATCTCCAGATGTGCCGCTTATCTACAGGACCATGGAGCCTTGCCCAAAGCCAACACAAGCAGCTTGTTGCCCGGGTTCCATTCCAGGCTGATTGAGCGTGACTCAGCCTTTGGGATCCACACCAGCACCCACTTTCTCCAAGCCCAGAACCCACACAAAAGCGGGCCGAGTTGTCACAGGCACTGAGAATCTGGGTCTCAGACCATCAAGCATGGTTTCTGCTGAGCCAGTATGACCTTGAAGACCAGGGGGAAAGCAGGCCCTTTCCTGAAGGCCGCCACCCCCTTCCCCAGTGCTCCTTCTCCTGGGCCAAGGAAAGATGGGTAATTGGGTCCAGTCCTCTGCATGAGGTTGGCGTTTGGAAAAGCGGGGGGTCTGCAATTTTTGCCCCTCAGATCTGGTTGTTGTGGTAAAAGCCATGGAGTGTATGGTGCCTCTATGGGCGTTGGGAGTGGAGGCCGAGCAGAGCTGCTCTGTGGATGGGGCTGTAGCAGGGGGTCTCACATGGCAAGGGGGGGGGGGGCATCATTAATCACAGCTTGTGGGGGGTCCACCGGGAATTTATGATTATGAGTAGGAGATTATGGCCCTGACCCCAAAGAAACAGCCACCCAGAAAACAGTCACCCATGTTCTCTTAAAGCTTCTGAGAGGTACTATCACCCTGGGTTCAGAAGAACCATCCGTAGGAGAACATCTAGATGGAGATCAGAGGTGCTCCCATGAAGGTCTTCGAAGTACAGTACGGTTTATCCCTCTTCCAACACGCTCAAGCCATTCGGCAGGGCTTATTGGGGGGTACACGGGGGCAGGTCACATAACTATAATGTACCAGGAGGTCAAAGGTCACGCTAAGGCCTCAAAGAGGTTCTAGTGGCTAGCATTCACACTAAGCAATTACAAGATATCTCCCAGGAGGATGAAAAAAAAAAATTGCGGCTTCGGGAAAAGCAAGATAATTACTCACCATTTCCCCCCTGAAAATAAATTCATAAAAAGATAGAGTGATTAAGAAAGCTGTAATGATTGCCGGAGGCCAAGTTAAAAAACACAAGAATATAAATATTTTAATAAGAAAGAGATTATAATACCAAACATTCAGCTGGCATATTTGGAATTAATTTTTCATCGCGGCCTAATTGGAAAGCAAAGGCTCGAATCCGCACAGCGTAGGTCATCGTGTTAGAAGCTTTCACAGCTAATTTCCCTGTGCGTCTAAGCAGCGGAAGTAACTTTGAAGTAGGTCCAGGATCTGGAATTTACCAGCAATAAAATATAAAAGAGATTTAAAGTGTCATAGTCAATAGTGTAAGAGAGTTTCACTTTTGTTAATAATAAGTGCAATGGTCTGATTTTTGGAGGGACGAATGTTGCCAAATTAAATATCGGGTGGCACACAACCCCTTGCCCCTCCCCGGTTCCTGCGCCCTCGGTCACAGATCGTTGATGATCATGTGATCTTGGCTTAGCTTTGTTTCCTAGAGATGATTCAAGGTCCAAATAAGGTCCAAGCAAGAAGGAAACTGTCGCAGGGGATCAAAAGCACCCATCCTGGTCAGATTCTGGTTTGACAGCGAGCGTCTTCTGAGAGCGGACTGGCGCAGATGGGACCGGCTGAGTCCGGCTTCTCGCTGAGCCATCAGAGCGATTACAGGGGGGGCCACGCTCTACCTTTGATGGAAAGCCACGGTGCGTAATGCATCTAAGCTGCCGCTGGTCCATTGACACTGACTCGGGTAGGGTATCAAAGCTCAAGTGCAGATAGCAGGCAGCCCGTAATACCCCCTGCCCCCCAGTGGAGAGGCAGGCACGAGGGCATATACACAAGCATGGGTGACACAACAAAATCACCGTGTACCCAGGGTCAGGAACAGTGGTCAACTCTATGGCGAACTCTGACGGAGTGCAATTTTCACCACCGATATGGTATGTAAAAACCTACATTATTTTTTTTTCTTCAATCAAAACATTTCGCCATGGACACAGGAGAGTCTTGCCAACGACACGTTTGCCCGTGTACAGACAGATTGACGATCCCTGGTCAAGAGTGATAAATCGTGAGTGATGTGAAATGCGAGGTCACGTTTGCCGTTAAGTCAACATTTGGGTGTTTGACTTGCACACCATCACCATCGCCTCCTAGAGGAGAGATGCCGTTACTACATAATATTTAATGATTCCGTGGCACCCCCAAATTATTTAAAACGGGGTAGAATGTCGGAAAAATGCGAAGAAGCCTCAGTCTCACCCTTTTGAGGTGGAAAAACCCTTAAATCATTTGTATTTGGCTCGCATTTCCTCCCCTGCAGCGGCAGCCTGTGATTTTGCCGTTTTTCCACTTATTTGTGCATTTCCAGTTATTAATTCGCCATTTAAATAATTCCCGTTGATGCGTTGTGACTGCATAAATAACGTATTAGCTTAGCGGTGCTCCGCTGCCAGGCCTACTTAGCCCTCTCATTTTTCAGGGCCGTATCGGGGATAAATCGCGCAGACAGACTCGCGCCGGTCTAGCGGCTTCGAAAAACCCAAAGCCCTCAAAGTTTCTGCTCGCCAGATAATGGTTCATGCAGGAGTAGTGGCTGGATTCTCATATCGGGGTACAGCATACAGCACAAACAAATCATCAGCTACAGACGAATCATCAGCTATAGACAAATGATCAGCAACAGACGAATCATCAGCTATAGACAAATGATCAGCTACAGACGAATCATCAGCTATAGACAAATGATCAGCAACAAACGAATCTGTGTATAAGCATGTAAATTCAGCCCACTTGTGTCACAAAGAGTCATTGCAATATACATACAAAAGGAAAGGGATGGGGACTACAGAGTGGCATCTTTCCCCATGTCCCAAATAAGGACCCATGTATCATACGCAATCACTTACTCTAAGGGTTCCATACTCTTACTGACTACATAAGCTTATTTGCTTATGCTGAAGTAAGCCGGGATAAATATCATGAATGCTGAAATGGATTGGTAACCTGACAACGGTTACCAGGCTGCAGAACCAGCAGATCAGAGACCATTCCTGCTGATAGTTCCAGAGTAGCGAGCCCTGAGTATCTCAGTGCCGATCACCTTCGCATCCGACACATCTCCCTTTAACGCGGCATCCGTTGCTGGAAGACACACGTCCGCCATCTTGCAGGCGATCTTCTGGATAATGTGACCATCTCTGCCGGAGGAGCAGAATAAAAAACGGGAAAGCAGTGCCTAGGCTGCGCGGTAATTGAATAATGGGCGGCCTGAGCCGGTACGGCCGCGGGAAAATGAGCGCGAGAGAGCAGACAAGCGAGCCAGAGCCCAGAGAGCGGAGAGGGTAATAGTCTTTGCTCCAATCATGTCTGATAATGCTCTACTTTCAGGCCCGTGGGGCCTTTTTTAAACAAAGGTGGAATTACTCCGCAGTTTATCGAGAGCGGAGTCCATTCAGTCCACGTCGACGGTCACCCTCGAAGCCGGGAGCTCCGGAAAACACTTTTTAGCGCGGCATTAGTCGGATGCCGCACTCGGTCAAGATTTCAGACTCAGTGCTAAGTACCAAGTAAAGTAGCCGCTCTCGTTGGTTATGCAAAAGAGATTATGTGTATTGTATATAGCGCCTCGCAGGTTCCGGCAAACACCTGTCGTGTTTTCTTCTCCACGGAGAGTTCACTTATTCCCGGTACATTCAAACACATTACCTGCCAGCTATTTATGAAAAAAGGATCTGCTAACATTGTGCAGCTGTCATATGAAAAGAAAATCAATATTCTATAAAAGAAAAACACCTACCTAGCATATCTACCTAATAACACAGTGCAGTTTTTTTTCTTTACCAAGGAAATTACTGCTACATTTGTACATCTGTATTTTTACGTGTAAACAGAGTGCGATTTTACTTGAATTAAGAGTCTGTCAATCAGACTCTGGTACCAGTAATAATGCAATTAGGCTTAGAGCGCCGTCCTGAGTTGGGTGCAGTATTGACCGGAATGTGGGCAAAAGGTAGGGGGGGGGGTTCCTTAATTGTTTTCTCAGGCCTGTTTCAGGGGCAGCTAAAACAGACGTTATCTTTACATAGTCGGACTCACACTGTTTTACGATCTCGGGAAACAGACAATCCAGCTTTTTCTCACCGGCAGCTGAAATCGAAAGGGGGCGTATGTTTGCCTCACGCGCCCCCCTGGTCATGCACGGCAGAGGGGAGAGGCCTCCCCCGTTGATTTGATAATTGCATTTGTCAAGGGGCGAGCCAGAAACGGACATCGATCCCTTTTGACCTCCGGCTGGTCTCCTGGATACCATCAAGGTGGTGACGGCTGCAGCATCATAATGCGTGGGACACTTTCGCCATGGTTTCAACTAATCGCCACGCAATTTTTCCTGACTCCAGCAACCTCTTTAATAGCGCAAAAGACTTTTGACCACTTTAATATTATGCATCACAAATGAAACTTTCTTACTTACGGCGTATTTTACATTTCTATTTTACATTTTGCAGATGCTTTTATCCACAGTGATGAACATTCATTAAGAAAGCTAGGCCTGGGATTTGAACCAATGCCTTATCACATGCACAGTCCATAGCTGAGTCACACACCGTGCCCATGTCAGCATTTTCCAAGTCTCGTTATAGCCGCCGCTTTACTGTTTTGATTTAATTGAATCCCCAAAAGTTGATTATTATTTTTTTTTTTTTTTTAATTAAATGTTCATGATACTTGCTGCTTGGAGGGTCAGCATTGCTCTACGTGGCGAAGACGACTTCAGATCTTTATTCCCCTCCTCATTGAGAAATATCAGAATGTTGTGGGGACCCTCAATAATGCAGCTCTCCACCTAAAGTCCTCAGGGAAGGTAAGTAACCCACATCCATTGCAGGGTTTGTGGAAGCACCCGGAAGAAGCAGAGCCCTGTGGGGGAGACTGGGTACCTCTGCTCCGTGACACACGGGCTACCAGCCCTTTCTACCCCTGCCAGAGGGGTACCCCCCCACCCACACTCTCAAAAAGGCCCCCACCCTCAAGCAACGGTGACATGGTTCTTGGATCCCGCGGGCCAATTCAGCCAACTTCAGCTGCGGGGGGAGTGCGGCGGAATATTCATGAGCATGAGAAGAGCCACGGTGAGCGGGCAAAGGCGTGAGCGAGAGAGCAAGAGAGAGGGAGGGAGAGAGGGGGGAGAGAGAGAGAGAGAGAGAGAGAGAGAGGGAAGACGGGGAGAGAGAAGAGCAGAGGCACACACGAGACCAACTCCTGAAGAAAACAGGACATGAGAGAAGGAGAGAGGTGAAAGGAGGAAGGTGAGAGAGAGAGAGAGAGAGAGAGAGAGAGAGAGAGAGGACATTTAAAGCTGCTGCATCCACCTGAAGATCAGTTTGTTTCTCTGAGGGGCATCGAGGGGAAGAGAAGCCAGCTGATACGCTGAGGAGGTCTGAGCTCCGTCTCATCCAGATCCACCCAGTCCTCCAGCGCAAAGTGCCCAAGAAGATCTTCCCACCGACACAAACCGAGGGCAACCCCCGGGGCAGGGAGCCAGAGCAGGGGGGACAAAGGAAGAGGTGCGTGGAAAGACAGAGAGAGACAGAGGAGAGGAACTCGTCAACCATCCTGAAGTCCAATTGCAGAGCAGGCAGGAGATCTTCTGGAAAGGTAATAACAGCTTTTTAAAAATGATTCTAATGTGTCGCTTTACGATGACATATAGAAGAAGGTCATTTATCCCTCATAGTTTTGAGGATTTTTTTTTTAAGCGGTAAGACCTTTTTTTCCTGGACTCATTGTGGTGACAAGCAACAGTGTCGGTGAAAGGCGTGAGTGCAGAAGGGGGTCTGCGGGAGGGGATCCAAGGAATATGTTCAGCTGTGGAAAGTGGTGAATTAGTCATAGTTTAGGAAGAAGAAAAAAACACATGACTCTTCAACCCTGTCATTTTTTTCATTATTGGCACCATTTAGCACCTATTCCGGTAAACTCAGGGAACAAGCGAAAATTGGGGAAAAGTTTGTTTGCTTAGTTGCCCTTTTGTTGTTTTTTTGGGGCTGTTAATTCCTTCTTGGTTTTTTGTTGCAGCCTCTTTTTTTCTCGGTTTTTGGCTCTGGTCTGCGAGCGATTGCGGAGCATTAAATGGAGGTGAGGGGAAGCGAGGAGCCCATGTGTGTGTGTGCGTGTGTGTGTGTGCAGCCGTGTGTGTTAATGAGATGCCATTTACTTGGAGGAGCTGTAGACATTCAGCCAGCAGTGCTGGCAAACTGAACTGTAACCAAGGCAGCTGACATGAAGGAGAGCCAGTCAGGGATACTGGGATTGCTATTTTTCACACACTGAAACACACACGCGCACACACACGCACCCTCCGCTGAGCCTCCTTCCCTAGTAGCATATAAAGATTTCATTGTGGCACCACAGGGCCCTGACTGCTTAACTATCCATAGGAGTTCGGAGCACCCTCTACTATGGGATGGAGTGAG
>JAABNX020000090.1:20438046-20464464 GCA_015163995.2 Mormyrus lacerda | reverse complement strand
GTAGTAGTAGTAGTAGTAGTAGTATTTCTCATCTTCGTATTTCAGCCACTGTATTATAAAAGTCAATGAAGAAAGGTGCTAAATGTAAATGTAAACTAAATGTACTGATCTGTTTTGTGTTAGTGTTTAGCAGCAGGACATGTAAAACAGGATTTTCATTGCACAGTGGAATCGACTGTTTAATGCGCCCATGACAAACTCTTGATTCTTGAATGAAAAGCTGATTATCTTTATGCGATTTGTTAGCCAATGGCGCCACCATGTGGTAAAGAAGTGATCTATAAACAATGTTATGACAATACAGTTTTTCTGGATTGCTTTAGCACATTTTGTGAAACGTGCTTAACACTGTCAAGAGTAAAAGGGCATTTCTCTAAACAGTTCATGCATATAGCACAACACTATGGTTTAGCCGCAAAACCCTGTAACTCACCCAAAAGCAAATAATTGCACCAATGAATTAGTGAGTGCCACCAAAATCGAAAGTACAATCAGTATTGTTTTAACCATGAGAGTCAAAATGCTTAGATATATTCTCAGTATGTTCCAGAGCTCCACAATTTTGAATGATAGCCGGTTCCCAATTTCTCATTGTCACTGGCTGATCATTTTTCGTTAGCGAACTAATACTTATTCATGTCAAAGGCACCAGTTTCAACATTGCAAGGCTCTAAAGTACAATATGTAAAGTTCACTGGCAAGATAAAGCATTCGCATGCACATGTAACTTCCTCAGATCTCAAGACATGGTACAATAGCGAACAATAAAGTCAAACAGCAAAATGGCAATACAGGAACAACAAAATGTACTGTACTGTGCACCAAAAATGCAACAATTGCATATCACTGCAATACATGAAATATGTGTACTTTGAAATCATTTTGAAAGCCTAGTTACTTTTTATGTGGTAGCTAACATGATGATCACATACATAAATAGTTCTCGATGTAAAATTATTACAATGGGAAACTACATAATCTAGTTTGACCGACAGAATTAAAGCAACTAAAAATTGTGCCAAATGATGACAATTGTATAAAACCAGCTGCATATACAATATGCACCAAAACATTTAGAAATGTGTGTGAAGCAATGAGAAGTGATGTTCTGCTGTACAGAAGAGACATTATAGGGTTCGCTGTTTTGCGAATGTTAATTCTTGGTTAAGAAATGTGTCGAAGCAATCGAGACAATCTGTAAGTGTTCAATCCATCAGTTTAGCTGATGTTGCGTCTTTCCACCTGAGCAGTTTACATCCGGGTCTTTGTGGTCCAGGGCTGTATCAGATGAGTGTCCCAGAGTCGGCACCAGTCGGGTCGGTGGTGGGCCGGATCAGAGCCAAGGACCGCGATGAGGGCATCAACGCGGCAGTGAAATACACCATCATCGACGGCGATGGCCGGGACTGCTTTCATATTAGCACCGACCCTACCAACCAGTTTGGCATCATTACCGTCAAAAAGGTGGGTGGGGGGCAGCGGGGGGGCAGCTGAGGGTTAATGCACCGGGTTGCTCAAGAGGGTGTCGGGGGGGGTGATTGAGGGACGATAGACGAGATCACCGGAGCCCAAGCTATCGATCACACGCTTGCAGGGTTACAGACAGCTGTGACTTGGCGGCGCAGAGCTTATTTAAAGTTATTCAATCCTTTAGGAAGTTTGTTTGTTTGTATGTTTGTTTGTTAATACAGTTTTTCTCAATCGCTTTGGCACATTCCTTGAAAACTACTTAAAATTCTCAAGAGCATAATAGCATTTCTCAAAACAGTTCATGCACACAGCACACTATGGTTTAGCCGCAAACGCCTGTGACCCAAACAATTAACTCAATTATCAAAAATAAATAATTCCTCAATGAATGAGTCAGTGCCACCAAAATGAAAAGTATAATCTACATCGGTTTAACCATGAGCGTCAAAATGCTTAGGTATGTTGTCAAAATGTCAGTATAAGTCTGTTCCTGAGCTCCGTAATTCTGAATGACAGTCAGTTCTCACTTTCTCGTTGTCACTGGCGGATCATTTTGTGGTCAATGGTGGCTTTCAAAGCCCACTCGTAATTGAAAGATTATGGGTTCAAATCCCTGACCAGTAAGGCACCACTGAGGTATCCTGGGCAAGGTACCATCCCCAAGCACTGCTCCCCGGGCACTGAATTAGCCGCCCCCTGCTATGTCACATTGGCACATATGGGTTAAATGCAGAGGGCACATTTTGCTGTGGTGTGTCAACAATGACAATTAATCACTAAATTCCAATTTTCATTAGCAATTTGTTAATTTTTTATTCACACCTGTTTTAAGATTGCAAGGCTCTACATTAAAGTATATAAAGTTCACTGGCAGGAGAAAGCACTCACTAGCGCTGATCGGGAGACACAGCACAACAGCAAACAAAATGGTCACCCAGCACTGTACAACACAAAAATAGCAAAATGGCAATATAAGAACAACAAAATAACAAGAAAATCATGTACCGTGGGAACCAAAAACATAACAGTGACATATCACTGCAATTTATGGATTATTTTGAAAGCTCAACTCTTTTACTTGTGGTGGCTAATACAGTGATCACATAATATATATTTTGGGTGTAAAATTATTACAGTGGGAAACAACCCAATCTATTATGACCAACAAGACCAAAACAACTGAAAATCATGCCAAAGGATGACAATTGTACAAAACCATTTGCATATATGTACTGAAACATTTGAAAATTTGTGTGAAGCAATAAGAATCGATGTTGTGCGGTACAGAAGTGACATTATGGTGTGGGGATTACACTTGCTGTTTTGCAAATGTTAGTTATCATTTGAGTAATATGCCAAAGCAATAGAACTGTAGAATCTGTAAGACAGCCCAGATGTGCATTATAATTCTTTTCATAATTACTGATTGTGGATTCTGATAAATAGAGTTTTGGGTCCATGAAACTGATATTTCACCCCCCCCCCACAACAGCGGCTGGACTTTGAAACGAAGCGCAGCCACACTCTGAAGGTAGAGGGCGCCAACGCACAGCTGGACCCACGCTTCCTCAGCCTAGGGCCCTTCAGTGACGTCACCATCGTACACATCAGTGTGGAGGATGTGGACGAGCCCCCGCTCTTCGATGCCCCCGCCTACTTGGTGGAGGTGCCCGAGGACGCCGAGGTGGGCACCGTGCTCAAGGTGGCCTACGCCCGGGACCCCGATGCGGCCAATAACTCCATAAGGTGAGGTGTAGGTGGCCCTCAGAGGGGGGCTGCACACAAATAAAGGATAAAATGGAATTTAATACCCGATCCAATTTAATAGCCCCCTAGTGGGGTTAGAAGGAATTGCAAGGAGGATGCAGGTGAGGGGAACAAAGAGAACTGATTTCAAATTTGAGACCTATTTCGAAAATATTTTTTTCAAAATATACCTGTATACATTATATGATGCTAACAAATTAAAATGATTCAATTTTTATGCAATTTTATTTAATAATTAAAGTTTTTTGGGGGTTACAGTGGAGGGCGGATCAGGACAAATATATCAGCTCTATGGAGTGGCCCTGTCGAAAAAAACGTTTGAATAGCAGTGAAGTAATCAGAAAATAAAAACACTCACCAGGTGGCGCTGTTGCCTTACACCTCCAGGATCATGGTTTTGATTCTGACCACATGCTTGTGCGTGCAGTTTACATACTCTGGTGTTTAAGATCTTCCCATGGCCCAAAGACATATATTTCCTTTTTTATGACCAAAATCAAAACAATGTCGATTTTTTTTTTTTGAATGTGCCTCTGACCATTTCTACGTCTCTGCTATATTCTTCATTCTTAAATCACGAGTTATACTAACTCTCTGTCAGTAGGTGGCAGAATTGTCACATATGTTTGTGCAGGGCTATCATCTATCTGTTCTGAGGTCAGCAAATGTGCGACAGTTGTGGTGAGCATAAGCTTCCTGGGCCGTGAAGCCAAACACAACCCGCTCGACTCTGCGGGAATTCACGGCCTTTTTAATTAAGGGCCCGTTCGGCTCCGTTAAATCCGCGTGCTGTTTCCGCACATGAATCCCTACCACCCGCCAATCTCTCCTCACCCTGATAGCAGCCAAGAGCCTGTAGGTGTCAGTTGTACATGTTCCCCGCGTTTGTCTCATAAACATGTTTATTCGTTGGTTCATTCTATAAATTTAGGCAGCTTATTCCCTTCACCCGTGTGAGTTCTTGGGTTCTCTGAAAGGGTAAAAGCAGCAGCTTGTGTACAAGCACAGACAAAGAGGAGTCGGTTTTGCCCCGTTCCCCGTGATCTGCAGGGTCCTTTTCAAGGACGATGTCCCTTATCCAGTGGACCAGAAGCCTGAGGCCAGAATCCATCAGCCGAGCTTGATAAGGATTAGCTCGCAAGACCCAAGAGCTGGAATCAAGACCCGTAAATAGGGTGATAGACAGTGGCCAGTGCTGTGGCCGCTGTGGAGGATTAAGAGGCAGCAAAAGCACCTGATAGAGTCAAGCGCCGCAGAAAGCTGTGGAGAAAATTATCAGACCAGAGTCTGCTGAGGATTTGAGTCTACAGTGAAAGGAAAGCCATTGTAGACTTCCGAAAGAGACAGTCTGTGCATCAGAGGATGCGTTTGGAGCGTGAAAATGTAAAATGCGACAAGTGACCTAGCGTGTGTCATAGGGCAGAGTCCATTGCTGCAGTCTGACAATCAAGGGTCTCCTTGGAGAGGAGAAGCAGGGCACGGGGCAGCGGAGGGAGCCTCTGAGGGAACGGCTGATCTGCCAGACAGCTGTCCCCCTCCCGACCTCCCCGGCTGCAGGGCTCCTCACATTCAGAATCACCCTGGAGGAAGGGTCAGGCACGAGCAGACGATCGGGGACAGGATAATCCTCAGACGTCTGCTGCTACACCGCCCGCAGCTGCCTGGCTCTGGTGCTGACATGGAAACCACACCTGCACTATTAGGGCATGTTTTTCTCTTCATAATTATCACCATCCCAGAGAATTTCCTCTGTCAGCTTGTCCGTGTGATCTTCAAAAGATTGCCCATTTCAGGTTTGTAATTACAGGACAGCTCAGGGACTGCGCAGTTGGGGGATCAGCCGAAGCTGCAGTTGAGGAATGGCCATTTTAAACCATCATCCAATATCATGTAATAGCGAGGTGCTTGCAGACAACCCCCAGCACTTCTGTAACGAGAGACAAAGCTTTTCCAGTCAGTATCCCAGGTCTTTATCACAGCCGGTCATGAGTACGCTGATCGGGGAGGAAATGCAGTCTTCGTTTTTCCTGGAATGAAAAGGCAGATTGGACGTAATAACATGATGGACAAGAATCAACAGCATCAAGTCTCAAAAGACCTACCATTAATAGCCACCCTCAGCCTCCTACCTCTCTTCTCCGCCAGTCTCATTGATTTGATAAATTACACACATTGTCATACACACACACCCACAAAAAAACGTGCAACTGCTCGACACTTCATTTGACTATTCATTGGTGGAAGAACAGTGCAGATGTACTTCGGGGGAATTTCTTTTGGTTTCCAACACCCTCCGTGCCCCCAACACCTCCTGTCCCCCCCTCCCCCCTTGGCAAAACAGGAGCTGTAAGCACAGGGGCTTTTTCTGACAGAAAACCAGCCTGATATTAGCCCCGACTGGGAGGAGGCGAGCAATGAGCCAGTCATTCTTGATGCGTACGAAGAAAAGGGAAATGAAACCTCAATAGACTGCTGGGGATCTGTCTTGCCTTACAATCAACTTTCCATGGGTGTAGTGCAATTTATGTTAGATCTATAAGGCTGGAAAACTGACAATCATTTTTCAGGGTAATAGCCCGACTCTAGTGGGTCTGTGCAAAAAACATCCCTCCTCTGGCAGATAAGTCTCCTGAGCCCAACGTGAATGGCTCATATCCTATCATGTCAAACTGAGTTTCGGAAAACCTCGCAGCTCCACATCTGCTCACTGGCAAGTCCCCTCGCTGAATGCAAAACCTGTGCGCCAATGGCAGAACGTAAAGAAACCCTTCTGCCGCTCGACTGATAAATCGACACAACATACCAACATTCGTCTTCCTCTTCGCCACCCATGTTGGCTGGTCAGGTACTCCATCGAGAAGACCAGTGACCCTGGGAAGTACTTCTACATTGACATCACATCCGGAGCAGTGATGACTGTGAGGCCACTGGATCGAGAGGCGATCGCCTGGCACAACGTCACCGTGCTGGCAATGGAGATGAGTGAGTCATGCGCTACAGATTCCTCAACATGTAGCCAACTAGCAAGACACTCAAGCCTAGGCTAAAATTGTAACTAACACCTGCTGAGAATCTACACTCTGGTTTCCTGATTCTGTTGATAAACCCAACTCCTGAGCTAAGATACAGTGTCTCATAATTTTGCAGAAGCTTCTACATCTAATGTTATCCATGTTATACATTAATTAGTGCAATAGCATGATACTTGCCCATCTAATATTCTTGTAGCAACATTGTGCTTTGAACATTATGTTCTACACAGCAAGAAAACAAATACGTGCCAGGTACACTTGTAGAGCTCCTAGATTGTTATTTAAATCAATACCCAATCTTAATACCACTTGTCAGCATTTTTAAATAAAAAAAACAGCAACTATTCAAGCTGAGAAGGGTCTTTTCTGGCTTTCAGCGTTACCTGAAGTCAGTGGGAGAATTGATTGCATTAAATGATTGATGGAAGGATCCTGGATCAGTTAATACCACCACTTATGTGCAACTTATTTCACAATTACGCAGTTGATTAAGGCATGGAAATTGTTGTTGGTTATGATGAGTAATGGGGCTGCCGGAGGAGCGCCTGACTGTGCCACAGGGGCACCGCAAATGCCAAAATGTGACACACACGACCCACAAATCCCACAAGCCTCATAGGAGTCTAATGAGCGATTCACCCCAGACTTCATTTAAACAGATTTGTACTGAGCTCATATCCTCTCCCCTTGCAGATAATCCCTCTCAAATCGGCAGCGTGTCAGTCACGGTGAAAGTGCTGGACGTCAACGACAACCCCCCCCAGCTGGCACAATACTATGAAGCTTTCGTCTGCGAGAACGCAAAAGCTGGGCAGGTACTGTAATCCCGATTGGGACAATTTTAGCTAGCAGCCGGTAGTATAGCAGCTAAAGACACTCATCTCTGCTGGGGGTTCAACTGTTTAGCTACTGAATAAGGTAATTACGCTGATTGCTCCAGTAAAACATCCAGGTGTACTGATTGTAAGTTGACGTGACCTGACCTTAGATACAAGTGCCAGCTAAATACAAGCTGCTGACTATGTCTGAGACACAGCCTTAACGTGACTTTAGCGATCAATGAACTGCGAGTGTAATCCGAGGGCTCAACACTGTTCAGCACTTGCTGTGAAAGACACTCTGGAGAAGGCTGTGAGTTACGAACGTCACTGCGGATATGAGCATCTGCTGTAAGAATAATCAAATTTCATGGATGGACTCCACATCACTCCAGCAGTATGACTGAAGTACTTCACATTTGGAAGCTAGATTAAAATACATCACCCTGAATTGTCCAGCCATGGAATCACGTGATGCAGAAGCAGCAGACAGCTGATGTGGTGACCAAGAGTGACTGAATTACATGCACGTGGCGATTACCTATCAAGACGGTATTTGTAGATCTCTCACTGCTCATATTTTTCTTGCGTTTCTTTGCTGGTTCACAGCTGGTTCAGACAGTGACAGCCATGGACCTTGATGACCCACTTGGGGGGCAACACTTCTACTACAGCCTGGCACCCGAGGCAGCCAACAACCCCAACTTCACGCTCCGGGACAACCAAGGTAAGGAAGCTGGTTGGAGCAGGAGCAGCATCTCCAGCCCAGACTGGCTACTGATCAAGTATGATCAAGTATAGCTGTTATTTGAGACCTCGGTTAAACCTTCTCGAGCTCACTTCCACTAAAATGTGTGTTAAATCCGCTTCCAAATTACACTTTGCTGATGTTTTTCAGCACATGAAGTGACAATGAGGCTTTCAATTTGTCTGATCCTCCTGGGTGTGTTGGCAAGCAAGCAGATTAGTTGGACTGGGAACATCAGTGTAACCTTGTCAAAGTTTCCTTCAAAGATTTACTCAACATTACTGCAGAATGAATATGAAGCAATTGTTGATCTGCAAGCTATGTGATGTGTTTGCAGTCTGACGTTTTAGTCACTGAAGTTTTGCAAATGAAACCCAGTTACAATGCATGGGGTACCGTGAACATTTCTTGCACGCAGCCTTAGGCAGCCTGGCCAGGAAAGGCTGTGCCTTGTGTTTCAGACAAGTGGCTCGGATTTAAGAACAGGCCTTCAATAAATTGACAGAGCCGACTTAGCATTCTGGCTGCCGGAGGATTTAAGCCCACCGCATTATCTCGGTCGACTGCAGGAGCGGGTTTTAGGGACCTGTAAGATAGCGATTGCAATGAAGTGTGTCAAAGAGGTACACAGCCTGCCTTCAACGCAAATGCCTTAGCCTGATACGGAATTGGAAATGACTGAAGCAGGATGCAAATTTTGGAAAGTGCGATCCTCGACAATACAAGCCTTCCCTTTGAGCTGTAGCCTTGGCTCTCGTCTCAGTGCCAATGTGCGTCTTTCAATGATAAATCAACTGGCAAAATCAGAAGATCACAACCTTGATTACGAGCCAGCCAGGAACGTAGGGGATATGCATGTTTCCAGCCGCCTCTGGCGTTCTCATGACAGAGTTGCACATCTGTTGGACTGCAGGTCAGCCTGTACCTGGGCATCCAACCCAGATGTGTGCTGTCAGGTTTTTGGAACTAGCAACTGTGTCATCTAATCCCAGACAGATCCCAAACGGGATGGTGCTTTCGTACTACAAAGGAAAACTCCCCCGGCTGGACAGCTGGCCTAGCTGGCTGCTCACTAACAGGCCGGCTCCCTCTATTCTCCCACCCCCTCCGACCTAAGATAACTCAGCCTGGATCCTGACGCGACGTGGCGGGTTCTCCCAACGTGACCAGAGCATCTACCGACTGCCTATCTTCATCTCTGATGGCCAGAAGCCGGTACAGACCAGCACCGGTACTCTGACAGTGCGTGTGTGCAGCTGCGATGGTGGTGGCACCGTGATCTCCTGCAACGCCGAGGCCTATGCATTGCCTGCCAGCTTGAGCCGTGGAGCACTCATCGCCATTCTGGCCTGCGTCTTCGTTCTCCTTGGTACATGCCGCACTAAACGGCCATTATATATAAAACCATACTCAGCGACACCAAATGACACCAATGCCTGTAATATTAGTACCAATAGCACAATATTCAGTGTATCAGTACTACTGCAATACCCCCCAGTTTTAATACTAATAATACAATACCCAACATAGCAGTGCTACTGAAACACCCATAGTATTAATTCATACTAATGCTGCAGTACCCATGGAAATAGTTCTACTGTAGTAACCTTTGTATTAGTACTATTACTACAATATCCAGAGTTATAGTACCACTACAATACCTAGGAGCATAATATTATTATATCACGTGTTTCCTGTCTATACTAGAGACGTTTTCAGCTTCAATATTTAACGTTTCATTAATTTAAATACTATTTGATTATATACAAACCTCTTTCCTAGCACACTATAGCTGAGTGATAATAGCTGCTTAATTAATATCTCTGCTGTACATCCTGCGGGGCTGTCAACCTTGGAAGATTATCATGCATGAGGTTTATGTGACTGTGATGGGGTAGTCATGACAACACCGGTGAAAGAGTGGTGGGGGGCTTCTATGATTACTTATCAAGTGATATTATTTTGGTAGCACATGGGTAACCGTCAGCAACAGCTATTTCCATGTCAAAAGCAGCAGGACCAATTGCTGTATGTTCCTTGCTGCGGGTTTGCTACACAGCGGGCCCGGGGCACAGGCCCTGTGATGTAACGTGTATCGAGGCTCCTCCGAGCACAAGAGCCGGTAGAGTGGCACTGACAGATCTTGTCAGCATGTCACACGTAAAGCCATGAGATGAGCTGCGGGGAGAAGGAAGCTACGCGACGTGGGGGTGGGGGCAGAGCAGCGAGAACAATGGGCTCAACAAATTGAGGGGAACAGCAAAACAAAAAGGAAAGGGAGCTGCGCATGGTGTCAAGACTGCAGCATTCGGGGCCTGGGAGAAACAGCAGCAGCCAAGGCTTATAGGATCGGTAATAAGGCACAGGTGAAGTGCATGATGTCGTGGTTATATGTCTCAGCTGCTACCCATCTTAAAGCAACACACACCTTTTAATTACAATGGACTATAATACATTTTAATAAATTTAAGTTTTTATAGCATATATATTAGAAATAGAGTATTTAAAAATATTTTTTTTAATCCAAAACCCTTTGGTGATAAATAATAAATTCTGTCATATGAATACGCATATATTTGCCTGTGAAAAGGAGAGGGCAACACAAAGCTGTATATCAAGGCTCACTGGTAGTACCCTGACCATAAATCCCCCCCCCCACAATGTCTCCCCAGTAATGACTCTGCTGGTCCTGTCTCTCCGGAGCCACCGCAAGAAGCCATACCTGTGCGACGAGGAGGAGAATGTGCACGAGAACATCGTGCGCTACGACGACGAGGGCGGTGGCGAGGAGGACACAGAGGCCTTCGACATCGCCGCCATGTGGAACCCTCGGGAGGCGCACCTGGGCCGAATCCGGCAGGACATGGTGCCCGAGATCGAGAGCCTGTCGCGGCACGTGCCACAGGTACCGGTGTCCGGCGGCGGCGTGCACGGTTATGTGCTGGCCAAGCTCTTCGAGGCCGACCTGGACCCCTGCGCACCCCCCTATGACTCGCTCCAGACATACGCCTATGAGGGGGAGGGCTCAGTAGCTGATTCGCTCAGCTCGCTGCAGTCCGCTACCTCCAACGGCGACCACGACTATGACTATCTCAGTGACTGGGGGCCCCGCTTCCGGAAACTGGCTGAGATGTATGGGGCGTTGGAGGCCAGCGGCCCACTCTGGTAGCTGCCCCCCTTAACCCCTGGCAAGATCTGCCCTCTCCTCACCTTTGACCTCTGACCTCCGACCCCAAGAGCTCTCGAGTTCACATTGCTGCAGACATACCATTGTGCTCCAGTGCAGAGGAGGCCGGCTTTTCAGGATGGGCCTTAGGGGCTGTCGGGGAGATCAGAAACAACCTGCTCCTCTTGACTTAATACTCCCGCGAGCTTCTGGCGAACGGGGGAAGCGGGACATCAGGCGAGCGGTTCATTCAGTAGGGGGCAGTCTCTAGTTCTGACGTGGAATACCATGGAGAAGAGAATGGATGTTGGGGAATTCTCTCTCATCCCTTTGTGTTTTTAGTATTTCTAGCTAGACCGGCTAATCCCGTGCTTGTGAAAAGAGCATGGAATTTTGGGAGAATCCTGTTTTATGTTAGACAACCTGCAGGTCCATCATCCAGTATTTGTCACTGTTATAAAAATGTCAGTCTCCCAGGCTCCAGTAACACCTGTTCTGGACAGTTATATCTATTTATTCATGCGTGGTATATATAGTTTATATAAATTATTGGCTGAGAACTCGCACGCAAAACTTTGGGTGGGAAAACAAACATGACGTTTAAACCTAATGATGTAACGTGGTTATCGTACTGGTGTTTTGATAGTAATTCCATTTTTATGTGTATTTAAACAAATTCCCCAGAAATTCTGAATGTTTCCAGACATTCAGGAGGTTCGCAGATCATAATCCCATGTGGATTTTATGGTTGATATGTTTAATGTATTCCATAGACTTTTTTCAATCTTTTTTTTTGTTGGTCTGGATGATGCACAGGTAGGGAAAAAAACAGGAGCAAAAAACATCAAACTTCATTGGGTGACCTGTCTTGAATCGGCTGCTGTGTGCAGACATTGGCATTTTGTGACTGAAAAACAGTGACTTCCATGGCTGACACTGTACTTCCATGGCTGACAAGTAATTCTGGAACGATATCATTATAGGAAAAAAGTCCCATTTCCCAAAACTGCTGACTCACCATGCCAATTCGAGTTGAAGGTGTCTGAAGGTCATGCTCCATAGAAGCCATAACAGCTTCCTGTGAAAAATGGGCTTTTATTTTGGTAATCGTGCATCTCTGAGTATCCCCCATTTTTAAAATGGCTGCCTGCTACTTAGACCACAGCCATGTCGTCTTTGCTCAGCCCTACATTGGCAACTGCCCCGTTTCACCAGAACCACGGGGTACCGCTCGGACCGGACTGCGAGCCTGGCCATCTGCAGAAATGCCAAACATACTGTGGACCTTCCAAATAGAGTGGAAAGCAGAGCTGTCCTAGAAGGAGGATGGCCAAAGGTGTGAGGACTTCAATGTGTGAGACCTGTCAGAAGCCAGTCTGCCTTGAGGCTACCAAGGTGTATCTGAATGTATATAGTTTTTGTATATTTGGTTATAAAATCATCTGACAAATTTGTCTTCTTGTTAATTATTATACAAAACACTGAGATTTCTTTCTCCAGTCCTGTACATCTGTATCAGTATATAATTACTATCACTCTCATAACATGAGAACATGTGATCTACCTCCAACCCTGGGTTAATGCTACAGCAGTTTGAAACCTTAGCATGTTTCTGTACATATCTTCAGTGCAACTTCTGCTATTAGGAACAGGCTAGATGCCACGCCCCCAACAGAATGGTTACAGTGTCTAGTTGGCTCCCTGCTCCATCAATAATTCACTCAGCCAATCAGAGAGTCAGTGGCAGGATATATACCCTGGATGATACACTACTTTCTGTGTGCATTCATACACATACACACACATATACCAAGGGAAATATAGAGTCATTAACTCAGTGTAACACAGTATCTTTGGACTGTGAAGAAACCCAGAGGAAGCCTGATCCAAACGTATGAAGAGCAGAGGTGGACATTTCAGGTCCAGAAAGTAAAAATCCAAACCAGAATTTTATTTCAACCAACCAGCTGAGTTCTCTGTGACTGTAACTCTTTATACTCAACTGGTTGGTTGAAACAAAATCCTGGTTTGGATTTTTACTTTCTGGACCTGAAATGTCCACCTCTGATGAAGAGACAGTGTTGGTACTGTAATCAAACCACATCGGCCCCAAATTTTTTAGCAGTCCCCCGAAGAGTTGATGTTGTGGTCTCTCTTTTGTGGTCTCTCTGATGTTGTGGTCTCTCTTTTTACCTTCTCATCTGCCCTTCTATTTATTTATGAGAAAACACCTAAATTCAGTCACGCCACCGCATCCATGACACGAACCCAGACAAAATGCAATCAAGCAGATTGAAAAAGGCAGTTTATTCAGTAAGGGACGTCAAAGGCCATTTTGCTAAAATGAGGAGGTGAATTGTGAGCCAATTGCATAGCCAGCTGCTTCAAAACAACAACAGGCACTCAGGCTCTCAGCAAAGCGCCTCAGCATGCAACTGTGCTTCAATTTTGTCTTACCGTAGCGACGCAATTTGCACGAGCAAGTTTGTTTTGAGGCCGGGGGTTTTTACGGATGATTAAAGCCTCATTTAATGCATGGACCACAGCACCCGAAGCCAGCTCATTAATTCGTAATCACAACACTATTCATAGTAATGGAAGGTCCCCCGTAAATTCTCATCTCAATATTGACATCTGTGGCATTGTGAGACTACCTGCAAATCTTTTTAAGCACTTTGTGCAAGATGGTTTTCTATCTCTGGTGCACTTGCACAATTCTGGGTTAGTGTATGATTTGCAGAAGTCCTTGTTGATATCGTTAAAATATTTGAATGGTCCTGTTGTGGCACCAATGCAATCAGAGACGAATTTGTGAGAGCCCTGACGTGTTTAACCACCTGGCTCCCTGATGCAAGAGTGGCTTGACAGTACTGCTGCGTCTGTGACAAGATGAAGGAGCATTTGTCGAGGGTAATCACGGTGCACCTGCAGTCACTATCATGCCAATTTGAATCAAAATAACAACAAATAAGGGAAGTACCCTTCATCAAGAAGGACAGTGAGAAGAAGGATAAGGCACTGGTATGCATGATGGTAGAAATGGCTGGGGAACAAGAGGTGTAATCACGCATGTAGTCTGATGAAGGGTCCTTGTCATTAATTCACCAACAGGGGGCAAAGTCCTGGGTAAAAGATATATACTGCACTTTTTTGCAGATTAATGTAAACCTCCAACCCTAATCGTAGCTCAAATCCTAATAGTAACCTTAAACCTAGCATCCAGCCGTGGGGTCAGATGCATCCCACAAAACAATTTGATCCGGCCCACAAGGCATTTCAATAATAAAAGTGGCTCAAAAATAAACCACAACTCTGAACAGCAGACTTTGCATTAGCAATCAGCATTACTTTTTTCATACCATAAAAGAAAAGAAAATATGTGTCATGATTCAATATATTGTGATACAGTGCAATACTTCAAGTAAGGAGTTATATTCCAATTTTTAAAATCTAATTTTAGGAAAACCTTCTAGTATAAAGAACACACTACCATACGCATACAATCTGAGTTAAAAAAGCTCTTTTTTTATGCAGTCAGAAGAGTGGGATCTGCATTTACATTTATCTCAGTCCCTGTAGCAAAGGAAAGGAATTAACATCTGCCTATATCAGTAAGAAAATAAAATAAAAGTGTCTGCTAAAAGGAGCCAAGCTCTTGTACTCCCCAGATGCCATTAAACTCTTTCACACTCAGCAATCAGTAATGTCTCTAGTCAGTGTGCTAATGCTAACATTAGCAGTGCGCCTTTATTCTGACCTGTCTGAATTTACATTATTACATTGCAGTGGAACAGTCAAATGGTTGAAGAAAGATTACAACATCACTGTCTAGCGGTTAGGGATTTCAGCACGACGCAAAATGAACCACCGTCTGCCACAAATCTTTACATGTAAACTATTAATTGATTGAGAATCGATACAGTATCAGGAAAACACTGGTTTAATGTGATATATGCATTCAGTACTTTGGTGCGGCCCTCAAAGGATGTTATAAAAATTGAAACTCAACCAGAGCTTTCGAAGGACAGGTGATTGGTCAGCTGATAGTTTTTCCTTTTTGTTCATTCTCACAATTGGGCAGGGGCTCCTTCTAGAGAGTTTCTGCATGATCGTCAGTTGTCAAAAATGGGTGCTTTGAATATTGAAGGGGGGATGGGCCGTTTCATTTGTTCAGGTGAATGAAGCAGGTGTTCAGGCAGCCGCAGCCCCAGCCCACAAGCCACCCTAACACTAACCTTAAAAACAGCCCTAACCCGACCATTAACCGAACCCTAGCTCCAACTCTAATGGAGTTGTGTTCTGAGCCGTACAATGATTCGGGACCTGTCTCCCTTTTTTTCTTTCTTGTTACAAAAATGGAGTCTATTTATCGTTCGATTCAGGGTCAGGGTCTGGTGCTCACTTTATATTCCCAGCTTTCCATTCTTCCCAAAGCCTATGTTTGCACTCGCATGACAACAACAAAGAACAGGTCGCAGTTCCGGAACATTCTTATCAAATGCGAACGCTGAGATATGGCTCTTATCTGCCAGTTCTTTGTCAGGCGGCAAGATTAGCAGTGGGAGTTTCCAGGGGGGGGCGGTCCCGATTCACGTTACCACGACAACCGTTTGAAGAGCGCCAGATCCTAGGCTAAGCCCCAAAATCTCAATGATGACAGGCATGATGCTATTCACCTGTCGTTTTTCTAGTCAGTTTACTCCTGCTACATTCTGGTGCACCACCAATAAAGTCACCTTTACTGTGATACACCCAACCAAAATGACACCGTTTACATACCTGGGCACACTTCATATGCTGACCTACCTTCACTCTTCTGTTTTTGTGCAGGTTGCACCATGTGCTGTGTAAACATTACAAGACCGAAGTACTATGTTTTGCATATTATTACCACGATGGCCGGTGCATTTGGTGAATTAGGCTTTTATCCATTTGTTCAGCTGGGTCATTCTGGCTGAAGTACTTATGGACACTACAACCAAGCCTTTCCGGAGACACTGCACTCCCCCTGCCCTACTAGATCCCACAAGTCTTGCCCCTCCCTAACCTCGAGTACCTTTGAAGTCCTTATGCTCAGCAAAGCTTCCCGACTGTGCTTCATTTTCAAAGTGAATGGAATTCCAGTGTGAAGAGTTAGACAGACGGCAAGGTCAGTTTGAGGCTTCTCCTGCCAAGTAAGGCTTCGCTATCCCAGCATCCCGGTCACATTCTGCATCGCTGTGAGCCCTAGCCTTTACACTGAGGTAACACCAGCAAAGTCAAAACGGACTCAGCTAGGGAGGTTACGCTCTCCCAGTCAGAAAGCATCAGTGAGAAAGGTTATTTTACGTAATTGTTAGACTGTAATTATTGCTGATCAGATCAAGTGGGTCTTTATTGTCATACCAGCTTTATATAATCTACAGAATACAGTGACATAAAATACCGATCCCCAGGACTGTGCCGCAGTATATATACACAAAGTGCAGAGACTGTGAAGCAGATAAGTGCAACACACAAGAGAGAGAGGAAATGGAGAATAACAGCTAATAAATAAAAACAGAGAATATACATACACTAACACACAAGGGAGCTAGTGGTATCCACACAATATAACAGATATGGCCGAGACTATAGAAACAGCAAATACAACAGATGTAGCAGTACGACCGGTATGACACAGATGTCCTCTATATCCTCTACCGCAAGCAGCACTACAACCTCATTTTCCTTCTTTCTTAAATCAGTGCGGCTAACCCTGACTCAGAATCAGTGCGGCTAATCCTGACTCGGAATCAGTGCGGCTAAACTTGACTCAGAATCAATGCGGCTAACCCTAACTCAGAATCAGTGCGGCTAATCCTGACTCGGAATCAGTGCGGCTAACCCTGACTCAGAATCAGTGCGGCTAATCCTGACTCAGAATCAATGCGGCTAACCCTGACTCAGAACCTATCCTGTTTCCTGGGTACCCTTCACTGAAATCATCGTCTCCTCAGCCAGATGCAAAGTCATCCGAAGAAGCCATGGATTTATCTGAGTTGCCGTGCTTAGGCTTCCACCAGAGCACTCGAATTCAGAAAGTTCAAAAGTAGCCTGCAGGCTTTAATCCTTCAAGGGGAAACGGCGGGCCCAGGGAATGATCCTTTAACATGCCGTGCAATGAGTACAATCGCATTTGACCAAAGCGGAGGGGGTGCACTGTCAAATCTGGCTGCAGTATGTAGCACCCCATGCTAATTCTAACCACCACAGGTGAGACATCCATTCACATTCCATGCATGGAGTACATTCTCTTTTATGTAAGAGGCTAAACTTCTCTTAGCTATGGGAGAACAATGTTTCTCAGCTAGGGTGCTGGATTTTGTAGAGAGGTAATTGCATACGGTGGAATCTGGGAACAAATTACCCACAAGTGGCCCATCTTTGTTTATTTTTTTACGCTGGAGGGGAGGTTTATTTTCTGGCGTAAAGTTTCCAGCTTAGCACGATATCCAAAAGGCCCAAAACCACTTCAGCCATCAAAGAAGCAGCCACAGGGCAATCACCAGCTGTTCCGCCTTCAATACTGACAGAAGTGAGAAATAATTCTGGTTCGGCATGGGGGAGATCAACAGGGGGGAAAATAACAGGGCTACCTAGCGGTGGCTGTCAGGATGCTGCGGGATGTGCGGAGGACAGGAAGCGAAGCGCGTATCCGGCCGGTATTCCCGAGGTACCGGCACTGGCGAGTTGCCGAGTGTGGGACGTCAAAAGAGTCACCACTGCTAACAACTGGCGCAGTTCATGCGAGGATGTGCTCCAGCAAATGAGGCCTGCTGCTGGAGAGCATTAATCCGTGGGCGCCGCGTGAACCCGACCGTGTCACAGGGGTGCCCTTGGAAATGCAGCCTGTCTGAGCTAAGACAGGACCCGTCATCGGGCGTAACGGTTCCGCGAGGCAGCTAGTCCAGAGCCGATGCTAACGAGTCTAACTTAGCATGGTCCGGTTTCTCCCGTTGGTACCTGCGAGGCCTGGCTTCTGGGGGGAGCGCTCCATCAGCCCGCACACCGCAGTGTGAGTTGCTCTGTGTTCCCGCACTGTGAGCGACAGGGAGACACTGGAGGAATGTTTAATGGATTTCCTGCTCCTGTATCAGCTTTGACAGGAGACCAGCCAGCATGATCTCACCCCAGACAACAGACACACTCCCGTTTTTTCTACTCTGTGGAACTACGTGCGTTCAGAGCATCTGGCGTCTGAGTTTGAACTTCTCGTTTTTCATTCCACAGCCTCTTGATTTCTCCCACGTTCACGTTCTGAGCTGTCGAATTAAGCTGCGGAGGGAGCCTTTCATAGCACGAGGGTGCATCTTTTCTTTAATCTTTTCCAGATGGCTCCAGAACGTTCTGGATAAAGGCAAGCGGGTGGCACCTAAGGGGAGGGCTGAACATCTCCTCCTCTCGCTATAAAGCAGGTTGGCTTGTTTTTTTGTGCCGTTTAAGAGATGCAAAAGCACCTGCGATACATTTTACATGCTAATGTCTGTCTTATTCTCACGCTTGTGCCGGCTGGAATCACGCTCTATATTTTTCCCCGGTTCCTGGAGAAAGTGCCACCATATCACTGCTGCCACACAAGTCAAGACTCAGATGCAACCCTCCTGACCTTGTCGTCCTTGAAGTTAATCGGTGCCGGAGGCAGCCAGGGAATCATTTTGCTAGAGAGCTGCAGTCCCAGGGGATCTATCAGAAGAATGCATTGAAACTCTGCATCATTTTCAACCCATCTGCACAGCCCATCCGCAAATCTTCCTCAAAAATATACCTAATACCAACATTTCAGGATCTCACAGACCTGCTTTATATGACTCCTAATTACAAAGATTTTATAGTTTGGCAGTAAATTAACATGCCGCATAGAACTTGAAGCCATTAAAATGCCGGAAACGTCGGTGTCGTCAGATACTTGACGAACTGACTCGTTATAGAACCCTCTAGATCTGCCATTTGGCCTGGGGGGGGGCTGGGGGGTGTGGGGTCACACTGGTTCTCAGAGAGGTACCTCAAGCTAATCTAAATTTCTACACCGCATCTGTCAATGCGGGCTTTTTCCCAAGTCGACCTAGAAAGTTAAAGGGGAAAGCGTCTGACAAGAGAGTGGGAGAAACCCCTCTGATTCCTCGGCTCCCTAGAGCGCCGATGGACGCTGAAGGCAGAAGCAGATGCAGCTTTTATCATTATTCATCATACAGGTGATCCGGCGGCTGCAAGCCGAGCTCTCAGCGGATCGCTACAGATGCCAGGGCGGCTCCGGCAATGGTAGCGCTTAGGGGATTATAGCGCCGGCAAAGAACCAAGCACCCAAATGAAGATACGGAGTAAATAAGCAGCTAGTTGGTCGGGCAGCATGGAGAATAAATCCGAATAGATCAGGCAGGAAGGATGGAGCCAAAGCAGAGACAGAGAGTCACGTGACAGAGCGGCTGACGTTTCCCAAACGTCTTTCAGTCCTGCCGCTAACCAGTGGAGACTTGCTGCATGGAAATATCAAAGGGGTGCAGAACAGGCCTCTCATGAGCTTTCACACACCAGGCTCACGGCACCATGGGGGGCACATGAGTGGAACACACTGACCTGGGAAATGAGGGGGGGGGGGGGTGCAGGTTTATTTTGGTAACCCACCTAAACACGTCCCCGGGTGTTTGGCCCTGTGGGATTGTCAAGCTCATTGTCTGCGGGCTTTATTACTTTCACTTTTTGTTGGTTTCATGGGGGTTTATTTTTAGACGAAGGAGTGTCACGGTGTGCTGGTTTTCAGTGGCCCCAGACGAATCGAGCCCTCGCCAAACCCCCCCCACCCATCCGTTGTAGACAATAGAGAAAGGCAGGAAGCTGGAGAATGCACATCCCGCATTCCCCAGCAGTCGTACCCCCCCCCCCCCAGGCAAAACCCCGAGCCTTGGATCGAAGATACTTTGAGACCCACATTACACCCCCACTATCGACACGGCCAGACCACATCCCATCCCCAAACGCATGTGAGAACAGCTACAGCACACCTGCAACTAGCACCCCCTGCTGGCCGGCTTCACACATTAACCTGCTCTCCCAAACATTCTGTCGCCCGTCGATCGTAACTAGTGGATGCGGCCCACAGACAGGTCTGGTGTGCTCATGAACCTCCACGTTTCAGCAAAACCTGGGCGATTTGGCCAAAGTGCCTATCACTACAGGCTTTCCCCTCACTATTGATGGGGGAAATAAAATTATGGGAAGGATTGTACCATTACCATGGTTATTTTGGCAGCTCTTCACATGACGTGAAATTCTTTCCTGTGAAAAAGTGCTTCAAAAAATATTCTGAATGTATTTCTTTCCTATAAGTGTCCTATCTAACCTAACTGAGAAAAAAACAGAGCTGTGGACCGAAAAGAGAAACATCTGGTCAGAAATGCCTTGTTTAATCATTCTTACAAACCCTGGAAGTCAGCATCTTTCCAGCATCGGCATAATTAGTTTTGTGCGGTTGCCTGGCAATTTAGGATTGGGGGGGGGGGGGGGGGCGCGTGGTTGAAATATAATTCACAGGACTTCTCTGGAGATGGCCTGAGAGTACTGAGTAACAGGGGTTGGGGGGGTGTTATGGGCAAGGTCCCTAGTGGTACCAGATGCTGCCGGAGACAGTAGGGTCACCAGGTGACAGCAGCCAAAAGTCCAGGAGCACATGGTGACACTGTCCTGCTGTGTGACCGGGGCCAAGGAAAACACTATCCGATGCCAGCCAGTGTCAAAGCACATCCAGACCTCAAATGGGCCAGCCTCCTGAACCCAGACGGTCTCCTGGCAACACGAATGAGAGCAAAGAGATGGAGACGAAACCAACGCCAAGGAAGTTTGTTTACGCACGCTGTGGCTGATCCCTGTCTGGGGATTCGCATGGGTTCTGCTCGGCCAAGCAAACCACAAATCCACGCACTTAGGGGAGCCGTGTTTTTGTCCGTCTGATTTCCTCAAAGATAACCCCAGTCTAAAGCCCTGTGTTTGTCCCGATATGTGCTGTGCGACGCATCCCGAACATCAAGTTGGCATGAGTTGGCATGCTACTCATGTGGCCTCCTGCCAGGATCTGTCGCCCTTTCCGAAACTGCTGCGGCCACCAAAATAGCTGCCGGACTGGATCCACGTCATCTGTGGAGAACACAACCTTTCCTCCGCTTCACCTTTTGCAGTGCGGTGGCCTGGTAACCTGGCAGATACTGAGGATGAGCTAAAGTCAAACTGGCGCTGGTGAAGCGAACACAGGTACTTCAGCGAAGTGCACAGTACAGTCTGAAAGTCTGGTTCGAGGAACCAATCAGTGTGGGAAAATAACTGAGAGTAATTAAGGAAATGACTGACTACGTGCTGTGATTTGGGATTTCCAGGAAACTTAACCGAAGTATGAAATGATGCTTTCTTTGCCATTTTGCACAACTGCAGCAGAATGCTATAGTTTCCAGACCCCGTCATGCTTTACTCTGAGACACAGAATGAAGAGAGTAAAGCTTGGGGTTAGAGGGTCAATCATTTATCCGAAACCCCTGGGCCAGTTTTCAGGCAGTTAAGAATCTCAGTCAAGGGCCCAACAGAGATGTGATTTATCTGTTGAGGACAGGATGTGAACCATTGATCTGGTTACAGAAGCCTAACCCACTGAGCCAAACCCTCCTCATTAAAATAAAAATAATTAATTATTATTACTATTTACGTACATCCATACTGTAAAGTTAAAGAATAGGGCAGTTTTTGTAATCAGGGTGGAGCCCAACCTTGGATATTGATTGAAGGATGCCATTTAAACAAACTTTTCACATTTTCACTGTCCTACATCCACAGCAGCCTTGTCAGTCTCTGAAGGCAAATGTTTAACTCCCCGCACTGTGCGGAAGCTATAATGTGCACAACTCATTTACAACCATTACTGCCGCTGCAGATGCGTTTATCGTTTACTGTCTGTGCCGATCTCTCGCGCATTCATAAGCACGTAATACAATATTGACCCTCTTAAACCGCTCACGTAAACAGGAGTCCATCAATTGCTCGTATACAACGAAAAACAAAACGGTCAGCATATCTGCCTGCGCAAGAATAACATGTCTCTCTGTCCCTCCAAGTCCAGTGAGTAGAGATGAGGTCTTGTACTATGTTTATTCAGCTGTGCGATCCATTGTCGCAGTGACTCTTTTTTAAGTGGGACGATCGGGATCTGACTCAGAAATTAGACTTCACAGCCACAGGGGAACATGGGAACTCTAGAGCGCCACCTGGAGATACCCAATGCAGCTTAGATTTAGGTAGTTAGATATTCTCCTCTATTAAAAACTCGAGTGGTGTGTGGCTCCGTGTCCTTGATCGGAAGGTTGCTGGTTCTTATTCCGCAGCCGGCAAACTGATGCCGCCATTGGACTTCTGAGAAAAGCCCGTAAGCTCTGATCGTTCCAGAGACATTTTGTACGCTGGGTGACTCCACTCAGTCACCCCCAAGTTTGCTCTCACCTGTATGTGTGTCTGTGTGTCTCATGGAGACTAAGATGGAGTAGGCAAAAAGGCCCAGGGGATCAGTGAAGTACCTATTCTATTCTATTCCAGCATGTAGAAACTGTACACTACAGACATGGGAATGGGATATTATATCTGGAATGGATCTTTGGCACTATATCCCCAGAGAAAGGCTGTGTGTGGAAGGTGTTTAAGATCTTACCAGAAAGGGATCTTCTCTCTGTGTGCATTAAACAGCTCATCTGAGTAGCCAAAAAATGGCAAATGGGCAGAACTGGAAGCCACGCAAGTTACGCTGCATAAAAGTGCAACTCAATTAGGTAAATGGATTTAATTGAAGCTGCCTGGTGACACGGCTTGGGAGACAAATGTGAACGGAATCAAAGCACGGAACTGACCACAAGGCGGCATAGCAATCACACGCCGATGGTCACGGTCAGTTAAGATTTTAATTAATCCAGTTAAATAAGGGGGGGGGGGGGGGCTTCCTCTCTCACCACACTTAAGGAGAAGCAGATGGCAGCCAAGGCAATGTGTCTGGGTGCACAGGGTGGGGAAGGTGGGGGTCCAAGCCCAATCATCAAGATCATCACAACATTACAAGCAGTGCATGTCCTATACCATAATAAATAACTGTCTATATAATTAATCTAAATAATGACTTATCAATATGACTTGGATGGTATTGGAATTTTGAGCCACATCATTTTTATCAAAGAGATAAAATCAGACTGTTATTGGATTTGAAATTATTTACCTAATGAGTATACAGTAAGTCATTGCTCCCCATTGTGATGATTTAATTGCACTAATGATAGCACTAGAGGCTAAATATGCCTTTGCCCAGTGAATATTAAGTTTGTTTTCATTTATTCACAAAAAAAAAATAATAAAAAGTGGGGAAAATGAAAAACAAACATGGTATATACATGCAAGATTGACATTCCTGATATGTAATAATCCTGTACAGTTGCTCATTTAACAATAATAGTAATGAAATGATTTATGTCACATATGTATTAACAATGAGAAGAAAAATGTAAATTAGAAAATTATGATAGGATACCAGACAACATCATGAACTGAAAACAAAGAAAAACCTTATTTTATATTCTCAACACCAATTGGATGTTTGACGGCATTATGACGGCATCTGTCAGCGGTGCTGCACTCCAGGACGCTACGTCGTCAGGCAGGCTAGGAAACCGTCGCACGCTGCTCTACGCTGCACTGATGGCATTCCCAAATGCGTGCAGAGGAAACGGCCAGAGAAGGCGGCCATGACGGCTCTCTTGAGCGTGTGGCTGAGAGAAGGACGGGAACATGACGGTGAAGGGAGAGGAAGAGTGGATCTGGAGGAAGGGCCACAGCTAACAATAGCTAATATACTTAAAGATGCCCATCACAGAGGGCACGCCGGAAAGGATACAGACTCCGACTGCAGGCGACCGGGGCTCAGTCTGGCTAATAAGTTTAGCGGTGAAGTTACAGCAGGCATGTAGCCATATAGTAAACTCACAGGCTTGAACCCACCCCACCCCCCAAAGTTTCTTGTCACTGACCAGGGACGTAGCTATATAGTGAGATGACGAGTTTGAACAGCCCTGTGAAAGTCTACACCTCCCTCTTACCCAACTCGTCAATAAAGATCTATGAACGGGAAATCTACTGATGGGGACCAATGTTCATTTATCCACCAGTGAAAAGCCTGTCTGTAAGCTCCAGAACATAGCTGGATGTCTAAAGAGAGCGGCGCATAATTCATAGAAGATTAATGTCTGCTGAGTATTTTCAGACACGTTCATACCTCTTTATAGACGGCTTCTTAAAACATGCAAAGTAACGACAGCTTTACCTGAAAGTGTCGGACTGTCCCAGACAGCACTCGAAGTTCCAGCATGGAGCTTGTCGAGTGGCTTGTAGCTTGAAAACTGGCTGAAATCACTGCACTTGAAACTTGAGAGTGTTCTTCTAGTGTTGACTCTCATAGACAATGGCGAAGAACATTTACATTGATTAAGAGACTCTCTTACCGCTGTGAGATCTCTCTACTCCCTTGAAAACAGAAAGTGAATGCTTGGACACAGCCATATAAATTGCCACTTTTCATTATATAAGGAGATAACCAGACAGGATAAATCACACAGCAGAAGACGAACATGCAGAATTAAGATGCATCGCTTGCAGCATTAAGAGACGACTGTACCCTAATTCCAGTGCATGGAAACAATAGAGTGATTCTTTTTCACTACATTAAAATTAATAGATTTCTTCAACGGCAGAGCGCGAATGCAAGGCACTAAAAATAAGGTCAGAACCCTTCTCCGAATCCCATTTCATGGTATATCAACTTTGAGATTTGCCACCGTGACCCCTGATGAATATTCAGAGAAGTACATTTTTCACCGGTGCCGGGCTCTAAAACCTCATTACGTCTCCGTAGGAATTATGACCTGCGGAGGCGCAGAACCTCTGTTCCCTTTGCAGCTCTGACCTCCACATTACCCTCGGCATTATGCTGGAGCACGTGCATCTGCAAATTCTCCACGTCCAAAGCACAGGAGCAGGTCCAAAAATGTTTTAGAAAGGTGCAAGTTGACCAGACGCCAAAAGGGTCAGTGCTAATGCACTAATTTATAATGGTAATGGTATATAACCCAATGGCATAGGAGTTAGACACTGAGGGGGACACAACCTAAAAATGAAAAATAAAATAAATTCTGCACATTTGGGTGTAAGAATAAATCCAAATTGAGTACTTGGGGGCACATGCCCCCCACCCCTTCCCCAGTTCTTATACCTTTCTATCCCAATCCTAGTCCAACTTCCCTGGACAGACATTTCTTATATTGCTATTCCTACTTATTTAATCTCCTGTCTTATAGGGATTTGAATGCAGCTCACCCATGGGATGCAATGAGTTAGTTAACTATGAAGAGTAATTAATTTTGCTTTGACCCACACTTTCTCGGATTTCAGTGCCCCACCGGCAACGCGACTGAAGTAGATTTGAGACAGCGGAAAAGCCAACAATCATCGAAAAGGGTATTTTTAAGCCGACGTCTCACTGAGGACTTAGAATTCACCACCAGATTTATCTACTGGGATGAATTCTGTTGGCGTTTTTCGAGCTTGCGTACCGCCGCTGGTGGAGCAGAGTCGGTTCAGGGGCTGCACAGCCTATCTGTGACGACGCCGCCCCAGTAGCGCAGATGTAAAATTCACGGATGATAAACCACGTCGAAATTGTCGAGTGGACTCGGGGAAAAATTAAAGCCCTAGATTTCGTGGAACAAGTGATGAGGGACCTCAGTGGAAGGTTGATTGCAGTCCTTATGTGAAGCAGAGACAGGAGAGACGATGAATTCGCATCGAGGTCCCTTCTGGTAACTGTAGCAACCAGGCCTTATCAAAGAAAGTATTCCCGGAAGCCTCTTGTAGCCTACATGCCACTCACGCTTTCATGTCGTGCACCTGCACACTTACAGAAACGACAAGATCTGAAATATTTCCTCTCACTTTACCAAGGCATCTGAAAGGGGGAAATGGATCTTTTTCAGAGTGACAAAATGCAGTTTTTTATTTAATTTTTCCCTTTTCTTGCCCTTCACTTGCGTGTGAGTCCTGCTCCTGTGATGGTGACCCAGATACCAGCGCCTGTGAGTGCTGCCAGGATGGCAGGTCGGTGGTGAGAATGATGATGATGATGGTAGGAAGAAGGTCAGCAGTTAAGACTGTGGTGATATGGGCCCCAACATCCTCTGAATTAATAAAACGTAAGGTAAAGTAAAAGACATGAATCACTAGACTGCAGGTTAAAAGCAAAGACCCCAGTCACTAAACTGCAGGTAAAAATCAAAGACCCCAGTCACTAAACTGCAGGTAAAAATCAAAGACACCAGTCACTAAACTGCAGGT
>JAABNX020000090.1:20374697-20396544 GCA_015163995.2 Mormyrus lacerda | reverse complement strand
CCCCCCCCCCCCCCCCCCCAACCACACAAACTTTCAAGCACTGATTATGTAAATGAAATTAGTTCTAGCAGAATGACAAACAGCCAGGTCTGGACAGCCAAGCTTCAAGGAAAGGAAAAGCCTCCATTATCTTAAGGGAAGAAGAGAGGAAAACAAAAGCTAGAGAGACTCATTTTCCAAAATGCACGAGCAGCAGGCCTCCATGCCAGAGCGCCGCTGTAGGGGGAGAGGCCCACCTGCAGACGGGGAGAGAAACGGGCTTTCCAGGTGCCAGCTGCATGCTCAGACTATGGACCCCCGGAACAAGCAACCTAGAGAACAAAACTTCTCATCTCCACCCCACCCTCCCACCCCCAAATCATTATAATGCATTGGATGGGGAGGAGGGGTATTGGAAGATCCATCAAAGTGCTCTTATCCAGCTAAAATGCTCCAACACCTTAAGTTTTCCCAAAAGCAATCACAGTCAGCAATTCTTCCAATCACCAAATCCATTTCAACTTGTTTTGTTAAGAATGCTTTGAGAATCCCCCCATTTGCATAAAAGGACTGCAGTTTAGAATCATGGATGACCCTCCCCCCCCCACTGAAAGTTTATTTCAAGGTCAGTCAATGAAGACGACAGCTGGTCAACAGAATCATCCGAGATTCTCAGGCTGCCACTGAACATGCTCTAAGAAGCAAAAGGACACCCAGTGCTAGGAGAAGCACAGTCCATCTGACAGCCAGGAACCATGGGACTGAAACCCGGTTTAGTGTGGAAATGGCACCCCCTGCAGGAATCATACAGTATCACAAAACCCACACTGGTAAGACTGCATACTTCGCACAGTACCCAGTCTTGGTTACAAAAGGTCACATATAGGCCAGCTATCCAAAGGCTTAACACCCCCACTGCAGCCAAAACAAGGGGGCCGTTAACTACCTAGATTAGTGACTGGAGACCATTTCACCCCCAGCACTGATGCCAGCAGGAGGACCTACCAAGGTGAAGAATGGAGAGGAGTTAATGAGGAGGCACCATGTGATGTCACCTCCAGCCCAATGCCCACAGACTGTACCAGTAGCATGAAGGTCCAGAACAGGACCATCGCAGCGGCAACCAGTTCAGATTAACCCAGAACCATCTGCTCACTCGCTGCGACTGGGTCAGCGAGGATTATCCCAACCTGTGATATTCCCGGCCAGCTCACTACCGCTTCCAACAGACCCTGACAGAGAAAGGACAACCAGAGCAAAATTTGCCCAAAGCAGTGTTTATTCAGAAAGGTGGTTGTGCGTTCATAAATTGTGCTGAAAGTCTTCGTTTGTGTGTGCACGTCTACAAAAACTTCAAGAATCATGTGTAGCTTCCTGAGGAGAGAAATCAAAAAAAAAAAAAAGTCGATTAGTGACAGCAGTTTTTAAAACGACCAATCCCATCATCAACACAACCTCCATTAGATAATTCATAACAAGGGTGATTCAAGGTTTTTAGGTGGGGGGAGGATAATACAGAGGAGGCAACCTTTTCATTCGCTAATAAGAGTTTTGAATCAGAGTGACATGGGAGGGGGAACTCTGGAGGCCAATCGGCTTTCAGCTTGGGCCAGTGGCACTGTGGCCCCACCCCTGTATATATATCCCAGATTCAGAAGTAATTCAACACTCGTGGAATACCCTAGCAACAAGTAGTAATACAAAGACATCAAGCTACAGTCACCACAGATTCACTATCCTTTCGACATCTAGACAACGAAGCAAACTACCGGTGCTGATCCTGGTGCAGGTGCGGGAGTAGTGCTCAGCAGACTTACTTTTGTGCGTCAGTGCCGTGGTCTTGCTCAAGTGCAGTTTCTCTGTGGGAAGATGAAGGGGTTTGCTTTCAGGGGCAAAACAGGCAATGAGCCACTATGAAGCACTTGGCAGGCTGGGGGCAGGGGGATGGGCGTGTGTCATATGATCCTACCTTGTGAATGTGCGCATTGTTTTTTCTGTTTAGTTGGGGTCCTTCGTCTAGCTGCAATCTCACTCTCTTTGTCAGACATCGTCACCGTTGTTCCTCTCCATGAGGCATCTGCCACAAAAGAATCTATTTGAATCACACCATGGTAGCCGCAAAACATGTAATTACCCCTCTGCTCAGCAATTACATGGACCACTTAGAGCATACACAGCGATTTCAATTCCTCCATTAAACTATAGATGACATGTTTCAAAAAGGCTGACAATAGCCACCTCTAAATGAGAGGACGGCACAGGTATTTTGAGCAGTTCTGGCTGTACCTGCTTGCCGTCTCCGCACAGCACACAGTCGCTGTGGAGTTCTGCACTTGTCCAAGGCAAAGCCCAGAGCCACGTTCTCCTCATTGTCTCTCACCCGGTCGGCGTGCCTCCACCAGTTTCCTTCATCGACCGGTGGTCCACTGTGCTCCTTGCAAGCACAGTTCTTCTCCTGAAGCTTTGAACACTTTACAGAGCATTTCTCAGAGTGCCTCCTCAGAGGAGCAAGGTCTCCAGTGTCAATGCTGCGCTTGCCCTCGCTGCCGAACTGCCGCGGCTTTGCCAAGGGGGCACTGTTTTCCATCTCCTCATCTCTGTTCTGTGAGGAGACATTAGGGTTGCGCTTCTTCCTGAGAACCTTCCCCACACAACATCTGCAGGATATGCGGGTCTGAGACTTCGGGTCACCAGTGGACAAATGAGTAACACTGTGGCTCCTGCTGGGAGCTTTTAGGTTCACACCTGGAGAGACGTCAGCTTTGGCCTGACATCGAGGGCAATTCCTCTCTCCCTTGTTGGCAGTGCTGGACACGTTTTCGAGCGACTGGTCGAGGAGGTTCTTGAGGTTGACGTGGTCTTTTCCTTCCATCCCCTTGACGTGCATGCACTTCTTGGTCCTGCCACCCGTGCTGTGACCTCTGAGGTCACGGGTGGGCTTCTCTCTCACCACTGGAGGCTCTGAGAAACTGCTGAAGTTGCTCAGATGTGCTTGCATACTCGGGGGCATCTTGCTGTAATAGTACACGTTACCGAAGTCTGCTAGCCAGCTGGCAGAGGGAAGATAAGGAGACAGCGGGGTGGCTGGACAACCTTCTAGGGGAGATGTTGGAGTTTGGTTCAGGTTTAGTCCCTCAGGTGCCTCAGTCTTCACCTTCTCAGCTTCTGAGAACTCATGCTGGACCATCCACTCCACAGAGGGGACCAGTGGCTCTACAGACCACACCGACGAGTCCACCTTCTGCACTTCCTCCAAGTAGTGCATCTCAAAGGGCAGTCGGACGATTTTGAAGCAGGCCTCCTTAAGGGTGCAAGCATGTCCAGCCACTTCCCCATCTACCTTCTCAAGCTCATTGACCTTATTGGTTGCAATCTGCTCAGCTGAAGTCTCACATCCCCCATTGTGAACAGCCTTGAGTTTCAAGTCAGTGCCACTGGTAGGGGACCCACTGACCAACAGGATATCCGGGTATGAGGGCAAACACTGCTGTTCTGTTTTTCCGGCGTCACATTCCACCCCTTGCCCAGTGGTGGTATTTTCATTGGCAGAGGAGGAGAATAGAGGGATGACGCCCTTGCTAGAGCCAATGGAGTCATCACATTGTGCCAGCAATCCAGATGAATCTTGCACAGACTCGGCAACACTCTCAGATGAGGGGACATTCTTGGAGTCCAATGAGGAACCTTCAGCACTCATCTGCACCTGATCCCACTGGAACATGTAAGCTCCCTTGGGCGTGGCAGAAGCTTGAGGTGGTGTGGATATCAAGTCCGCATCCACATCGAGGCTGTCTGCTTTTCCAGGATGGGAACTTGATTCTGAGCTCTGAGGGGAAGAGGTATTTGTGCACCCACTTCCCTTGCCGGAATCAGATCCCATGGAGTGGGTTTCTGCAGAACAGGATGCCGAGCTACAGGACAGTTGGGAGTTACTCGTTTCTTGGAGAGGCTCCGTCTGCACCTCCGAGCTGACCATCTCCCGCGGGACCATGACATGCTGACACCGGAACCTGCGTGCATGATAAGCTACCGTTGGAGGAAACTGCGGGTTCAGCATCCGCCTGTAATCTGCCAGGTGCAGCTGGGCATGGGGTATGATGTATCCAGGGGACTCCATGTATGGGTTTGGTGTAAAGCCATACGGGTTTGGCGGCATAATCATACTGTAACCTGTAGCATGGGGGAACAAGAGTTAACCATGGGCAAGAGACAGGTACTTGTATGGTACCAACATCCGCTTCATTCTCAGCATAGCTTCCAGCATCCCTTCATATTCCATAACCATTTATCCAGGAAGCAAAAGGGCACAAGGTAGGGTACACCCAAACACCATTAGCCAGGGACCAGAGGAAAAAGGTGGGGCTAATCCACAGAAAACCTATTCACTGTGGACTTAATAGACCAAGGCAGGCCTGTGCAAACCTGCTCCTGAAGATCTACCACCCTGTAGAGATAGGTGTTAAGCTAGGGCTGTACCCAGACAGAGATAATCAGACCCTTCAGTATTATCTCTATTTAAATGAAAATTAGCTTTAACAAAACTTGTTCCAATGCTTATTTGTATCAGGTGAGTCAAATTAGGGCTGCACCCAAGCTCTCCAGGGAGGTACAGCTCTAGGAGTAGGGTTGGACAGCCCCGCATTGGGGTGCTCACACCCAAAAGCAAGCAAATCCCCTTCGAAGCTGGCACGTCTTTAAGCAACAGAAGCAACCTGACAATCGAACAAAAGCGACACGTGTTTATATCCTACAGTTATGCTCCGCTGATGCAAGGGAAGCAGGAAAGAAGCCAAACCGAAGTCAGCAGATGGGTTACGCCGATCTGAAGTGAAACACTCGCCTCCTTCATTGCCACCGATTCAAGTAGCAGCAAGGGGGGAAATACTGGGGTT
This sequence comes from Mormyrus lacerda, assembly GCA_015163995.2. NCBI lineage: Eukaryota > Metazoa > Chordata > Actinopteri > Osteoglossiformes > Mormyridae > Mormyrus > Mormyrus lacerda. The sequence continues at coordinate 20,391,673 of JAABNX020000090.1, read as the reverse complement.
GGGGTGGAGGGCGGAGCAGAGAAGATACGAGTCCAACATTTTAGCGACTTGTAAGCATCAGTAGCTAAAAAGTCTCACAAAGCTGCTCAAACCTACATAATGTAGCCGCTCCCTAATCCCTTAAAGGCTGCATATTCAAGCACAAAGCATGTCCAAAATGCTCCAGTATTTTTACCCACAGTCCTGTTAAGAGAGACAACATTCTGCACATACCATGGATCAGAGAATCCTGTGTTTGGGGTGCTTGAGTGCAAGCATCAATATATGGATGCCATTGCTGCCGTTCCTGCTTTGAAATCATTCAAGACAAATCCTTGGGGTGCGTTAACATAACCACCCAACGCGCTTATGAATAGGAAAGTGCATTACAAGTGACCTTTACTTGTTTACTGTAACATAGACGCCAAAACATGGTCCAAATGAACTGACGGTATTCTTTAATGAGATGCAGAGAGCCTGGGTCAGCCTAAACACCTCTTGCCAGCCCACAGTTAAGTAACTGAACTCAATTAGAAAACCAGGCACAGGATCTGATAGTACTGAATATTAAGACCCTCATCTTCCATTTCAGAGCTCACAAGATCACAAGAGGAGGGAGAAAAAAAAAAAAAAAAAAAAACCCTTGAGACCATTCAAGCCACCATATGTTAATCAAAAGCCCACACAGCACTGCAAACCACATAGGAGAAAACACACGAGGATTTCCATAAGAGGCTCAGGCACCCCCAGGGCGGAGAAGCCCCCGGCCACTCAGACGTTTAGGTAATAAGCAGTCCTCCGCATTCATCGGGGGACGAACACAGTTCCACACACCTAGCATTTCAACAATTATTCACCACAGAAAGAGCTTAAGGCTACCATGCAGAAGCATCATCGAGTAACACCTTATGCCAATCAAGAGAAGTGCCATCCCTCACCGAAACCAGGTAATCCACAGTACGGGTTGTAGGGTACGGGTACAGGCCACTGGTAGGGCATGTAGGACTGGGAAGGGTGTACATAGAAGAAAGGCCGCAAGTGAGGGGGTGGCTGATTCTCCGGATGAGTGGGACACGAGGCCTGTGCCAGGTGGGGCCCCTCAGGTGGGTCAGGGGGCCCCTCTGGAGCATGCTGACTGCGAGATCCTGACGCTAGCGACTGACGGGCAGTTGCCATACCTAGAAGAAGGGTAAGGCCGGGGGGGTGGACATAATGAATACTACAAACTCCACAATCCTTGAGGGCACAGAATGTTTTCAATGCAGTAGACCCACATGAGTGTAAGAAACGTATTGCGGAGAAAGGCTGAGTCACATTAATAACAGGTTGCGCCATATTAATAAAAATATTATTAATAATAGAATAATAAGTCCTATCGGTTTAATACTAGAAACGGCACAGCCAGGGAAGCCAGCAACTGGCACCACACTAAGTGATACTGGCTAAACACAGCAGCGTTACCAGCTCAGGCTTTGACTCCCACGCAAGCTCCATTATGGCAAATTTATATCAAGCATTCGTTACAAAATATCATATTTGGCGCCATCTATTCCCTTTTTGCCTAGACCGCGAATATAAAGACAATACTTTTTCAGACATATTTTGAGAGGGGAAACGCGTATTATATTCGGGTAAACACGGAAATAACCAAACTCCAGTCATTCATACAATAAATAGGAAAGAAACCAGGGGTTATACCAAACAAAGCCGCCTAGTAAAAACTGTAAGACACGCCAAACAATTACAAAAAAGCCAATAAAAGAGCATTAATTAAGCAACACAACAGATAGTTCACATACTTGCAAAGAAGAAAGCTAGTTCCAAAAACAGAACAAAGCCCCCACAGCGGAGCTTAATTAACTGCTTGAGAAAGGCGGGGCTTTGTCGTGTTACCTGCAACCTATCCGTCTTCAGAATTTTCCAATTTACCTTAAGAATATTATAAAATGACCTTTGACTGGCTAAGATATGTCCCCAGAATGCTAGAACCTATCAAACGTCTTCATAAATACTACGTTTGATACTACGTTATAAGCAGTCGGAAGTCGTGAAAGCTGTTTCACCACGAATGCACGTGCTACATGTCAAATACCCGTTAATGTAAAAAAAATGTTTAAAAGTACATAAATGACTGTCGTTTACAGCAACCCCATGCCTACTTTTAAAAGCATTTTCAAGTACCTTTTCGTCACTGTATTGTAGTGTGATGCAAGACACAGCCCTCTGGTGGTTAGAAGGTGTATTACAAGACCATCTTCATGCATATTGCAACTCTCATTTGACTTGACACGATGCACTTCAAGATAACCTAAACGTACATCTATGGATTCTAATCAGATCCAGGCACATGAAGCAGGCCACACCAGCCTTATTCACTGACAGCCAGCAGAGCAGGTCTATTAATGCTACTTAGCGGCACCAAGTATGAGACCAAACACTTAAAAATCCAGGCTTCATGATACTCGGTTGTTACTCCGAAGCTCCTAATTAGCAGTGACTGGCTTCTGGTTAAATTAAATGCATTATGCCTTGCGTACTGAATAGTGCTTGGGGATTTGATCATTTTCTGCCAATCTATTAGAGAGAACAAAGCAGAGGGGGATTGTTCAGACCCAGAAAGTAAAGATACAGACCGAGATTTGCTCTCAACCAACCAGTGGAGTACTCTAACAGACTCTAGGAAACGGGTTGGTTGAAACAGTCTTGGTCCAAATTTTTACTTTTGAACCTGAGCTATCCCTCTCTGGAAGCCAATGTGTTACACTGTCACCTTATCCCACCAAGGCTGAGGGATGGAATACCACCAACCACCTGTTTTTCCACTTTACTTTTACAGGCTAAAATCCAGAGCGTCAGGCTAACTGTCCTGCCTGAATGCATCTATGATCAGTATGATTGTGTACTTGCAGTCTGTAATGAACAGGTATCCTAGCCAAAGACTACCCAGGCCAGGCTGTGCTTGGCTCCAGGGCCTACCAAACCTTGCCCATAATAGCAGATGGAACATAAATGGACAAGTATAGGGGAACGGTTTAATACTTGAAGAAACTTGGATTTGATTAGTGTGGTAAAGACCAGGACAGACTATGGCTTTTCTGAAGTGCTAAATATTTGTGAGTACTGTATTTAACAAATCAGACACTAGCATTTCAGTGAACCTGAACATACAGGTGTAACTACTATTACCATAATTAGCCAGTATCCTTAAAAGATACAGCTCACTCATGGTTCAACAAGTCCACACAAATGACATGCCAGGAGACAGGTTTAAGAGCAATGCAGACATTTAATGACACCAAAATCCATGTAAAAACATTGCAATGTGTCAAAACATTTGCACTACAGTAAGACTGACCCAGTTAGCTGAAATACCAAACTAGAGGTCAGACCTTCACCATCAGGCATTGCCTGGACTTCCACTGCCCAAGAAGTTCGCAGCCCAGATGCTAGTCTTCAGTGAACAGCTAGTTTTGACCCTGGACAGTTCTGGAGCCCCAACAGCAGTAAGGCCTACACCTCCCAGACCAATGCACAATGGCAGAACCCCAGAGAGGATCAAAACAGGGTCCAGTGAAGACTGCAGCAGGGATTGAGCTGGATGCTGTGCATTCAGCAGGACATTGTCAAGCAGAGGAAGTTCAGGTCTATAGCCAACTCACCCAATTTTGTTATAGAAAAAGTGTCATTACTTAAATTTTAGGTCAAGTGCTCAAGCATTTTTTAATGCAGTGATTGGTTAGGATCTGGTGCCTCTCCTCTTGGTGGACCCTAGAACCAATGTCATCATTAGGTCAGCAGACTGCACATCAGGCCAATGAAAGTTGCAGGGAAAAAAACCGAAGAAGAAGAAGGTTTAAACTGCACCTCTGCCCCTGTGGAATAGAGGGAAATCCCCCTCATTGTCAGGGTCATTCCTTCGGGTTCTTTGATGCCCGAAGATCTTGCAGGACGGCCTTTTGCGAAAGGCTCTCTCTAGTGGGAGGGAGCATGACATGAGTGTGTAGCTACTACAAAAGCAATAAGTACAGACAGCCCACCCTTCAGCTACCTTGCCCATGTGATGAATGATATCGTTTGCAGGTCTTGGGTCGTCCTTTAATGCTACAGCTCTCCCAGCTCTCCTGGTCAGATGCCACAGTGCCCCCTTTCCACTGTCCTTCTGCAAGACAAAAGGTATTACACACACAAAGGACACCTAGTTCACTACTTGTCTCCACCCCTATGCATTCCACAAGGGCCTTGAAACCATTTCTACACTTTACAGCAGGGAATTAACCATTTCCCACCCTCACAACAAAGGAGATGGTTATTATGAAGATGAGAAAGAAACACAAGTTGGTACTACTAGGCATTTTAAAGCAAAACATTCAGTCGTTTCATTCAAAAACAATAAGAAACAGGATGTTACCCAAGTGAGGTTTAGATTGAAAGCTTCTCGATTCCTGCTCCTTGTACTTCTTAGCTGGGTCCTCTGGTCTTTCACAACAGCCCTTCTTAGGTTTTCTAGAGGCCTGATGGCCACGAGGCTGTGAGCGCTTACTCATATTCACGGTAACCTTCAGAGTGTCAGGAATGTCCCTCTCAACGCCGCAGACATCCCTGACCTCTTCATCCGTGTCCCCTTTTTCAGAACAGCGTCCAGGAGAGCACAGTTTGCTCCACTTTGTTTTGGACAGGGTAGTGCCACAGGTGGCACAAGTGTTCCTCGAGCACACAGAGCACTCCTCCTCAGATGAGCTCCCAAGTGCCAACTCACCTGGAGGTTCCTCAGGGGAACATCTGCCATCTGCCCTCTCACCTCCCGCCATGTACACATGACCTGGAATCAAATCCATATCTTCCAGATCAGTGGAGAAGACTTCATCCCGTGAGGAGAGCTCATCCAAAGATGGACTAAGAATACTCTGCCTCTCCTGGGCAGTTTGAGGGTAGTAGCTATAATAAGCATCATTAATTGAAGACAAATAACTAGCTGGAGGGATAAAGGTCGTCAGCTGGTCCACACACCATAATGGGTTATCCTCCTGCAACAGCCCAATTGGGGTCACCTTGTGAAATGGTAATCGAAGGATCCGGTAAGGTAGATCTTCAAAGTCGAGGGCTGGCTCCCCGGCAGCACCTACATCAGCTGCATCTGTTGGAGGTGCCGCCTTGCTGGTCTCACCATTTTCCAGCAGAACCGCTGCCTTGTCAAGCCAGCCGGTAGTATGATGGGAGGGCAGGCATTCCGACAAAGGCCAGATAGGATCAGCGCTCTGCTTAGCTGGGTCATTGCAGCCCTCAGTTGTACTTTGTGGCGCCATGCGCTCAGATTGGGCATTTGCCCCACAGCCTGTCTGGCTGCACATGTCAAGTCTTTGTTCACAACCTCCTGGTCCAGCAGAAGGTCCAGTCTTTGCTAGGAGGCAGATTTGTGCAGACTTTGTGGTTTCTGCCAGCGCGGCATCCTCACCAACAGAGGAGCCGCCAAAAGGCAGGACACCAGACGTCACACACCACCCCTGCTGCGTCACATTCTTCAGGCCGCTTTGTGTCGACACCATGTCACAGACACCTTCCATGGAGTCACTGGGTAGTATAATGGGCGGTTGCAGAGGAACAGCCGGCTGCTCTGTCCCCATGGCTACGTGCCCCTCATCCTGCCCAGCATACTTTCGCCTGTCTTCCCAGAAGCAGATATCGGAGTCTGGGGAAACCACACCAGAATCCAGTTGCTTCCCAGAGCTGACCGCCTCGCACACCTCAAGTTTACCTAGACCTTGAAGCAGCTCATCATTTACCCTGTCACTGGTCTCTGTCTGGGCCTCCGAACAAGCAGTCTCCCGCAGGCCACGACCTTCATTGTGGCAGAACCTCACGTCGCAAGCTGCCGGAGGTGGCATGTACGGATTAAACATTCGTCTGTACTCAACTGGGTGTAAAGGCGCATGAGGGATGACATATCCTGGATACTGCATGTATGGTATAGAAGACACATACGGACGTCCGAAATGGAGACCTGTTGAATATTAAAAGCGCCCATGTCACACAGTGCTACATAAGGCTCATTAAATAGAGTCCTTTCAGTTTGCAAGCAAACACCATTCAGCACAGATATTAATCACATATCCTATAGATTAGACCACTTAAGTTATGATGAGCAATAAGTCTAGTTTCCACATACACAGAAGTCTCAATCCTACCTGACCCAGGGTAGCCAAACTGCCCGTATGGGGTATACATATGCCACTGGTACATGTAATAAAGTTGGGGTGGTGGTTGAACATAGAAATATGGTCTAGTGTGATGCACCGGGTTCTGTTGCGACTGCCCATTTCCCATAGTGTGTGGAGCATTATTTCCTTCTGGAGAGAAAGAAAAAAAAAAAATTTAAAAAAAACATGTGACAACAAAAAAAAACCAGAACAACCCACACACATCACTTGGAATACATTTCATAGCGTTAGTCTTAATATCCAGACCAAGACGCGACTGCTATACTTAAAATCGTGTAATTTTCCTCGGAGGGAGAAAATTACCTTCCATTTTCCCCTACTTGTGTTTATCAGGACAGAAAAATGCCGCGCAGAATGTTCTGCACCGCGAAATACTACGGGAACAGAAAAATATCATAATTATACACGAATACCCGTCCCTCAGATTGTCACAGAGGTACGCAAACAACATAATTACCAACCGTGAACGTGACTTTATAACTTGGTGTAAAACAGTAGACTAGTGCACCTAACTGGGAGACCTCGAGAAAAATAAAAGAAGAAAAAAGTCTCTGACGTCATCGCCTCTATGAGCTCTTTTATAGGCACCGTATGCCTCCATTATCCAATAATTACTCTGTGTACAAACACATGCTTGATGGCAATTATCTTCGCTGTGTAACAATGTGGGACATTTGTGGCACGACTAGGTAAACAGAAATCAAAGGTACACATAATAACGATTGTACTTAAGTTCAAACATTTGAAAAAAAGTTTTATCTCTATAGTGGGATAGCCCATTATAACAAGTCGATGAGGCGTACTTATCCGCGTAGCTTCGAGTTGGACAATTTTCAAATCCAGACCGTTAAATGGATATAATGAAATACAGGCTGTTTGCATTTCGTTTACTGAGCGACTGAGCGTATATAATAAAATGCACTGAAATGCTCAGCATGTCTTTGATCGTGCCGACCCGATACGTATGAAAAGATTCACTCATTCAAATTACTGTGACAATTACTTGCTGCTTATCTTCTTTCATAATGATAATGAGCACGATGGGAACTTCTTAAGAAATTATGAGACGATGAATGACTTTTGTGTTTTTTATTGTTTATTGTTAAAAAATCTCCAGCTGTGACATTATTCTTGGAGCCTTATGGCGTTGTGCCGACGATAACCGCATTTCCCCTGCAGAGGTCAAGCTTTCCCACTGGAAACATGTGAAACTTGGGCGCCTCTGCTTATACGCAGGCGTAGTGTCCTCGGCTGGCCTCTGACGCGCACCGGCACGCATGCGCAATGTCCTTATCTGGCCTCTGGCGCGCATGCGCACACGGCAGGAAAGCAAATAAATAAATATATTGGCTGAGGGAAAGAGAGAGAGAGAAAAACGGTTCGGCGCCGCTCGGTCCGCCTTGATTGTGTCGATTAAGATTCCGGAATCTTCGGTTCGTGTGACGGCCGGAGGATAACGCAGCGTGTTCGTGTCGAATGTATTAACGAGCACCGGGGGACGCCGGCAACATTGACACGGCCCGGCAGCAGCGCCCACACGGTAATGCTCGCCAAGCTAGCCGGTTCACCGGCCTCGGCCCCGGCTACCCGACTGACTGTGCGACTGCGGACCACCGGCGTGTCACGGAGATCCGGGGTGGGGGGTTGCGGACTGGCGGGGCTAATCCCGTAGGGGTAGAGGGGGGTTAGTAGCCGGCATCTGGACTGATGGCTGGGAGTGGAGAGGCGGCTTGGGGTGTGAAGCTGAAATACCGATTCAGGGATGAAATCATATGTATGGGCGGGGAGTGGGGATCGGGATAAAGGTACAGTCACCTCCGTGGGGAGCCACCCCTCCTTTTTGGGCAGAGGGGCCGTGATCATTCGGCAGCGAAAGGGCGGGGGGCGTCTCCGTTTCAGCCGGGTGCCGTGGCGGGGAGACATGGGTCTGCCTTCGTTATAGGGCGGGCCGGCGGTGGCAGTGTGATGTTGCTGTACCGGTGTCATAAAACTGGTTTGATGAATAAAAATAATAAAAGAGACCATTAACCTGTAAATGGTAAAACCACAACAGGCACTGTGTTGCAGTGTGTAGCACCCCCCGAACTTCAAAAACAAGTTTTTGTATGTCTAGTGACGCTGTATGCGTCACCTGCATCGGGCGGTCGAATTGCTGTTTTCTTAACCTTTCACATACTCCGGTGTAGTTCTGATTGCTCCACGCTGCAGATATAAAATTCAGTGAAATAAACGGTACTAAAGTTTTGCTGCCCCCAAAGCAGCATGCTTGGTGAGGTTGCCCTCTCAGTGCCGAAAGTTTCATAAGATCGTTTGCTTTTTTTGTAGGAGACACCTTTGGGTTAGTAATGGGGGGCTCATGCCTGGGCTGACTGGTCTGTTGTGTTTCCTGGCTAGGAAGCAAGGCTCGAGTGGTTGTAGCCCTGGGTGTGATTTGCTTGTTGTGGTATGCTGAAAGCAGTGTGGGCCAGCTGCTGTGGGTGGGTGTGGGAAGTGCATACCAGCTTGGGCGATAGGCATGCACCACCACAATGATCTGGTCAGCATGACGGTGCCCCCCTAGGCCCAGACGGCTCAGGCAGATGCCTCGTGGGAAAAGCAGACGGCCTGACTATTTCTTCTCGTTTTCTCACACACAAACACACACACGGTGAATTTTGCCACTAAGGGGTAGCTCTGCGTTGGTTAGGCTCAGATGTCAGTTGGCATGTCTTTAGGGGTGTGTGTGTTGGGGAGGGGTGTCATTTTATGAGCACTGATCCTGCAGGGGGAAACTGGGCTGTTGATGGGGGCTTGGCTCCTCCTGACCCCATCAAAGTTTCCTTGAGCAAGACACAGAACCCCCAAGTTGCTCCCGGTGTGCAGGTTGGCACCTTGCATGGCAGCCTTTGTCACCGGTATGTGGATGGGTGAATGCGAGGCATGTATTGTAAAGCGGTTTGAGTAGGAGTAGAAAAGCACTATATAAATGCAGTTCATTTACCATTTCCCATGTGATGGTGCATGTGCATGACGGTGATGTGGATGCTGAAGGTGATGCTCCTCTGATTCACTGCCTGGTGTCGTGCTGTAGAGGGTGATGCTGTGAGCATTAGTCTGTGCGTCCAGAGCTGCTCTGAATGGGGAACTGAATCTGAGAGTGATTCTGTCAGTAGCTGTAACGGTGTCAGAATAGGAACCAGATTGGAGCTTGAAAGGATGGAGTAGACCTGCTCCTGCTCCACTGTGGGCAGACAAGCTGTTGAAATAATGACTTCAGCCAATTAGAAGCTAAGGCAGAGTGAGCACAAGTGTACCCTGTGAGTCTTGGAGCATGATGGATATCCCCCCCGCCCCCGCCCTGTTGGTCATCTTTTAACCTTGTCACGCTTCGCCTGCACTAACCCGCTTCTCCCTCCTTTTCCCAGCACACCGGATGAGCACCGATGCGGAGACATCGCCAGCGGCGGCCCACGTCGACTTCCAGATCCCTAGAATGAGTCTGCGTTGTGCTGGGCACCACCAGCCTCCCTCTGCACCCCCGGTGCCCTGGGAGGAAGAGGAGCTTCAGACGCTAATCAACACCGAGTGACTGTGGAATAGGAGCCGGCAATAAAGTAGGAGGAGAGAAGCCAACTTGCAAGTGTCTCGGGTTGCAGCTTCCCGGCAAACCCACAGCCTGCTCCTCCACCAGAGTCCTCCAGCTGCAGATATTCTGGACTTCATATATACTTTCCCCTGCCATTCCTGACTGTGATTGGTGGGTGGGGTTCTTTTTTTACCCCTGGCTGGGGGAGGGGGGTTTGAGTGCCGGGTCCCTCCCCCCCCTTCCTTGATTCTCGGCAGGCTAAGTGACGACTCTGGATTTTTTTGTGTGATGCAAGCATGTCGGGCGGCGGCAAAAGCGCCCCCGTCAACACGGACTACGCCGTGTCACTGCTGGAACAGCTGCGGATTTTCTACGAGCAGCAGCTGCTGACGGACGTGGTGCTTCTGGCCGAGGACGCCGAGTTCCCCTGCCACAAGATGGTGCTAGCCTCCTGCAGCTCCTACTTCAGGTGAGCGCTCCCCTGCAGGCTTTGCCCCCTACTGGCCTTTCCTGGCCTTTCCTACCTTCTGCTACATGTGTGCCTGCAGCAGATGCGATTCCTTCAGCATCCTATCATCCTGGCTCCCTGTACCTGATGTGTTTTAAATGAGGAACATTACATCCACACAGGCATGGGCCAGTTTCTCCAGAAGGCTGCAGGTTCAAGTCCCCTGGAGCCGTCCTGTTGCTGAAGCCATAAATAGAGCAGTTTGCCTTCTGTGATATAAAAGCTTTAAATGTGTAAATACTGCAAAAGGGTGCAGTTTGTGTGAGTAATGTGAGTGTTTGGGTGGGTAAGGTTGGTCCACACCTGTAATTTTAGCTCCTGGACACACCTGGCTGAATGACTGAACAGCATGGAAAAATGTGAGGTTGGGGGGGATTTAATGAATATCTGAGTTAACAGAACTGAAGTAAAGCTTGCACCTGCAGCTCTATGAAGATCGAGGTCAAACTAGAGTCTGTTTCATTTCCCACGCTCAACTTGGAGCTACACAGTGTTCTTATAACCGCATATTAAAAAAAAATCCCCTAATGCTTCTCCAGGGCAAAAAAAAAAAATTCAAATTCACAAAGGAACTCAACAATTAAAAGCAAATGTAATGCAGGGGTTTTAGAAAAGCAGAGGCGTTAGGTTAGATATGTGGGCCACAGGGCGTCCCCGGACGGTGATTGGGAAACAGCCGCAGACTGAAGCTGCCACCAGCCTTGCTCGCCCACATCCTGCGTTTTCCCACGTGCTGTTGTGGTACGCACACGCACACACAGACACACACAGACACACACACACCCCCCCCCTTTGAGAGGTGTTTCCCATCCCTTGCTGGCTCCCATCCCTGGCCTCCCAGGAAATAGGATACGCTGTGTCAGCTGAGAGCTAGAGGAAGGGAATCCTTCGCTTTGGGCAGCTGGAGGTGGGAGGAATGGCTTTGCAGAGAGCCCTGGGGGATGGAATGGAGGGGACTGCCCTGAAACGCTCACTCTGCATGCGCGGCCATTCATATCAAACAGCACTGCAGCTGCAGCGGACAGAGATTTGGGTGGGGGGGCAGAGATAGGGTGTGTGTTTGTGTGCGCATGTGAAGAAAGATGTGCAGCAGCAGGAAAAGTGGGTGGGGGGGTGGACAAGAGTGAGTCATCCCCACCCCTCCAAAAAAAATAAAGAAGGATGTGGAGGAGGATGCGTGGGCGTCCAGAGCACCAGGAGCATGAACGTGGAGGGAAGGCCGGACTTTCCAAAAGCTGTACCACTGTCCTGTGACAGGCTGAGCGGAGAAGGGCACCCAAAGGCTCAGATCGGGACCCTAGAAAGCCCTCTCCTTGATCGCAAAGGTCATTTTTATGCCTCCTTACCAATAATGCTTGAGTGGTCAATGAGATACTGAAACTCACACAGACCTTTGAAATGAGGGGAAGGTGAAGGAACCTGGTGTCCTTATCAAAGCCACGCTCTGATGTTTATGATGAAGTCTATGGAACCTCATCAGTTACGTCTCCCAGTGGCCTGTGAGCAAAGCAGGTTGGATTAAACAAGCATCTTCCCTGGGACCCAGAACAGCCTTCTGTTTGGATTGGCTACTCGGTGATCGCAGTTGGAACAGACAGTGATTCCCACACGTTTATCTAGGTGTAAGCTCTGGTGTGGAGGCCCCATCACCCCAGAAGTTGTTTAAGCAGGGAAAAGAATTTAAATTTTTCGTAGCTTGAGATTTTTGACAGTGTGAATGCAGGCAGGATGCATCCTTTGCTTTTATCCAACGGGTGTCTGATTTCACAGCATAACCTCCATCTCGGCATCTCATCGACCTGCCCGCTATCCTGTTATCCATCTTACACTCTAATGCGGGTTGGGGTGCTCTGTGAGGACCACCTTAGCATCACTGGCACTTAAGTGATGGTCACAAAGTCCTCATAAGTCCAGAGGGTATATTTCTGGCACTTTTCTACTGCCACCAAGAACTGAACCAAACCCAACCCATACCAGGAACTGGCGCTTTTCTGTTGTACAGTATGAAAGTCGTGACTGCACTGACATGACCCTGCTTATTAGCCAGACCAAAAGTTTGACTAAACTCAGCTAGTTACGTCATTACTGTCTGATTGGTTGAAATGTACAGAGATACTGGTGTTCTGTACAGGGATTATCTGAAGGAAAAAGCATATATTAATTAAAATGTACTATAGAATAGCTGAATTGAATGGATTTGTAATGCAAATTTGCACAACCGAATACTAATCCTGCTAGCTTTTGATACTTGCGCAACAGTGAAATGCTACTGGAAATTAGTGCACAGTAAAAATAAAAAACAATAATTGCACATAGTAAATTGTGATGTACACAGCGTGATCAGTAAATAAGCATCTCTTCAATTTTATATCACTGTCGCTCTCCAAACTCTGCAACGCCTTTACTGAACTTACCCTTCTGCAGTGGAAAACCGAAGTGAATTGAAACCGTGCTGGAACTAGTCTCGGTTTGGGGTATGGGTCGGCTCCTGGCTGCCAGTGGAAAAGCGCTATTAGATAACTAGTTTGGTGTCTCCTGTGTTAATGGCCTTTGTGGCTGCATCCGTGTATCTAATGTCTAGATGCAGAAGCCTTTCGACTAACGGGACCTGTCTCTTTAAGGGCCATGTTCATGGGCGGCCTAAGTGAGAGCAAGCAGACCCACATCAATCTGCGGAATGTAGACCCAGCAACCCTTCAGATCATCATCACCTATGCCTACACGGGCAACCTGGCCATCACGGACAGCACTGTGGAACCCTTGTATGAGACAGCCTGCTTCCTACAGGTGCATCCTTCCACACAGGATCTGGTTTGAGAGTAGATGTAGGGTCTACCGCAAATGTCCGTTTTGACACAGCATGTGTTTTGGTCTTTGTTGATGTTTAGCCTAATCGTTAGTCTTTGCGACACATAGCAGCCATTAGCTGTTAGAAAGAGCCAGTCTTTGAGGAATTCGAAACAAGCTTCCTGGTGAAGACTAGCTAATGTCATCTCTGATCCTCGCAGGTGGAGGACGTGGTCCTGCGCTGCCGCGACTATCTGGTGAAGAAGATCAATGCGGACAACTGTGTGCGCATGCTGAGCATCGGTGACCTGTTCAGCTGCACTGAGCTCAAGCAGAGTGCCAAGCGCATGGTGGAGCACAAGTTCCCAGCCGTTTACAAGCAGCAGGCCTTCCTGCAACTGTCTCACGAGCTGCTGCTGGACGTGTTGAGCAGCGACAACCTCAACGTGGAGAAGGAGGAGACGGTGCGCGAAGCAGCTATGCTGTGGCTGGAGCACGACATGGAATCACGGTCGCAACATCTGTCTTCTGTGCTCAGTCAGATCCGTATTGATGCTCTATCGGAGGTCGCTCAGCGTGCCTGGTTCCAGGGCCTACCACCCAATGACAAATCCGTGGTTGTGCAAGGCCTCTACAAGTCCATGCCCAAGTTCTTCAAGCCACGCCTGGGCATGACTAAGGAGGAGATGCTAATATTTGTTGAGGCAGCAGCGACAGAGTCGCCCAGTGACGGACCTGCAGGGGGCACTGCTCATGCCACCATCTGTTACAGCCTGCAGGCTGAGAAGGTCTACAAGCTGTCCAGTCTGCCGGGAGACCTCCAGAAGGTAGGCACGCTGGTCACGCCAGATAATGACATCTTCATTGCTGGTGGCCAAGTGCCGCTGAAGACCTCGGTGGTCAACCACAGCAAGGGCGGCAAGCTGCAGGCTGCCTTCCGTTTGGTGGACAGCTTCTTCTGGTTTGACGCGCAGCTCAATGTCTGGGTGGCGAAGACACCCATGCTGCGGGCACGGGTCCGGCCCTCGTTGGTGCACTGCGCCGGGCACATCTACGCTGTGGGTGGAGACAACGCAGGTGGCGAACTAAGCCGGCGCACCGTGGAGCGTTATGACCGTGAGAAGGACGAGTGGAGTATGGTGAGCCCACTGCCATGTGCCTGGAACTGGAGCACCTGCGTATCAGCACGTGATTGCATCTACCTGATGACACACGACCTGACGTATCGCTATACCCCGCGAACCGATGTCTGGGTGGAGATGGCTTCCAGACCCACAAGCCGCTGCTTCGCCTCAGCCGCCGCCTTTGGTGACCTCATCTTCTACGTAGGTGGCCTGCACGTCGCAAGCAACTCAGGCCTCCGGCCACGCGCAGTGGCAACGGACGGCTCCTCAGTTGACGTGGAGATCTACGATGTCAGCAAGAATGAGTGGCGCCGGGCAGCTGGTGTCCCCATCAAGCGCTATGCCGAGTCGTGTGTGTGGGCTGCCATTCTGTTGGACTCACCATGCATCTTTGTGCGTGAGACGCATGCCAATGAACGTGCCCGCTATGGCATCTACCAGTACGATGCTGAGGCAGACCGTTGGCACCCTCGGCAGGCTGTCTTTGAGCGCGTGCTCTGGGACCTTGGCAGGGACTTTCGTTGCGCCGTGGGGAAGCTCTACCCTTCCTGCTTGGAGGAGTCCCCCTGGAAGCCGCCCACATACCTTTTTGCCCCTGACGGCTCAGAAGAATTCGAAGTGGATGATGCAATAGTGCCCCTCCCTCTTGTATAGCTCACAGCCAGCATCCCCTCCCTCAAAAGAACAAAAAGCTCCACAGCTTTAGGTCGCTCAGCACCATAGCGCCATGCAAAATCCCTCACCTCCTTTGCTACGCCACAGACTGAATCAGACAGCACACCTGCGTCTCCCTTTAACTAGTGCTCTTCTATTTAAGAACAGTCACTTAGGTTTTTTTTTTTTCTTTACGCTCCCATCAAGCGTTGTTGCGTTGCGTAACACACGTCAGAGACGCCCCTCACAGCACCAGAGGGTCCTGAACCCCACATACCTTCTCTGCCACAGACTGCCGGTTTGTCATTCCACTTCGGCATTCACATTGGAACGGTGGTTGGTGGTTGGTGGTTGGGGGTGGGGTCGGGGAGGCCCCGCATCCACAGAGGCGACTGCAGGTCCAGTCTCCAGCCGGGCCTCGCTTAGGCTCCACCCCCTCGGCTGCCACATATCCCCAGTCCACCAGTCTTTGGATGCAGGTCTTCCACATCAGCCAGCAGCTCTCCTCCTCTCCCGTCTCACATATGGCTGATTTGGGGTCTTCTTTTCTCGAGGATTTACCACGTCAAGCCTCCACTATCTGTAATAAATGCCTATATGCTGCTGATACTGAGAATATCTATTTTTCATGTGTTTAAACGGTTTTAGTGTGGAGGAGGAATAGAGTAAGTGGGGTTATTTTGTATTAGTTATTTAATATCGGAAATTACTGTAGTGTGATTGTGTAGATTATTTCTGTTTTTATCTTTCTTCTCCTTTGAGTGAACTCTCGAGCCATCTTGTTGCTGTATGGGTCTGGACACCGACTGCAACTTCCTCCCCCCAAACATGACTCCAGCGACAGCCCTGGCAGAGGCAGTGCCACACGCCCACTGTCACATGACCGGAGGTGCTTCACAGCGACTGCTACCCAGCATGCTCTGCTGCATCGCGTTCCTTCAGCACTGTACTCTGAATGGCGTTAATTTATTCAAAAATAGAAAAGAAAAAAAGACTTTCCGAAGTCTTCTTTAGCACCCCCCATGTGTATTCTTTAACACGTCGGCTCGGAAATGCATACGTAACAGTGTCTGAGTAAATCTGTACCATGCACTGAGCAGCTTGTGCCTGATTGGACAGTTTTGTTTTCCTTCTCCATGAGGCTGTGCTGATGCCTCTCGTTCTTACAGTAAATGGTAAAAATGGTTAAACACTATACACTATACTTACCCTTCATTGGGTACTGGTTGTTTTTAAGTGTCACAGAGGGCAAGATATTTTTTGAAGGTGCCTGGAAGCCTTGGGGCATGGATTTTTTTGTACGGGCAGCTCTCGGCTGATGCGAGTAATCTGTCATAAACCCTTATGTAAATCAAATTTAAAGCAAATCAGATTTATCCCGCCATATTATTCCAGGCAACCTATACCAAAAAAAAAATCAATCAGCCAAAAATATACTAGTGATACGTATTGAAGAAGACATTAAATAAATGAAAAGATAACGTGTACATTTCCTTATAGTAGGTATATGTCGCCTTCTTGCGCTAGCGCTTCAGGAAACTGTGGGTCGGATATCATTTAGCATGAGTCCGGATTCACGCAAGTCAGTGTTTACGTTAGCTGAAAGCTGCCTGTATGTGGGAGGGCGAGGGAAGGTTCTGAAGCATAGAGCCACTACTCCAGCAGAAGGCACTGAACTCTCCATAAGAACGGGAATAACACCTACCCACACCCACTGCGGGCTCAACATAAGAACGGGAATAACTCCTACCCACACCCACTGCGGGCTCAACATAAGAACGGGAATAACTCCTACCCACACCCACTGCGGGCTCAACTCTCCGTAAGAACGGGAATAACTCCTTCCCACACCCACTGCGGGCTCAACACAAGAACGGGAATAACTCCTACCCACACCCACTGCAGGCTCAACTCTCCGTAAGAACTGGAATAACTCCTACCCACACCCACTGCGGGCTCAACTCTCCGTAAGAACGGGAATAACTCCTACCCACACCCACTGCGGGCTCAACTCTCCGTAAGAACGGGAATATCTCCTACCCACACCCACTGCGGGCTCAACTCTCTGTAAGAACTGGAATAACTCCTACCCACACCCACTGCGGGCTCAACTCTCCGTAAGAACGGGAATAACTCCTACCCAC
>JAABNX020000090.1:20350135-20361375 GCA_015163995.2 Mormyrus lacerda | reverse complement strand
CCCCCCCCACCCCCCCCCCGCCCCCCCCCCCCCACCCCCGCTGACCCACTCCCCGCCCCCGTCCCCCGCTGACGCAGTCCCCGCCTCCGACCCCCGCAGACGCAGTCCCCGCCTCTGCCCCCGACCCCCACAGACGCAGTCCCCGCCTCTGTCCCCTGACCCCCAAAGACGCAGTCCCCACCCTGTCCACTGACACTGTGACTGAGATAAAGCCCTGAAGGCCAGACTTGGGTTCGAGGCACCAAAGAAAAAGGCGGGAGTCTGGAGGTCGGCCAACCTTCTTGATAGTTGTGGGCTCCATCGGGTAACGCTAAGAAGGGCAGGTACTTCCACTCCTGAGGGAGCAAACTGCTGTCATGGCCCTCCTCGGGGAGGAGAGGGGGGTAGGAGAACTCCACCTGGGGGGAGGGGGAGGCACCAAAATGAGAGCGTGAGGGAGAGAGAAGAAGAGAGAGAGAGAAGTACGGGAGTCCAAAGTCAGCGCCATGTGGTCGAGTCACACAGTGGAGCTCTTGACCCAGCAGGATATGAAAGCAACAGGAAGGTCTGCTTTCACAACACTGGCTGAACACATCATACAGGCACTGTGAAGAGGCAGCATTAAGCAGTTCATCCAGGACCAGGGCTGCCATCTTTGGTCAGCAGGCTGCAGTGAGATCGCACACACATTTATATGGAAGAAAACGTTTTACTACTTTGTAAATAAATCTGCAGGGTTTGCACACTACCCTAACACTTTTGATGTAGCTAATTTTAGGTTTACAATGGAATAATATAAATTCACCGTAAGACTGCTCGTGTGAACGTAAGCGTGATGCTTGTGTGAATGAAGCGTTTGAAAGTGTGAACGTCACATCAGACGCGTGAGACCGGGCAGCCCGGGTGACAGTCGTCATCTGCCGCATCTGCTCCTCATCCTACAAACCGAGCTGCCACTTTCTCTCAACCTCATACCCATTTCTTCCTCTAGCAGATGGACTTTGGGGAAAGTCGCACCTGCGGTAAAACCCGTCCGGCACTCATGGGAGCCTCGATGGCGTGACTTTTTACAAACTCCCTCCTCAGTATTTCCAGCTCCGCATGTATAAATAATGAAGGTCAAGCCGGAGCGAGAGCACCGGCAGGAATTATTAAAGAGCACTTCGGGGTCCGTGGGCGTGAAAATCAGCAGAAATATTCACGCCGGAACGCATTTTCCCAACCTGATGATGTTAACTAGGGCATTGTGGGAAAGGTGGGTCTCGCCAGTTAGCAAACAGGCTCCACTTCACAGGTTCAAGCAATTCAATACAGCGAATGCAGTGACACTGCCAGTGACTGTGAAAGTGACCTTAAGCAGGTGATTCCACCCCACAGGGTGCACAACGCACTCCCCATCCAGATGAGGCCGCGTCAAGTTCTCGGTCACATAAAACAAAGTTAGGGGGGATCTCCCACTCACCATACAAGCCACGATGGAGCCTACACTTTTATCGGTGACAGGTTAAGGTTAGGCGGGGGAACCTAATCAGGAGCAGGAAGGAGACCAGCAGTCCCTATCAGGTGACACTCAGCACACGCTCTTCTCCATGACAGGAATTGCATTACCTGGAACAAAACCACCCCCGTGAGTCGCAGTCCCAGTGGGGACTTGGGCTGTTTCACATTGAAGCAGCTTCACCAGCCCAACTTTCCCCCAGCTGGTGGAAGTCCACCTGAGACCTTGGAATGCCTCCAGGGAACTGAAGATCCCATCTCATTTGAATGACTGACAGATGGCGAGTGGCTCTGATGCGAAACAGATCTGGGGCTGAAAGGCCGCCTATTATCTTGGCATCTGCGTTGCATGATGACCATAACATTTGTCAGGTGCGTTAAAGGTGAAAAAAGCAAATGCTCCATTTTCACCCGGTTTGAAACCGGATCTAAGATCATCGTTCCGCATACACACGGGGGGAAATTTAAGTGTTAAGTTTTCTGCTCTTCAGTCAACTTTTAGTTGCATTCAACGCATGCAGTCAGCATTTTACCCCGATAAATTACTAGGGATATTTTTGCGGGCTTTCGCCGTGAAGAAGACAACAAGATGTCCCGAAAAGCAATAAGCTAACGCCAAACTACCTCCTTTCGCTCAGTGCCTGCATCCTGAAATTCAAGCTGCCGTTCAATCTCTCTCTCTCTGACACGCCATCTATTCTTTATGGGGTGCGAGTGAAATCCTCACATCTCCCCAGTTCCTCTTGCCTGACAAAGTTTGCTTCTGTCTCTGTCATCATTACGCCGACCTGCTCCTGTTTACCCCTAAGTACTCATATGGCTGGAAGGTATTTGGAAACATTGCAGCCCGCCTTTCAAGTTACAATGCAAACAAAACAAAGTTACGCAATCATTTCTATTACAAACGAAAGCCATGTTTATTTTGCGTCTTCGTTTGCTTATTTATAGTGATTTTCTGCAGATGTTCCTATGGGAAAAGTTTCCTGCGTAGTTCACAACGGTTTGTCGCGCATATTTTTCTATGTCTTCGGTAGCTACACTGGGCCAGATTCCTGTAGAGCCGTTTACCCGATTTAACGTTGCTTTCAGCCCATGCACAGCGTCTTCCTGCATGTCTAGTGTCTGCCATCCTCACCTCATCCGCCTCTGTTTTACAGCCTAATATTTTCCAGCATAATTGTCTCTTTAAATAAAATAAACAGGGCTGCTGATAATCGGATGGACTTTGATCACGCTCAGAACATCCCTCATCTCGAAGTCCCCGGCAACCGGAGCCCAGGTCCAACCCCCACGATCTCACCTGACAGCCCTTCTTGTGATGAAATCCAACCACCACAATATGAAGTACGGGTCCCTTGGTTTCCTCTTTGCTCTGCGCCTCCATGACCCCTGCTTATGTAGCGATGTTTTGTATATATTTGCGTGTGCGTTTTTATTGCTACTTTCTGGTCTGCGGGATCAGTTAACACGCAGAGCGGCACTAACCCGTTGGCTGCCTGTGACAGCAGCCCCAAGCAGCGGGACACCGCTTCCGCTCCGCCTGACTGACTGAAACCCCCTGACGTCAGCGGCAGAGACGTCTCCAGGAGCAGCACCACCGTCCGGCCACTTGCGAAGGCTATGGTGAAAACAAGTTGTGTAAATGAGTGCTATGTAAACAGCACGCCGGGTTTCCTTTCGATTTACAAAAACACTGCGCATTTCCCGCTTAATATAAAACAGTAACCATACATAGTTTATTCTGATTTTTGTCTCTTCATTTGACTCAAAAGTGGAATAGTCATTGCAGGTCACCGTTGTGCCCTATAATAGTAAAAACAATGTAAAGTTCAGCTTGGTGTGGCGATAGACACACACAATACAACTCAATGAAGGAGAAGTCCCACAATGATCGATTATTGCTGTCTAACTCGAAGCGTACTTTTCTTCGATCGATAGAGCGCCTTGCTATCCTTACAACATGACGACAACAGGCCCCGCAGTGATCTATTATTACTGTCTGACCCGACGCGCGCTTTTTTTCGATCGATTGAGCGTCCCTGCTTCCCTTCCAACATGGCGGCGACTCAAGCGACGAATCCTTCGCAGCTGCTCCCTCTTGGTATGCTTAACTTCTGCGTTTGGCGGTGTTTCACAATGGGTGCATCAAGTCACCTTTTAACGATAATTAATCAATAGTTATCCCCTATTAAGAATTGTTTCTGCGAAAGAAAGGTACATCGGCTAAGCGCTGCAGCCTTTTGCTAAAAGAGTACATCTCGGGTACCATTGTGGGAATGATTCTACATGGCTATAACTAATCAAAGCAATATGATTCTACATGGCTATAACTAATCAAAACAATGATTTTATAACTAAGCAAAATAATAAATCTATAATTAATTAAAACAATGATTGACTGGCGCCGGCAGGGCAGGGTGACCGAATTGAGACAGATAGAGGGAACAGACAGAGAACGTGAGTGGCCTTCACTTATCTTTAGCCTTCCAGAAGGATAAGTGCTAAACAGCTCATTAGAGACATACTATCTGTAATAAACGGCCTGGATGGTGTTGGAGTACACCGTCTACCCCGGGTGCGTTGATCAGCAGAAACTCACAACTGAGACGTGGCGAAGTTGCTGATCAACGGACCCGGGGAGACGGCGTACTCCAACACCATCCAGGCCGTTTATTACAGATATGTCGTGGAAACCCATAAACTTCTTCATTCCACGGTAAGGAAATTTGTGGACGTTCGCTGTTCACTTGGTTTGCCAATCTGCTATACATTCATTTGTATTCCATTCAATCGTATACCTAGATTTTGTAGGTCAATTAACATGATGGGTCAGTTATTTGGAAGGATGCTCTCCACCTGTGATTAAAAAAAAAAATCTTCTTTCCTATCTCATCGATCAGGTCACTCCCATGTACTGCTGCTGAATGCTGTGCGCTGTTTACTGTCGCAATTTATCTAATAATAATTCCCCCACAGAGCTGGTGGATAAGTGCATCGGCTCCCGCATCCACATCGTCATGAAGAACGACAAGGAGATTGTCGGCACACTGCTGGGCTTTGACGACTTTGTCAGTATCCTTTGAAGAACTTAGCTTTCCGAGTCATCTATTTTTTAATTTTGGAAATTTGGTATTGGTTTCAAATGACTACTGTTTGCTACTGACCAGACTATTAAATTGCCATGGGAGTCTGGCAGCTGTGATCCATTAAGAAACTTCCTTCACCTCAGATTTAAGACATGGTTCTCGAAGATGTGACGGAATTGTGAGTATTGTTACTTTTCCCTCCTTTTTTAATGCTGAAAACAGTTTGAGTATAATACAAGGTAGAAGGAAATTTGCCAGATTATTTGAACTCCAGTCAAAAGTAACTATGTAGATATACTTAATTGGCGGTCATGAAATTTCAATCAGTTAAGAAACTCATCAGTATGTAATTTTCCCCCCAGTACATGTTTTTATTTTAAAGTTGTCACACATGGTGATATTTTACTATAAATGTCATTAATCTGATTGACGCTGCTTATGGGTGAAATGTGCGTGCTGCTGTCAGGTTAAGGAGTGGTTTTCTCCACGTTTGGTGAGTCCATGCTGTGGTGTAAAAGGCCTGTTTTTGGTGGATCATGAGACTGGTTTTCGTAAGAGATGCCTGACGGCTCTTTCTTATCCAGTGAGATTACACCAGAAGGAAGGCGGATTACCAAACTCGACCAGATCTTGCTCAATGGAAATAACATCACCATGGTAGGTAGAACTGGGTTCTCCTCCTAATGTTTTAACCTCACATCTGCAGTGTAACCCTTGACTCGTCAGTCTTGAAGAACGGCATATTGATGCAAGGCTAGGGATAGGATCATGGTTGTTTTGTCACTGTTTGGTAGTGACACAAGATATTAGTAGTTTTGCTACTTTTTGATGAAATAAGCTTCCCACTTTTTTACTTGGTTGTTTTGGTTATTCTGGCTCTTAATGTCTGTAATATATTGTACAATTTTAATAATGGTGCATAACATTTTCCCACTGTTTTCCTTCAGTTGATTCCTGGAGGTGAAGGACCTGAAGTTTGACGAGACTGATGTCCTGTTGGCCCTTTTTGCTGTGTTTGAGGACTTTTTGGTCCCTGATTCATTTTGGTCTTTAGTTTTCTTTGGACTGACAAGGAATTATTTTGTAATGAGAGAGCTGTTGATTTGTGTTGTATAGAATGAGTTGAAGACAGATGTGCAGTGTAAATGTACAACATTTCTTAATGACTGCATTTTCTTTGTTATAAATAAAATGCATTAAAAAATGCACCCTTTGGTATGTTTTTATGTTTTACATCTATCCTCTGTCGAAATGCATGTTTTAGAAAAGCAAGTTAGCACAAGTTATGATGAAAATCAGGTCAATATTCTAGCCCCTTTCATTTAGGCCATTTTAGGTTTGCTTTGTTTTTTCAGTTTTAAACCCTGTTAGTGTATCCTCCTGTTTTCAGTCCTCTGAAGACGCATCACAGCTTTAACTGTGTGCCATAATTTCTGAATAGATGAAAATGTAATTGCTAGTTTGTCAGGGAAGGGACTTTATGACACGGCTTTGTATATAAAATACACAAAAGAAACAAGGAAAACACCACCTGGGTAGCAAATGATAGTCCAGATAGATAAAGTGAGTAGTTGATTAAACACCGTATAAAGTTTATGTGGTTGGTGGGGATATTAGGGTGGAGAGGAGCCTGGCAGTCTGGATGAAGAACTGATACACGATCTATCAGAACAGGTCTGGATGCTGTGATACTTTTTACTGGGGGTAAAGTCCATTGGAGGGGTTATACGCTGTACTCGAGGTTTTGGGAATGCAGGGTGTGCTGTAATTACCCTGCGTGGAAGAGAGACAGACCACAATATGATGTTTTCAACCATTTTCACTAGATACTGCAGTCTTGTGATCTGAATCTATATAATTCCCTTACCAGACAATAACACCCTAAGTTGTCGAGAATCCTGGTTTTCTATCATAACATTAAGGAATGCGCAGTTACAGGAACTGATGCGGAACATTTGCCGATATAGTCGCAATACCGGGAAATGTATACTACTTCTTTAAGAGCCGTCATTTTGGCTCTACATGACTGGCACCTCGCTCCTGAAAGGCAGTGCCACTGTGACACAAAATGGCTCCACACAGGACACAGTTTCCAGCCTGAAACGAAAGTACATTCTGAGCTATCGAAACAAAAACATCCTTACCTGTTCCTCCTTTACGAAGGCGCTGGTGGTAGAACTCTGGCGATTTTTATTTTTGGACCTTTTAAAGTATGTAATACGTTTTCTGCTACTCAAGCAAACACCGGAATTCAAGGCAGCCACATTTGTAAGCAGTTATAAGGCAAAATAAGGTAAACTCTACAAGGCAATTATTGATAAACATGCTTTCATATTCCTGGTTTAATATCTGCTGTATATTAAGAAAGTATATCGCATATGTTTTTAACAACTTACTTTTTTGTAACGGTGTTTCAGCTTCTTGATTCAACAACCAAAGTTTGGTGTGTTTACTTTTGTTTTACATTACTTTTTATTTTCTTTATTGACTTAAGTCTACCGTAAATTCGACATAAGATAACGAATCGCTTTCAGCAGGCGGGGTACGGTTGTTACATGTATTCCAGGAAATACTTGGTGCTTGAAAACGTCCATAGCTGTGCTGCGCATAATCTGTCATTCTATTTGTAGGTCGTATTCATATGTTGCCAGTTTATTGGGTTCGGCTCCTCGTTAATGCAAACACGTGCCGATCCTCCAAACAGCAGTCATGTAGCTGCAGCTTAATACATGCAGCTCCAGGCAGGCTGAATATGTTCACTGACTGCTCAGCGAAACATTAAAGCCTCTCTAAAGCATGATCTGAACGTGGTGTGAATTCTGGTGCCAGATATGGTCATTCAAGCATCTCAGAAACTGCCATCTTCCTGAGATTTTTACAGATTACAGTAACTGGAGTTTACAGAGAATGGTGTGATGAAGAAAAGGGATTTATGTCGGCAAAAACAAGTTAATGATGAGCGACTCCTTAAAGCTAACAGGAAGGCCATAAATGTTAAAATAAACAGCTTGGTATAGCTTTTGTGTGGAGAATTACTTCTCTGAATATACATTTGTCCAAACTTTTCTGGAAACAGAGGGGGTCCTATATTGTCTAGGTCAGGGGTCTCCAACTCCGGTCCTGGTGAGCTACTATCCAGTAGGTTTCTGTCCTACTTGGCTTCTGATAAGCCACACTAGTTCTCAGGTAAATACCAGGAACAGGTGTGGCTCATCAGAAGCCAGGTAGGAAGGAAAACCTACAGGATAGTAGCTCTCCAGGACCGGAGTTGGAGACCCCTGGTCTAGGTGTATGGTCATTGGGTGTAGGGTTTCAGGCACTGCTCCCGATGCTGGCTAGTTAGTGTTTATGCGACAGTGACACTTCCACTGCTCTGCATCCCCAGCGATGACAGACATCTCCAAGCAGCTGGATGAAATCCGGAGCAGGGCGGAGACTTCCCTCTCGTCCAAGGGGTCTGCCCAGGAGGTGAAGGATGACATCCAGGCCATGGCCAACATGCCCATCCCGCTGTCTGCCAAATACTGCCATATTCCTGCAGAGATCATGGTGAGGGAGAACAGTGCCGGGGACTCCTGGCAGGAGGTAAGTTGTCTGTAAAAAAAAACCTGTGGAGCTTGATCTTAAGAGGCGCCTGTTCTTCAGTGATGCAGAGGATGAGTAGAGATGACTTAGGTGTAATGTTACTCTGACCTGTTCACTCTTCTGGTCTTCTTGCTTAGCGTCCACTCTTCTCTTTCTGTTTTTAGCACCCACTCTTTCAGTTTTTTCCCCCCTCTTCATTTGGTGTTTTCTCCCATCAGAGTGTCACCTCCTTGGGGAAGCTCTTCACGGCCCTGAGCATCCTGGAGAAGTACGGCCTCAATCTGACCAGCCCGACTAGGCCCAAGTACTGGCGTAGCGTCAAGTTCAACAACCCCGTCTTCAGGGCCACCGTGGGCTCTATCAAGGTAGATGATGGCCCCTTGCGTTCATGGCCCAATCCACTTCTTGTCTTTTGTCATCCACTTAATAAACATTAATGTTGGAAGTTGGCGGAGGCGGGGGCCATAGGAGCCAGGGGTGATGGGGGCCATGTGTACCCCCTAGTATTTAATTAGGCTTCATTTGATCCACCCCCAAAACAACCCCTTTACATTTACATGCTTTATCAGGGGGGAAAAGAGGTGCTCCATCTCTATGGCTACTCCAGCGAGCAGCCGGATGGGCTGTCCTTCCCTGAAGACGTCTCAGATCCAAATGTGAAGGAGGTCGCCGCCTTGACTCTGGAAGTGATGTCCCTGCGACTGGAACTGGAGATGCTGATAAAGGTCGAGGCTGCTCTGCTGTCACGTGACCTTCCAGCAAATATGCTCTGATTTGCTCATGGGTTACAGAATAGCTGGTAGCTGTATGAATGGAGAATTTTCATTTCAGAATATTCACTGCAGTCCGGAGATCTTTAAGGCTATAATTCCTTCGCTCAAGGGAGCAGAGGATGTGCACGAACAGGTAAGTGACTGTTTACGGCTCTCTGCTGCTTAAAAGACCTTTTGTCCTCGCGTGTAGTTTTCGTAGGTAATATAGTGGCACATTTGTGCAGATAATTCAAGTGAAATGTCTTCCACACTTCATTCATGCCCAGTTCAAATTATGCTCTCATTTGTAGTTATTTGGTAAAAGGTAAACCTGAACCCAGAGCTGTAGCCCTCGGGGGAGGCTGACTGTGCCCTGGTCATAAGGGCTACCGTGTTAATGGGAACCTTGCTGATTTTGCAGAAGTGGTCTGCTTCAGACACCATGTCCCTTCCCAGCATCGGGGAGACGCCCGATGGGATGCCACAGCCACAGTCCCCAACTCCCCAGGCCAAGCAAACCCCGTCCCCAACTCCCCAGGCCAAGCAAACCCAGAGTCCGGGAAGCACAGGGGTGCTGAGGGCAGCAGACACAGGTAACATCCTCTGCACTCACTTCACAGGAGCCCATTTAGATGTGATTACTGCGCTGTTTGGAAAAGGCCTGATAACATAGTTAGGATAGAATTAAAGATTTTTTTAAATGTCTTGTTTGTGATAGGTGACGACTTTATCATTATCCTACAATTCTCAGTCCGTCTCTCTCTCTCTCTCTCTCTCTCTCGCTCTCTCTCTTTCTGTAAGTAGGGAGATGTAGCGTGTGTGGTAACACTCCCACAGTCATGTGTGAGGCCTGTTCCTCCATTAAATTCTGTAACAACTGTGACCTGGTCTACCACCGCCACCCTGACAGAGCCAGTCACGTACGGGAGTGCCTGCAGCCTCCTGTCCTCGGTGAGCCAGAGGCAGGACGTGCAGTCGTCCTGTGGGGAAGAGGCTTTCCATGTGACCAATCAGGTTTCTCGTTCCCTACTGTGCTTGAAATTCCTCTTGCCTGCCCTCCCCGCAGATAACTGCACCATCTGCGGCAGCTTCCCCGTCTGGACGCACTGTCCCACTTGCAGACAGAGGCAATGCGAGACCTGCGACAAGCTGTATCACTCTCACCCGGAGCGCAGGGGCCACAACAGAATTCCAGTGACGGCAGCGACGGCTCCTCCAAAAAGCATGAGGTAAGAAAGGGGATAAAGGTCTAGCTGGAAGTGCACTGAGGTGAAGAGTACTGCTGCCAAGAGGGCAATACGCATTCTATATTATCTATTCATTATCTATAGCTCAATCACAGTCAATCAATTTCTCAGTCAATCTCAATCAATTCCTCTTCCCGCAGACCCTCGCTATCTTCATGGGAGTGCACTTATTGTACAACAGTGAATGAGGTTCAGGCGGTGCTGTGTGGGACCTGTGACCGACCCAGGCTAGCCTCTGCTGCCTCCACTGTGCTGGAGGACTCACTACAGGCTTCCATCGTGTCAGGTCAGCAGCTTTGGTCTGACTCAAAGGCCAACTGAATCTATTCAGTTCAGCTCAGGTACCATCCAGGCTGAAAATGCAGGAATGACTAGCATGAATGACATCTGCCTCCCTCCCCCAGAGTGGCAGTGTAAAAGCTGCACGATGAGGAACTCCAGCAGCAGTGTGCTTTGTACGGTGTGTGAGCGCCCCCGCTTGGCCACACGTCCACCTGCAACGTCTGCGCACCCGGCGACAGCAACCCCAGAAAGGCTGGGAACCACAGACACACAAGTAGTTATCAGCCACATTGAATTTTTCTGGCCGTGTTGTCTTTTGATTATAGCCCGCAGATCAGTCTTTCTCAAAGCAGCCCTCGGAGACCCAGACACTCTACATTTTTCCTCCCTCTCAGCGCCCAGCACAGCTGAATATAACAATCAAGAACAAATAAAAAAAATCAAGAACAGTGAAGGCCTTGTGCCAGTGTGTTGGAAGCAGGGAAGGAGCAAAGATGCGGACTGTTTGGGAGTCTCTAAGGCAGGGGTCTCCAACTCCGGTCCTGGAGAGCTACTATCCAGCAGGAGTTGGAGACTCCTGCTCTAAGAACTGGGTCGAGAAACACTGATGTAGAACATAAGCTCATGTCTTCTCAGTACAGTGCTGCTCATGTCTTCTCAGTACAGTGCTGCTCATGTCTTCTCTGTACAGTGCTGCTCATGTTTTCTCAGTACAGTGCTGGTCATGTCTTCTCTGTACAGTGCTGCTCATGTCTTCTCAGTACAGTGCTGCTCATGTCTTCTCTGTACAGTGCTGCTCATGTTTTCTCAGT
>JAABNX020000090.1:20338948-20350035 GCA_015163995.2 Mormyrus lacerda | reverse complement strand
GTGCTGCTCGTGTCTTCTCAGTACAGTGCTGCTCGTGTCTTCTCAGTACAGTGCTGCTCATGTCTTCTCAGTACAGTGCTGCTCATGTCTTCTCAGTACAGTACTGCTCATGTCTTCTCAGTACAGTGCTGGGGCGTGGTCAGCCTAGCTTAGCTTTGACTGCTTCAGAGCAGATTTATGGGCAAGTGGCACGGTGATCGTCTTCTCGTCTCCACCCTCTCTTCTAGTGGATGTGCCAGTTCTGCACCTATGCTAACTCCAAGCCCGCCGAAACATGCGAGATGTGCAGTCTGCCTCGTACGGGCCAGGCGCCCAAGACCCCCACAGCCCCCATGCTTGGCACACGGCTGAATGCCGTCTCCCTCAAGACTCCGGCCCCGTCCATAGAAAGCTCCGACCTGAAGAGGCAGAAGCAGATGAGGGACGAGGGCCTGAAGCTGATCCAGGAGATTCGAGTGGGTGGAGCTTATGAAATCTCACTGAGCTTCCATCACACAGCTTATCAGTGGTCCACCCGTGCAATCTCTGCATACAATAATGGGTAGTGGACAGTCTTAGCGCAGCAGCCTTGGAAATAATGGGTGCTGAGGGTGCTTCAGCACCCCCTCTGGTTGTTGGTGGTAATGCAGTGTCAGAATACAGTTTTTGTTTATGAAAAAGTGTTCCGTTAAGTATCTGCAGTGAGAATGGTTGCAGCCAGCCTGTGTTTTCATGCTTGTCATTTTATTGTAAGTTGTTGACAGCTGCCGATGATGCAAACGAATTTCAGTGAAGGCTATCGGTCATTCCGAGTTCAGCACAAATTAAGCTCATGCTATGTTCACATTGGATGCTCATAGCTTTGACTGTAGAACCCGTTAATGAAAATGGATGGATGGAAATGCTAACAGTTTGCCTGCCTCCCTGCCACCCTGTTTCTGGCTCTTTCTCGCAGGAGGGAGAAAAGACAGGGGTGACCCCCGAGGAGGTGTACGCTGCTGTGTGTGTCTCCGGGGGCAGCAGCGTGAAACCCTGCGACTGGCTGCGCTCGGAGCTGCCCCACCTGCTCGACGAGATCTGCGCCATGGCCGCCTCTGTCCAGCGCGGCCCGGGTGACCCCAGCGTGCGGCTGTCCAGGGCCGAAGCTAAGCGCGCGTGGCTGGCGGTGGGCGGCGACGCCGAGAAGGCCGTCACCCAGGTGCTGAGGAACAGGCGTGCCAAGGTGAGAGGGAGAGGAGTCGAGCGGGAGAAGCCAGCGCTCCCATTTCCGCGAGTTTAATGGGAATTTCTGCTATGTTCAGCCACTCGCTCACCCTTTCTCCAGATGGAGGAGCTCTTCTCTCTAGGTTTCAGGGAGGCAGACAAGTGTGAGGAGGCGCTGAGGATGAGCGGAGGGGAAGTGCGTGGCGCCCTGTCCTTCCTGCAGCGTCCCCTACTGGAGGAATTCCACAAGCGCGTGTGGAGCGACCTGCCTGAACCCACGATCGACATCGATGACCCCGACAGACAGGTGCCGGACTGCAGGGCAGGGCCTGATCCCCCATGTCTGTCAGTCTAGCAGCCGGTCTGATCGTTTTCCCCTCTCCCCATCATCCCCCCACCCGCCGGCCTTCAGCGGATGTGCCGGCGGCTGCTGGCGTTGTATGGCCTGCCGAGCTGGGGGCGCTGTGAGCTGGCACTGTCCCTACTGCAGGAGCCCGACATCCAGTACTCCCTGGAGGACGTACTGCAGGCTGTCCGCGAGTCACATGACCGTGACTTCATCCGCCGGGTCCTCGCCAAGGAGTGCCCATGCTGCCTGTCTGTATTCCCCCATAACAAGGTACCACCACCTGTCCATGTGTCTGAAGGGGACCACGGGGTGTATTACTAAACTGATCATCGCCCATAAGTAAAATTTAAAACTACTAACTAGCTGTGAATCATAGAGATCAACCAAAAAAATCAATGAAAGTGCACTGATATAGTTGCATACATTGTAATTTAATGTGTGATCAATTATAATTCAATACATTTGTAATCTCTCAGCTGAGAAGTGTGAGTTCTGAACAAGCCTCACCTCCCCCTCTGTCCGTGTGTCTCAGATGCGGTCGCTGACCTCCTGTGAGTGCTCCGTGTGCAGTGAATGCTTCAAGCAGCACTTCACCATCAGAGTGCGAGACAAACACATCAGAGAGATGGTTTGTCCCGTGTGTGGAGGTCCGGATATCAATGACCCCGAGCATCTCAACACCTACTTCTCCACTCTGGATATCCAGGTACGTGGACAGGCTGTGTAGTTATACCCGGACGGGTACATCTTGATGACTATGCGGCAATAAATGCACAAACTGACCCGCATCGTGCCTTCCCCAACGCATGTTTTCCTGCGCGCTTAGCTGCGCGATTGTCTGGAGCTCGAGGTGTACGAGCTCTTCCACAAGAAACTGATAGAACACTCCCTCATCCAGGACCCCAAATTCCTGTGGTGCAGCCATGTGAGTGGAGCGTAGCACCGACACCCGCCACTTAGCACCGATACCCACCACTTAGCACCGACACCTGCCACGCCTATCTATCTATGTAAGAATGATTCAAGAGGGCAGGATCAATGGCCCTAATATGGGTGGGGCTATGGGGGTGGGTGTGGTCAATGGAGATGTAGAGGAAGGAAATAGGCCCTCTGAAATCATGCTGCTATACATTAGTTTTTCGTCATACAGTATTGTGAAGAAGTCTTTGGCAGTCTAAGAAAATGTCAATTCAATGATCTTCCCTTTGATGTAAAAATATAACATAATGTCTGTCAGAGCGGGTCAACTTGGTCATTTTTGAAACCTCTCCTAAAGTCACCCCAGTATTTCCAGCGTCTCATATGGCGAATCAATACTTAATTTACTTTTTCAGTTAATGAAATTAATTAATTAACTGAGTAGAATTACTTGCTTACTGATACATTTAACGAACACATGGAATGGCTGGGGTGCCCCTGAGGAGAGGTTTGGGAACCAAAGTGGGCTTCATCTAACCATCCAACTAGGGATCAGTAAACAGAAGAAATTCTTACGCATTTTTGTTATGTTACTTATAGTTTACATATGTTCAAATGCTAAATTGTGTTTTTATTCTGAGCATATATACACTTACCACATAACTACCTTTAAACATTTCAGTACTGTATGTCTCAGGCTGGCTGCACAGATGACAGGCAGATACATCAGTGAGATCCCTCCTCCAGTCAACACTTGTGTTTCTCTGGCTCCTATGGTTGCTAAGCAACTGTCTGTCTCCTTTCTAGTGCTCCTACGGATTCATCTATGATGGAGAGCAAGCCAAAGTTACCTGCCCTCAGTGCAAGAATAGCTTCTGTGCACAGTGCAAGAAAGCTGTGAGCACGTCGCCGGAAACAGCCACTCTCACTGTGCTCTAAGACAAGTGATAAAGTCAATATCTCTGTCAATATCTCCTGTAGCTCAACAAGTAGGGCAGTGTGTTTGAATTTCAAAGGTCTTGGGTCTGAATCTCAGGGAGCACACGTGATTCGTAATAAATTGTAAGCCTTCTCTCTGCTGTAAGTAGCCGTAACATTAGGTTCAGTTTGCAGCTTATCGGTCTGAATATTTGACTGGTAATGCGTACTAGTTTTCATACTAGTTTACTTACCCATCGTGCTCCCTGCCGCCCTGTCCCTCTATGCCCCTCGACCCCCCACAGTGGGAGGTCCAGCACGCCGGCCTCTCTTGCGAGCAGTTCCAGGCCTGGAAGCGAGAGAACGACCCCGAATACCAGAAGCAGGGTCTGGCCGGTTATCTCCGTGACAACGGCATCAGTGAGTCCCTGGGACACGTACATACACATGCGTACAGTGTGTGCCGATCCCAGTTTGAATTTCTAATGCCTCGCAGTATCAGTGAAAATGCAGACCGCTTTTACCCACAGTGCATCAATTCCTCCTAATGTCCATAACAATGATGCTGAGGTGATGGAGTCATATTCAAGGATAAAAATGACAGAAATGCAGAAGGCGGCAGACAGCTATAATAATAATTATAACCATTTTAAACACGGTGTCTCTTTAACAACACAAATTAACTGTAAAAGCTCACTCCGTCTTTTCTTGGGTGGAATCACAGAACGGTGTTCGTCAACCCAGTCCTCGGGGACCCCCAGACAGTCTACATTTTTGGTCCTTCCCAACTCCCAGCGTACCTGAACCAAGCAAACAAAAACGAACCAAACAGTCAAGGATGAACCAAAACCTCAGGAGTGCTGCATACCTGGTACAGGGAGCGAAGATGCAGACTGGCTGGGGCTTCCCTGGGACTGGGAAGTGGTCGGGAAACACTGTTTCACGAATGGCGCGGAAAGCACCATTAAGCAGAATGAGCTGGAGGTTCATTCTCTCTCTGTCTCAGCTTGCCCCCACTGCCGGTTCCAGTACGCCCTGACCAAGGGAGGCTGCATGCACTTCACCTGCTCTCAGTGCCGCTACCAGTTCTGCAGTGGCTGCAACAACCCCTTCCACACCGTAAGTGGCTGGGGAAGCCGTGGCAGAATCAATGTCCTGTGCTGGTGGTATTTGTGACAATAGGTGGGCACTTGTTGCCGTTTGCGTGTGACAGTACAGTTTACAAACTGGACAGTGAGCTGCAGTTAACTGTTTACTGATGTCGGATCACGTGACTTTATTCTGTGACACCCCCCCCCCCCCCAGACTTGCTCCGTGGCCCAGTGCAGCGTGTCAGGGCTCCATGCCCATCATCCCCGGGACTGCCTCTTCTACCTGAGGGACTGGGACCCGGTCCAGCTGCAGGCTCTGCTTCAGGTATATTGCAGTGTATCACACTGTGCAGTGACCAGCATGCTCAGTCTGTGCAGTGACCAGCATGCTCAGTGCGGTCATCTGCCGACCTGATCCTGTCTAGGAATATCCGATCGCACTTACGACCCACCAGAGCTGAGAGTTGATGTGGTGGGTGTTAGAGGATGTATTTTACCACGTTATATAGCCCCCCCCCATTATATTAATATTTATTATTTTATTATATTTAATAATTTCCCAGGTTGCTCTTCGTCGCCGGTTCATCCCTGGAGCCGCTACTGCAGAGGAATAGTTAAATGTGTGTAATATTATGTTACACAGTATATCTAACCTCTCATATATATTGAGCAAGATGCTCACTATATTGAGTCCAGATTGACTCACGTCCTCACTTCCGGGATGGAACCATCAAAGGAAATGTTTAAGCTAATAATCTGGGTAGTAAGCAGAAATAAAATTGACATGAGGAGTGATGCAATAAAACGTCTGTCTTACCGTATGGCTTTGCAGAAAAATGGCGTGGCGTTTAACACGGACCCCCCCCAGGGAGCACAGCCAGGTAATATTAGCCGCCCACGCAGCGTACCATGCTAGCAACAGAAACACACACACGCACACAATTTTCCATCATCAGTGTTCAGAGTGGATTTTACTAAATAGCATAGAGTACTTCATGATCTAAACGCTGTATTACACAAATAATCGGAAGTGATATTTTTATTTATTTGGGAGATGCTTTTATCCACAGTGATGTACATTTTTGAGAAAGCAGGATCAGTCTGCCGGCTCTGGGCTTTGAACTGGTGACCTCAGACCAGGATCTGCACGTCACCACACAGTACTGTGCTACACAAATGGCATATAATACGACACAAAGAATATAGACCGGTGTTTCTCAACCCAGTCACTGGGACCCCCCTCCCCTCCAAAACAATCCACATTTTTGCTCCCTCCAAGGTCCTAGCCAATCACGAGCTCCAAATTTCACTACTTTGCCCTTTGCGCCACCCGCCTCTCATCCACCTCATGTTTGCGCTCCCTCCTTAGGCCAGTGTGGCGTTATGGAGCAGAAGGACGAGGGGGGGCAGCAGCGCGACCTGCCCTGCGGGGCCCAGTGTCAGGCAGGACACGCGGGGCTCTGCGAGTGAGTGATGTCACCGTGACTCTTTCCGTCGGGCCTCTCAGCCTTCTCAGACTATTCATAGCACAAAATGTTTTGGTGTCTACGCTCCAGGAAGCACTACAAAGAATACCTGGTCAGTCTCATCAATGGCCACTCCCTTGACCCCGCCCCCCTGTTTGAAAGC
Organism: Mormyrus lacerda; assembly: GCA_015163995.2. NCBI lineage: Eukaryota > Metazoa > Chordata > Actinopteri > Osteoglossiformes > Mormyridae > Mormyrus > Mormyrus lacerda. Next base: position 20,343,948 of record JAABNX020000090.1, on the reverse strand, counting down.
AATGACATTGTGGTGGCTTGTCGGAGATACCAAGTTGATGAACGGCGGGGGGAGGTGGAAGACGACGCTACTTATTTTGCCCGACTGCTGAAGGTATAACATTACTGTTTGATTGATGGACTTATCATATGTGTATGTGAATCTGTGTATGTGTGTGTGTGTGTGTCTGTGTGGAGTATGTTTATATTACATTGTGGGGACCAAATGTTCCATTTTTCAGATCCCCACAGAAATCTGTGAATGCAATCAAAAACTAAAAAGTCTTCTATTTAGTTTGGTTACTTATGGTTAAGGTTACGGCTGGGTAGGTGTTAAGGTCATCATATTGGGATTAGAGTTTTCCTCATAGAAATGAATGGAGAGTCCCCACAAAGATATAATCACAAACCTGTGTGTGTGTAGATGTGCTTGTGGGATGTGAGGGATAAGCCAGACTAGTGTTGCAGTACTTGGTCTAATGTAGGGGTTCCCACCCTTTTGATGCCCACGACAGAGGAGAGTGACTAAATTTTTTTAGATGTGATCAGAATGCACAAATGTCAGGGATTGTTAAAAAACTGGCATAGCTTGAAAATGTATAATACATCCTTCCCTTGTTTAGCGACCGAGTTCTGGTACAGCGACCAGCAAATGGTCAGACTTCCATGCCCATTGTCTTTGATGCTTTATGAAGTGAATATTACTAACAAAATTTTGTGCATTCTGTTACAAAGATCTCTCTCACCCCAGCATACGTCATCAGGGGTACAAAATTTGGTCGTGAATGCGCGCATTGGTCGGGAAATGAATTTTCTTATTGCGATCGTATCTGTGCGAGGTCACAAACCAAGGTGATCGCCAAACAACAAGTGGTTGTACTTAGCTTTTGGAACCTGACCAACCCCTCCTCAAAACCCACAGTATTCCAGAGCCCCATGGAATGAAGCAGGTTGGGAACCCCTTACTGTACTTAGACTGGGCGTGCCAACCACATTCAGCTCAGGCGATTACTGCTCAGTGTGATGCAATCTTTCCCCCTGAGCGAGAATTTGTGGCTGATTGCGAAATGCGTTAAGCTATTTCCTAGAGCGTTTAGGCAGGTATCTCATTTTTGGGAACTGGGAGTGACTTTAATCACATTTTTTCCATTTCCACAGAAACTGATGGACGAGGTGCCGTTAGGGGACAAGGTCCCACGGATGAAATGAGGCGTCACGTTGCTGTAACCTTAACTGTTCTAAGACCAGCTAGAAGGTTTTCTTTCACACATTCTGACAGGGCATCTTGTTTGCCTTCATGAAAACTTACAGGGTGACTGGATTTACTGGAAATCTTGTTTTTCTTATTCTTAACACCTCTAATCAAACTAGGATTAATTTACATTTAATCGCATTTACAGCACATGAATTGTTGCAGATTAGCAAAAATTTTAAAGAGGTCATTTAATCAAACATACGTCGGCTAGAGATGGTGCATTGCTGCTAATAGGGCCACCATTATAGCTGGGACTCAGCTATAAACACACAGCAGCATCTGAGATGCACGCAGTCACCTGTCCCTGTCGGTTGGTTTCCTCGAAGAGCTGGCCCATGGGAGGGCCCTGTCTCTGGGACAGTGAAGCCAGCACCCTGCCCTGCAACTCTGGATCTTCACAAGCCGGAAATCCTCACAGGAACCCGACAGAGCATTTCAAACGCAATCATACCCAACGAATCAAAAGCTTAATTTTATGCCCTTTTCCGCCATTTTGCTATTCTAGTAAATAAAGTTCTCAAATAAAACCAACAGCTAAAATGGCTCCTTTAATGATCAGTTTACAGTGTGACAAACTGCAATTTCACAGCTGTTCATGTGCTTTTTATTAATGAATCACTCTGAATCTCCAAACCAAACCCAAGACACTGACAACCTCACAATGCTATAAAGCCGAAATATACCCGAAAATCTGCCCCTGACTTCTGGCTAAATTAAAGAGGGCAGGTAGGAACCAAAGTTATCAAATAAGAAAAGGGGGGCTTGAATGGTATTTAAATAATAATTTAAAAATAAATATACGAGTAATATTTCTCTGTTTTGGTTACATACACAGTACATCTGTGTAGTGATATTTCTATTAAAGAAAAGCCAGGCCACTTGAACATCTAATACATTTCCTTCAGCATTACTCCCAGTCTTATTTTTGCAAATGAGGCAACAATCGGAATAGGAGGACGGACTAACGCATAACCGGGGATTCCCTGAAGTGACACTCCTGGCAACCGCCCTACCTCCTCTGTTAGCTACGGGATCAGTAGGCGGCTTTGACCCAGCTCGAGAGCTCCCCCTAGCGGCAGAATGCGGCGTGCGACTGTCTGGCGCTTCGGTGATGTCACGTGATTTTTAAGAAACAGAGCGGCTGGGGCGGCGCGCCGCAGAGGACCGGGGCTGGGGGCGGTGTCTTCGCAGACAGTGCACAGACAGACGGAGGACGCTTATGTGCGGTTTCTTCACTGTGTACAGGTAAGCCCGATGAAAGTATAATCTGCACTGCATCTCGTACTAATATTTGATTGTTCATCGGTTTAAGACGGCGGGAATTTATTCAAAAGTTTTTTCTTCAAATGTGTAGCGACGTCACTAAAACTGTTGCCCGTGAGCTTTAACTTCGTTTTGTGCATTTCCGGTCATGTTTGTATTCGCGTCATATGATCGGAATTCTCTTGTACCACCACTCGTCAAGTTTCGGCTATTTTTACTCTAGTTTTCATACACATAGTATTTCTTAGTGGACTACACTCCGCCATGTATAATAATGGTCAGCAAACACATTTACGACATCTGTCAAAAACGGCTCGGCTCCAGCATTGACAACAAATTGTAGACGGCACTTCCGTGCAGTTGGCCGCCGTAGGATTGACAGCACTTTAAACTGTGTTGCTTTCGCAGCACGTCCGGCATCGTTGAAAAGGCAGAACAGAGACACCCATCCCAGGCATGGCTACAGGGGGGAGAGTTCGCTCCACACGGAAGCTGCGGTCCTGGATTGTGGAGCAGGTAAGTCTGCTGACTATTTCCGATTTTAAACTGTTAATCTTCTGGATGAAATGCGACTCCCCCCCCCTCCCCCCCCAATTTCTTCCTCTCTATCCCATTTGAATAGAGTCCAGCTTACACGGTTTGTTCTGGTAGCCAGTTCCTGCAAAATATTTCAGCAGCCTTGCTCAACTCATTTCCTGATTTGCGTGCAGGTCAGCAGCGGCCGGTACCCGGGTCTCGTTTGGGACGACCCCGCCAAGACCATGTTTCGCATTCCTTGGAAACATGCCGGCAAGCAGGACTTCAGGAGCGACGAGGATGCTGCCATTTTCAAGGTTCTGATGCTCTAAAAAAATCTGTTCCCAACTTAAAATCTCATCCCGCTGCCAAAGCCTTTCAAAGGCAGTGCATGGTACTCGGTGACACCAGCGCCACACTGAACCACCCATCTCCCTGCTGACAGGCATGGTCAGAATTCAAAGGGAAGCTCACCGACGAAGGCCGTGCGGACCCTGCCTCTTGGAAGACCCGCCTTCGCGTTGCCCTCAACAAGAGCTGCGAGTTCCACGAGGTCAGCGAGAGGTCACAACTGGACATCTCCGAGCCGTACAAGGTGTACCGCCTGGTGCCACTGTCCGAGCAAGGTGAGGAAGACCTCTTCGACACACAAGAACACGCACACACACCGGTGTCAGAATAACTTACACACATGCCTATCCACACTGTCACCTGGCACATATTCTCACAAATGTAGCAGCACGTGGTAGAGTGAAAAAAGCCATAGTACACAGAGAAACTGTGTTGGCTGTGCTACTATATACCTGTGCAGTCGCACACACACAATCCACATGGGCCACACTTATCTTTCTAGTCTCAGTGATTATTAATGAATGGGCTTGGTTAAAGGACTTCTCCCCGGGATCAGTAAAGTATATCTTATCTCAATTTCACCAAAGTGAAAATGTCAAATGCAGAAGCACAGTTCCACGTTTCTGCTTGCCTTTCGAATGCGCATCGAACAAGCATGCAGCAGAAATAAATGGTGTGTGTGAACTGGGTTCTTCTGACCACCAGGAAATACAGACGTAAACTCATGTGGCTAGCTGATACCATGGCAGGGGATGTGTTAACGAGGAAGGCCTGTCCTCGGGACCTTATAATTAGAACTCGGAAACAGAGGGAGTCTAGATGATAAACAGTTATAATCCCATGTCTGGAGAGTCTCATGCCTGGGGAATAAAAAGCTAGTGAGTGCAAAAAAAATAATAATAGACCTCTCACAACTCGCCTCACGTGACCGGGCACAGCCCTATCTGTATGAGTAATCCTAAACCACACAGCTGTCTAGGCTGCATGGTGGCAGCCTGTGTTTTTCCGGTGCTGCTCACTTTGCCCTGCGATACTTTCTACTGATGCTGTGCAATGGCAGCATCTACCCAGCCACGATTGCAGTCTCCGTAGCTATTGTGAGCGTGAGCATCTCACACGTTACTTAACAATGAATCACGGTGTGCTTTTCTGTTTAACCAAATACACTTGTATTGCTTATAAATTACTGGTATTTAGTCAGGTATAGTAACTATTCACTTATTCTGAGACTATTTATTTAGTTATATTTGACTTACAATGTTTTTCACTTACAATGGGTTGGTTGGAATGTAGCCCCGAGGAGCGTCTGTACTGGGGTGCAATCGAGAGGAATGAATGGGTGCGTTTTCACAGGAGGTCTCCTTTACGCTGGTTCTACCTTCTCGTCCGGGTTCATAGCAAAAGGGGTTTTAGGTTCCGCTTGTGTTTCTCTGTCATTTGAGCTGGAGTTGAGGATTGTCTTCATCCACATAAATAGTCACTTAGTAACAATATAACACTTAATCCATAGTGAAGAGGAAGCCATGGAGGAAACTGTCGGAGAAGCATTGCATAAGGACAGCAGAGGGTACGGTCTGGGAGCCCAATCACAGAGGCCATTAGCATTGCATAAGGACGGCAGAGGGTACGGTCTGGGA
>JAABNX020000090.1:20322125-20338848 GCA_015163995.2 Mormyrus lacerda | reverse complement strand
CACAGAGGCCATTAGCATTGCATAAGGACGGCAGAGGGTACGGTCTGGGAGCCCAATCACAGAGGCCATTAGCATTGCTAGTGCTGTAGGAGCTACACCGAAAAACAACTTGAACTTGCTGCAAGAAAATTACTCACATCAAGGCAGGGAGGAAGTAATGCGAGGATTGAGATCAGCCAATGGCGCACTGAGGCACTGCTCTGTACTCGTTTTGTGAAGAGCTGTAGGAAATTTTTAGCTATTTTAAGATACAACTGTATATCAACTGTATATAAATCTATCTATGTATAAAATACTTATATGTATTTATATTCCCTTTGATTACCTATTTAATTAAATATATTTGTTTTCTTAACTCTGTTTAGGCTGTCCTGTTATTCAGTTAGTTGTTCTATAGCTATAGATCATTAATTATTGATTAGCTGAATTACAAGTAATGTTCTGTTTAAGGGGCAATATCAAGAAGATTTACTAGTCTATTCTCAAAATTTGTAATTCTGAGCAGCACTGTGACCTGACGTGACACTTAAATATACATTGAGTACATTTGGTTTGGGGGTGTCTTTTCGAGATATAGCTGTGGGGGTCCTTCTCTGACTGAGAGGCATTTGCTAGGGGCACTGAAGTAGCAATCATGCCTGGAACTAATTTATTTCGAAACACGGATATAACTGAGAAGGATTCTAAGCCTAACAGTGAGAATAAATATACACGTGTAATGATGAGCACTTACCAATGTATACTAATTTGTCACGTTGGAGAAAACATTTGGCAAGTTTGGCAATGGGCGAAAAATTCAAACTGCTCCAGTTCATCTTGTTGCCAGGAAATTTCCAGGTATATATAAAGAAACAGACAAATGTTCTACTAGGTTGAGATGGTAAGACCACCTGGTGGTGTCCAGCTACAGCAATAAGTACGTTTCGCTTGCATTCACCTGCTGGGATCTGCTCGTTCGCCACTTCAATGACGACCTCCGTGTCCCCTTCCCCTTCAGGGATGGTAGAAAACAAAAAAAAGACAGGAGAGGGGAAAAGAAAGAGAGCCCAGTGTGGCAGAGAGGATAAAGCAATCAAGGAGTTAACGGAGGAGGAGGCTGCCGTCCAGCCAATCTTCACAGTAGGTTTACCGCATCATCCCTCTGTGCCCGCCCATCCTCATACTGCATGACAGCCTACCTAACCTACACACTCTATTCTCAGTCTGTCCAGCAGGTGGATGATGATGATAATAGCCCACAGATGGAGCAAAGCGATTCAGTGATTGTCCTGAAAAACGCAGATAGTAAGTCCGAGCCCCCTGGCATTGTCCTTGTGTGCTTGTCTGTGAACCGCGCACGCTATTTTCTGTTCATTTCCCCCCTTCGTTTAAATCAAACCGCGAGAAAGGTCACTGTACTCTGCTCAGAATGTGCAGTTCGGTGAAAACCTGGAAAGCAACATGGTCACGATCACGTCTAGTCCAAAACACCAGAGGCAGGTACAGATTTCAGACTCGGCCTGCAGAAGGGACTGCACCGCGATGAGACCCATTTCACAGCAGGAAATGCTCTCTCACAAACTTTGGCACAGTTTGTTTGGCGGACGGCACGAAGTTAAACACTAGATTACCAGAAAAAGGGAAGGACAGGCGTTTGGAATTCATAAACGGGTGCAGCTATGGTCAGTCTCTTAACATTTCTGGATCCCTTTTGCTTTTGAGGGCTGCATGTTCTTGGATATTTTTCCCTTTCCTTCAGCATCTTCTGCAGGGCTTTGCAGAGCAGACTGCTCACTGCGGCTCTGGTGGAACAGAGCCGGCCGGTGCTTTTATCCTCCTTGGTGTTAACCCCAAGTATGACTCGAGCTCTGAATTGAATGTAAAAACCCATACTCTTCCTGCTGTAGTCAGGAAATTTTGGTATTAACATTTTCCTGTCACAAGTAATAAAATTTTCCTTGCTGGGGAAAAAAATGTGATGGTTATTGGACGTTTTTTCTTTTTCTGAGGGCAAACGTAACACTAAGGAGGTTAAAAGAGCAGTAGCTGGACTGATGGATTAACAAATGATAATGAAAATCCGCTATGCTAAACGGTATCTTGCTCAGCCCGACCTTTTCTCGCTTAGGTCCCTGTAAAAGCAGCCTCACATACTAACACTGACCACTTAACACGCAGCTAAGAGAACTCTCTTTTTCCTGTAGTGGTCAATGAGCTCCAGGTGAACTTGATGATTGAGACGGCGCCTCCTCTCGGAGGTAATGACCACCTGCACAATAACAAACATGTCGTCGCCGCGAGCCCCCTGGTGTTTCCCTCATCCTGCACTTTATCTCGGCTCGTCCCCCCTCCACACTGTCTTTCGCCACAGATTCATTCGTACCTTAGCTGCTGCTTGCTTTTCATAATTGCCGTAGCCCAGTGTTTTTTTTTCTCCCCTCCAGGCCAGCCATCTCTCATCATCACCCTTTACTACTTGGGCCACGAGGTTCTGAAGCGCGAGATCTTCGGGAATGATGTGCGGATCGCCCACTTCCCTCCTTCTCACAGTACCACGGGCTCCCTGGGTTTGGTGGGCATAGAGCGCATCGCCCTGCCGAAGCCCCCACCTTCCCTATTCACGGGCAGGAAGGAACAGGCTTTCGCTTCCTTGCTGCCGTACATGGAGAAAGGTGTGATGCTGGCCTCCACCAAGCTGGGCATCTACGCCAAGCGCTTCTGCCAGGCCCGGGTGTTTTGTATCGGGCCGCACACTTCCGAGTCAGGCCCACACAAGCTGGAGTGTACAGACCACCCAGTCATGCTGTTTAGCAGAGAGGCCTTTCAGCAGGGTGAGTACCAAGCCGTCCACGATCTTATCACTTCTGCTAGTAATTCTTACCTTTGTTAGCTAAGTGGCACGACGCCGCTCTCAACTCCATATATGGCGTTAGCCATGCTAGTGCCGGTAGTGCTTTATATAGCCATAGCCAAATCGAAGCTAACAACGGCATATATGATGTTAGCCGCGGCACTGATAACAGTGCCATATGAAACGTTAGGCCACAGTGCCACTAGTGGTGCAGTGCGTAACATTAGCCGCGGCACTGCTAACAGTGCCATATGCAACGTTAGGCCACAGTGCCACTAGTGGTAGCTAGCGGTGCTGCTAGAGCTGCCATCTATCCCATTAGCCACGGCGCCGCTAGCGACATATACCGGCGTTTCTCAACCGGTGAGTGAGGGAGTGCATGCTTAAGGAGTCCTGTGGGTGCTCAGGCCACGCAGGCTGAGAATCCTTGCGTGATATATGGTGCCAGCTGTGGTGGTAATTCAGCATCCTGATGTGATGTAAGGATGCCGTTGAGAAAGTGTTTGTTCCTTCTCAGAGCTAGCCGTGTTCAGCCAGAGCGGAGGAGCACCGCCGAGGTGCGGGGTCACCCTGTGTTTCGGGGAGGAGCTTTCTGACACGGATGACCTCTCCAGCAAACTCATCACTGTCCAGGTACCTACCCACCCTTGTCTCTTCAAGACACTGCAGTCGCTCCTCACAAGATGCCCTTGGATTAAAATCTGATCCTGGTTTGACTTATCAGACTTACAAAACTGGATGTAAATACCTGTAAAATTTCGAAATACCAACAAGCCAGGTCTGCGGGGGCTTATTGAGGTTATCGGCCAGGGAAATGGCTTAGATTTACTAAAGGAATTGGGGACAGTCTATATCTCTCCTGGGGGTAACAGTACAGTTTCCACATGGTTCGACCATATTAACAGTATGGTTTCAGTGTTTTTGTAGTTAAAAAGAAAATTTAAACAAATCACCCTCTGATTAAACAATGAACTCTTTATTTGTCCGTATAATAACTCTCCCTTCAGAAAAATGGCAACATGACTAACTAGGCCAAGTTTTTTGTCTCGACTATATGAAATCAAGGCGAGAAAAACATAAAAATTTAACTTTGACAACCTGTAGGTATTTTTTAAATGGACAGTTTCCCTAGTATGTACAGTCCCTGTACAGGCAATTTTAAATTAATGTTTGAATGAAATTTTTTGGAATACCAAATCTTATCTAATAAAAATATTTATTTGACAAGAACATATATGAAGCTAAGTGTATCACTGTCAAAAAGCGACCGCAGGGCACAGTAAGTGTAGAAGCTTTGTAATATTCACTAACTCCACAGTCCAAGAGGGTGCAGAATGTTTTTGATGCAGCAGAGCCACATAAAGAGGGCAAAAAATAATTATTAATAATTATTTTCATTTTAATAAAGAAGATCTTTGAGAATCAAATACTCTTCTTATTAGCAGCCACTATCGGTTTAATACTAGCAGGCATACAAATATCCACATTAATTCACACCATTTAAAGATATGCACGGTGTGGTACAATGAATGCCGACTGCTGATCGATTGTCACGTTATGTCAGCCAATTGTCGACAGTGGGTGGGATCACCGCTCATATAATGTCATATTGCTGAAATGACGTCGATTATGTTTGAAGCATGTAGCTACCTTTACCTCTGCTGTTGTATAATCACATTTAAATTTTAGCCCTTGAAAATAAAATAATTCTAGCCCCAGTTTCAGATGGTAATTTTCCCCAAAAATACATCATCTATTCGCAGCAGTACGTATATGAAAATGACAGGCATAACGTAATACCGCGGTTCACACGTGCGCAGTGAACCATTAGGGGCAATAAAAGACCACATACCCCTAATCTCTCCCATGTATATAAAGCAGAGAAGGACCCAGAAAGAGCATAGCCACTTCTGGAAAATAAAATTTAAGCCCCTTCTTCTGCAGGAAGAACCTTCTCAACCAGTCAGATATGTATGGAATAAAGACATACAGTGCAAGTCAAAAGTCTGGACATTCCTGCTTTTAATGTGTTTCTCTCCATTTTGGTTATGTTACTCGCCTTGTGGTAAAAGGCAATGGAATATCACATATCCAATAGTGCGACGACCAAGAGAAGTGAACAACATCTCAGAATGTTGTCAGATTTAGGAAAATGACCCCCTTGTGCTTCCATGACACCGTTGCAGACTCTCTGCGCCCTTTCAGTCATCTTCCAGATTTAGCCACCTGGAATGCTTCTCCAGTAGTCCTGAAGGAGCTTCCACAATTTCTGGACACAAGTTGGCTATCCTGCTCTTACTCAACTCATCCGAAAGCAGCTCTTTGGTGTTTAGGTTGAGAGACTGTGTGGGACAAGTCATCTGTCACAGCACTCAATCTCTGTTCTTGTTAACAGCATAATATAGTTCTTGCATGACCTCAAGATGTACTTGGGGTTGTTACCTTGTTGAAAAACAAATGATTTTCACTAGGTGTGTCCAGGCTTTTGACTGGTACTGTACTATGTAACTGTACCATACTGCCAACATAGGTGCCAATCTTGTGCTCCATGAGATATTTAGATAGCAAACTGGGCTTACCAGCAAAACTTCTACATGAGAAATACTGTTTAAAACATTTCTGGAAACCTCATACTTTTGCCCGTGTTTCTTATCACTGCTCTCTCTGGCTGTTGATCGATACTTTACACACAAGATATTCCACATTCTCTTCAGATTCTGCCGTAATATTTAAAGCTCTGGTACCCGCTCTCCAGTTCATCACTCCCTCCTTCCTCAGATCTCCCTGCCGTGGGCCATGCAGACCATCCAGCAGGCCCAGTCTGTCCAGAACTCTCTGGCTATCATCCAAAACCTGACCAGTCAATCTCCGCTTGGCGAAGTCACCCTCAGCCTGGTGACACTCCAGTGAGAAGACACTTCTGGCAGCAGTGGAATGGGGCTCTCATGGTGTCTGCCCAATTTCTAACTGGAATCAAGGCTGGGGACCTGGCACACCTGTACCGGCCCACCTGCTGGCCGTGCCACAAGAAAAATCCTACTTTCCATTATTCCAAACTATTTCCTACTGGATTTCTGGATTGGTACACATTGAGACCTCATAAGGGCGCCCCCCCCCCCCCCAAAAAAAGACCTAGCATACGCGATCTGATGTCATGGAGAATGCACGGAATGTTGTCGTTTTGAGATCACAGGGGTTTGAGTCCCAGCAGGACATCATCAAAGGACGCACCACCAGTAGAAGGACGACATGGAAGGACTACCTGAATCTGAATGCTCAGCCTGGTGGGGGAAAGAAACCCACAGCCTAGCAGTTGAAGTGTGCAACAAGGTCTCAACCCATTAGAGAAGTCATCATACTAGCGAGCTTGCATGATACTTTATCTATAATGTGGTATGTTTATTTTATAGCATATTATCAAGATTAGTCTAGCCAGATTTAGCGTTTCGAGTAAAAGCCCACGTAAAACCACTAATACAAAGTAGGGACGTTACATGCATAGTTGTAACAAATGTAAGATACTGTGTGCTATAGGCTTTGAGAAGAAGGCGCAGATGGAACAGGGAAAGTAAGTGCTGCAGGTCCATCTCACAAGAGGGAATCAGCAGGGGACATCAAGGTCTTTGTTCTGTGCATTCCTGCACTACTTGATACCACAAGCATGGAGGCTGCCGTTTCGCGGCTCTGGAATGTGACCCCGCGATGCCCAAGCTGCCGATATGCTGGGGACAGAACCATGGACGCCCCCTTCAGGCCGGCCGGCAAACCAGGCCCTGCCGAAGTGAGGGTGACTGCGATTCAAGCGTCTCTCGCCAATAGTCGCGTGCAAGTCGTAAAAGCTGTTCACATGGTATTTTGCAGTGTGATGTCGTGAAAAAAAATAACCTGCACATGATCATTTTATCATTGAACATTGCATGCAAGTCACGGATGGGCGTCGTCCAGCGTACGTTGGAAGTTATGAGGGGAGAAGAGGTATAAGTGGCGGAGCAAAGAATACGCAGAGATGGAATTATTTTAGTATCTCGATTACATTACGTGCATTAATGAATTCTATTTTGCTCGCATCTCGGTTTTCCGGCATAGGATAACAGACATACTTTTCTCTAATATGCCCTATGCCAGCAGTGAAGTTTGCCAGCACTTATTAGCGGAGTAACGTTACGTCGTGGAAAACTAATGATCGATCTGCCGGCCAGGTCCTGAACCGCACCATCGATCACCCCAACACTTAACAAAAGACCGTGTTCACCGTTCCATTGGGATGGTGATGTTGTGTCGTATGAAATAAAGTGCAAAATTTATCCTACGAGTTAGCATGAAAGTCACAGTTCCATTTATGCGGCGGGAAAGCAACACGCGAAAGCTGACTCTTGAGACGGCCCGGCATTTCAGGACCAGGAGCTAGATCCCTGAGTTTGGACAGGGAAGTGCCTTTTCGTTCATAATTAAAATAGAGGATTATTTCAAGTACGCAATCTAGACCAGGATAAGTGGTTAAGGGATGGATTTTTATCTGTGCGAGTCATTTCAGAGTAGTTACAGTGTCGCGCTTGTAATTTATACCATTTTAATCAGCACCCTAGGTGATAAGTTGTGAATTCAGTATGTATGTGACTTGCAATCCGTAACTCTTTCAACTTCCTTTTGCGAAACAAAGCCTTTTGAATAATGAACAGGACTACGAAAACCTAAGCGTCATGCAAAACCATGGGAAAAGTGTAACCAAGTACCACTAGCAAGTTTTGAGGAGACACTTTTTCCTCATAGGCACTTTAACATGGTTCGGAAACACTGCGGTGTGTTTTCACTGATCCTGTCACTTGTACACTGGTCCTCAGGTGATTTTTTGCAAGGGAAGAAACATTATATATAAAGAACTGTATATTATGTGTACTTTTTAAATAATAAATCTACTACAATTAAATATCTGTATAATTTTTTCTATAATTATAAAAGATGTGTATTATATATACTAACCTGGACAAATTTGTGGGTACCCTTCCACAAATGGTGGAGTGGTGGCCCTGAGGCTAAGGATCTGTGCCAGCAACTGGAAGGTTGTTTGTTCAAATCCTGTGGATGTCCAGAGTGATCCTAGCAGAGTGGTGCTGAGGTATCACCTCCCGCATGGCTGCACTCAGATTCTCACCCCTGACGTCGTTTGTCATGTGGTGGGTGTGGCATCGTATTGTGGTCAATGCATGCTCCTAACCCCTCTTCCACAAAAAACACAACTATCTCCAAAATAACTTGAAACTGACAAAAGTTTAATGGCATCTCTCATCGTTTATTCCATATTTAACACAACTCAGACTTTGCTTTTGATTATTAATTCAGTTATAAGAGACACAGACAAAAAAGATGGTACCCTTAATTTAATATTTTGTGCCACCACCTTTTGTAGCAATGACTGCCAACAAGCGATCTCTGTACTTCACAATGAGACGTCTGCATTTGCCAGTAGGTAGTCTGGCACACTCTTCCTGAGCAAACTGCTCAAGCTGTCTCAGGGTCGATGGGTGGCGTCTCCACACTGCAATTTTCAGATCTTTCCATAGATGTTCAATAGGATAAAGATCTGGACTCATGGAGGGCCATTTAAGAATAGTCCAATGTTTTTTTCTCATCCATTCTTGAGTGCTTTTAGCTGTATGTTTTGGGTGATCATCCTGCAGGACCCATGACCTGTGACTGAGGCTGAGGTTTTTGACACAATCACTGTTCTTATAAGGTTCATATAAGGTTCTTATATGTAGCAGCAATTCAGCTCTATACGCAATTTCCCTCTGTACCGTTTGGGATTTTGGGGGTGGTTTTTAATATATACAGTATATGGTGAAAAGACAACAAATGGACAAATAGTAAATACAGCACACTGGTGACAGACTTTGGATGTGACCCAGGGCAAAATAAACAAAACACAGGCTAACTTAGAGTAGCAAACAAATGTGAAACAAGTAGACAACACATAAAGCCAAGCCCTCTCCGACGGACACACAGCATACAAAACAATGCGCGTTGTAACACTGGACACACGCACACACGCGTGAACAAATATTGAGGCAGCGGGCACAGACTTCTCGAAGCGATTGTAGGACCTTCAGGAGGAGTTGGGTTACTGCATATTTCAGAGATACTGTTGTTTTTGCAGAACACTTCCATCCTGAGTTTTTGCACCTGGACCCAACTTTTAAACTAACTGGCACTCCTTAAGTTGGGAAGGACGAAGGGTATTGTGGAGACGAACAGAAACAACTCTAATGAGTATGATTTATAGCTGATGTACCCTTGTCTGACAGCAGTGGAATTGCGTGAGACAGAGTCTCAGTATTTCACCTGTAACATTCACCGGTGTCTGTTTTTCTTCCAGAGGTATAATTTTAGGGATGTGTGTGTGTGTGTGTGTGTGTGTGTGTGTGTGTACTGGATGATCTGGAGAGATTCTGTACAGAGGAATGAACTCAGGTTCCCTGTTCTGTATTCTCCAACCTTATAAAATGTTACAGGAGAAGATTCAGTGCTGTTATACTGGCAAAGGGAGGTTGTACGTTAAATGCAGGGGTGCCAATAATCATGGCACATGTGTTTTAGTTGAAAATAATTATTTCTTGATGAAGGATTTCTTTTTCTTTGAAGAAATTTATTTCAAGGAAAGGCTGGAGTTTTCTAATTTATTCAGTGTGATATGAAACTGCTTTGCCAAAAGGTGGATTTTTTTAACCCTTTTTATAAATCTTTATTTTTTTATGCCTCCCTCAACTTGTTCTTTATAAGCAAGCTGTCCGCGAAGGGCAGCCTCATAGTCCGCTTCCACATTGATGGGCTTCTTCCTGGCTTTATTCTAGCAGTGATAACTGTCCTAGTAGTGCGCTTTTACGTAGCTCCGTTCTTTTTGAAGGTCACATGAGGTCATCATCCAATGTACATGAGGCACTGTTGGATAAATTGCCAGTCATCTCTGGCATTAGAAAGTCGCTTCTGCCCTCTACCAGGCTGGTTTTTGGTCATTGCCAGTGTCTCGTGCTTCACTTTGTTCTTGAGTACTGCTGTCTTAGAAAGTTTGAGCCTGGAAGCAGCCTGCTGCACAGCGTGACCTTCTGGGAGCAGGACCAGGATTAAACCAAGATTAAAGGAGCATATTAATAAAAGGCTCCAGACCCACGACAAGCTTTTGCAGAAAATGGAATGTATTTTTTGAAAAATATGGAGTGGTCTTTATATTTTTCCAGAGCTGTACACACCCACACACACACACACACACATAGATTAAATTCAGTTTCATTTGTATAGCGCAATTTTATATTTCATTATCTCAGCACTTTATATTATCCCTGCCCAAAACCCCCGATGGGCAAACCAGAGTCACGGTGACAAGGAAAAACTCCCGAGAAGGAAGAAACTTTGGGAGGAACGAGACTCAAAGGGGGAACCCATCTCCTCCAGAGGGCAGCAAAGGAAGTCAAATGAACAAGATAACAAAATCCTATTTATAGAGTCCAAATTTTAACATATGTATGTATGTATGTGTGTGTGTGTGTGTGTGTGTGTGTGTGTGTGTGTGTAGGTATATACACATACACACAAAACAGGACAACATTTCGATGAATTTGAGATCTATACGCGTTTGCATCGAATAAATAATGTTGCTAGAATGACAGCAGGGTCGGATTGTGCTATTCTGAACATAAACGCCCGTCTCACTACCATGGGGCACAGAGCTTTCAGTCGCTCCGCCCCTCGGCTCTGGAACTCACTTCCCCCAGTCCTAAGGAACACTGATTCCCTTTCCTCATTTAAGTCACAGCTCAAAACACATCTGTTCAAAATGGTCTACTTGCTTTAAATACAGTATTTACCTACAGTCAATCTTGTCTATAGCTTTTCCTCTCTTATCTTATTGTAATTTATTGTTTTTATTTCTTTGTCTGTAAGGTGACCTTGGGTTCTTGAAAGGCGCCCTGAAATAAAATGTATTATTATTATTATTAATCTTAAAAAATACTATGTTTATTTCGGTTAACTTGTGCATTTTCAGGCATTATGCATTTACAATATTGTGATGGATCTGTGACGAACAAATTAATTGTGAAATTGTTGCCAATTATGTACTGCAATGGAAATGGAGAACCCTCCACGTGCACGCGCAATTGGAGTGTTAGTGACGAGGGTGACGTGTGGGGGTTGGATTGAGTTTAACATTAGACATCAGAATCAAAATTAGCTTTATTTTCTGTTGTGTATTATGGGCTGGGGAAGCCAGTTATTACCAAGGGCTTTATGGGTAATGTCGTTTGTTCATACCAGAGAGCACGAGTTTTTACGAAGCGCGCGCGAAGCTAGACTTTTTATCTGCTGCAGTTGCATTAAATGGAGCAGTAACAAGGGTACCTCTAGTCCATGTGTCTCTTTGTTATTAGCAATAATACCGCAATGTTTTTGCTGTAAATAACAGCAAATTGTATTGTTTTCGGAGAACACTAGCCATAAGTTAAAATCCACATAGCTTTCTTTCACTAGCTCTTTAAAGTTAGGGTATATCGGATGTTCCTCTGTTGGTCTTTAGTCCAAAAAAATAAAAAATAAAGAACAAAGTGTTTCACTTTGAAAAGTTCGGGACTTTTAAGCCATGCATGAAGATGCATATCGCTTTTGGTGGTGAGTACAGGTCATAAAACGCCGGTGTTCTGTCGAGTTGAGCTACTTTGTCAAGGTAGGCTACCGTAGTGCTAATCGATAACCGTAACCCCCCAAAAAACCCTAAAATACCCCTAAAACCCTAACCCACCCCCAAAAAAACCCTAAAAGCTCAACCCGTCAGAACGCCGACATGCATTCTACGGCAGCCCTTTGCAGATATGATTGGTCACCCCTGTGCTACAGCAATCATCAAGCAAACAGCACCCCTAGCGGATCTGGCGTAAAGCGGAGAACAGACAAGCGGGTCTTTTAAATACTAGCTGAACGAGAATGCCCCCTGTTTTCTGAAAAAAAGAAATACAGCTGATTTTATCAACATCACAAGTGATGAGGTACATATGACTGTCTAGCAGGGAGCTCGGAGTGAGCAAAATATTGAGTTACGGCCCACAAGCTGTACAACCTTTGTTAAGACAAACATCGTTTTTTTTTCTTTTAAAGTAAGAGACTCGACGAATTTAGCTACCGTTTGCACAGATAATACAGATTTTCCTGTTCTTGCATCGACTCTCGGGTGGTTGGTTTTGAGATGCTTTCTAGGCTGCATGTATAATACATAAAAAGCGACAATGTTGTGACAATCAAAAAAAAACTTTAATTGTCAATAAATGAAGGCTACCACACACACACAGCCCTAAAATTATACCTCTGTGGAAGAAAAACAGACACCGGGGAATGTTACGGCTGAAATACTGAGACTCTGTTTCATGGAATTCCACTGCTGTAAGACAATGAACTAGTGAGAGTAAAGAGTTTTATTGCCATGTATGTTCAGAGGAAGATATATATTCTTATGCAACAGTTGCAGTGGGGAGGACAGATAAAGGGTAGACAGTAGAGCAAACAGCCATGAAATAACAGACAACAGTGCAGTGTAAGAATGAGTGAAGAATAGGAAGAAGTATTTTAGAAACCAAAAGTGAAATTCTGTTGGCTCTGCCTGTTGCGATATGAAGCACTTTGTGCTGTCTGTTTATAAGAATGAACTACTTAATATGTGAGAGTCTGGTGAAACAGGAAACATCATTTTCACGGCTTGGGAGCTCCTACTCTCAGACCTGCTTCTTGTTTATAAAGTGTCAGCAGGGCTCAGGGGACTGAAATGCTAGAGGCACTCCACTGCATCGCTTTTAAAAATCAGGCGACACGTGACAGTTACAGAATCGTGATAGCGACACGTTTTGCTGAACTTTTTTTGCTAGTCAAAGTAATGAATGATTTGCTTATGGCTTCTGACCGTGGCTGTATATTGCTGTTGGTATTAAAAGATTAAACTGCAGCATTTGATACTGTGGATCAAAATGAATACATGCCTTTGTAACTTCCAGACTGGACTACTGTAATGCCCTCCTTTTTGCTTGCCCGTCAGGATCCTTACATAAACTTCAGCTGGTATGTAAGCAGCACAAGTTCTCACAAACACTAAAAAATTTGATCACGTTACACCAGTCTTATCCTCCCTTCATTGGCTGCCAATTAAATCTCGAATCGACTATAAAATACTGCTATTAACCTATAAAGCACTGAATGGCCTTGCACCAGAATACCTTAGTGATCTGCTGACCTCATACAACCCCCAGCACTTGCTTCGTTCTCAAGGCGCGGGATATCTGTTAGTACCTAGGGTAGAAAGAGCTTCGGCTGGCTGTAGAGCTTTCTCCTGTAGAGCTCCTCAGCTGTGGAATGGTCTTCCACCGGATGTGTGGGTTTCAGGCTCACTCTCAATATTCAAGTCTAGACTAAAAACACACCTGTTTAGCTTATAGGGACACTAGTTCTAGCTTACTTTTGGATAAATTGAAACGACAGTGCTGTCACTCTAGCTTCACATCGCTTGTGGGATTGGAGTGCTGACATTTCAGGGACTCCCCACGCCTGCGTTCCCACTTGCCTCTCCCTCCTACTTATGCTGCCATAGCCGTATATGCCGGAGCATTGCACTTCATATTGCACTCACCAAACTCTTAGTACTGCCTATAGTCTCTCCTACTTTGACTAATTGCATATTTCATTTCTCCTACTCCTCCTGGGGGGTGCTGCCTGGAGACCTCAATCTATCAAGATGTCCAGCACACTCTGCGACGTGTGACGTCGCCACTGCCGATGACGTCCATGCATCCAGCTCGCCGTTCTGCCTGTGTCACCTTTCTTGTATGACCCACTCCTGGACTTCTGGTCGCCTGGCGATTAGAGGGAGTGTCGGCACCGGCTTGTCATCTGCCCCCCGCTCCCCGTTTGTGTCTCAAATTTTATTGTATTTGACTCTCTCTGCCGGCCCCAGGAGGATGGGCTCCCCCTTTGAGTCTGGTCCCTCCCAAGGTTTCTTCCTTCTCGGGAGTTTTTCCATGCCACTGTCGCCTATTGCTTACTCACTGGGGGCTTTGGGTGGGGATGCTGTAAAGCGCTTTGAGACGATGTAATGTTGTGATAATGCGCTATACAAAAATAATTTGTTGTCACTGTTGGCTTTCTTGTGATAGTCATGTGACACGATTAAAAGTGCAATAGAGTGAAAGGTATTTGGATACCCAGTGCAGATGGGATTGCTGTGCACTATAATCCTTATTATGCAATTTTGTCATCTGGCTCATGCTATTTTTAGCCAGAAAGTGACTGATGGCACAGGGAAAATTAACCCATTATAAATTTGAAAGTGCTTGAAAGAAAAATCTGACACATTTAAAATAGCATTCTTGTTGTATTGCGCCTTTAAAATAACAGTACTGTATGCGCGCAGTGGTGGAAATACACCAGTATATGTTCCGTTTTCTAGGTACAAAAATATGACTGCTACACAGAGATATCAAAAGTTCGTTTGACATAAAGGAAGATCCTTCACCACAATTGAGCAGGAGGCCTGTTTTGTAGCCGTGAGACACGGAATTTGGTGACAAGCACTGACTCCAACTTCCTGTACATCAGCTATGGGAGCGTAACCACACAGTGCACTAACAATGAGTTTTCAAATGAGTTTTTTTCCCTCCCAGTGGGACTGAGTAGGTACTGGTTTCTACTCACCTCCTTTTACTAGCTCATTAGAAATGCATTTTTTCTACTTGCAACACACACTACTTGCATCTCCTTCTGTAATCAGAGAAATCTAAACATGTTTCATAATCCTAAAAATAAATAATTCTGTGAATATGCACTACTATCACTACTATACCTAAAAATGTAAACAAACCACACCCCCTTTGAAGCTATACCATACAATTCTATCAACATGTCAAGTGTTCTACTAGAGGGCAGAACACTCTGGACCACGTTTACACCAACAACAAGCATGCGTACAGAGCCGAACTCCTCCCCGAACTCGGCCAGTCCGACCACCTTTCTCTCCTGCTCTATCCAGCCTACACCCCCCTCAGACACAGGGCCAGGCTCACCACAAAGACTGCTACAACTCAGCCTGAAAATGCACTCTCCACACTACAGGACTGCTTCGAACAGACAGACTGGGACATATTTGAACATCAAGAGCTGGAAACATTCAGGAACAGTACTGGACTATATAAAGTTCTGCATGTGACTGTAGAAAAAAACCAAACCAAAAACCCTGGATGTCCCGCCAGATCCGTACACTCCTCAGAGCCCGCGACGCCGCTTTCAGATCAGGTGACAGAGCTCTGTCCAGAGCTGCCCGAGTCGATCTGAAAACTGAAATTAAAAAAGCCAAGATGGACCATAAGAGGAGCATAGAGTCCCACCAGTCCAGCCTTAACAGACGGGAGGTGTGGCAGGGAATACAAAACATCACAAACTACAGAGGCTGTGATGCAACAACAGGGGATCGGAGTGCGCCGCTAGCAGAGGAGCTAAACTGCTTCTTTGCTCTCTTTGAATCATAACAACAGCAGCACTCACCTGCTCCAGCCCTGCTCCCACCCCCACCGGGTTCCTGCACCACTCCACTCACTGTAAAGGAGCACGATGCTCCTGGCGGTGAACCCCAAGAAGGCTGCCGGCCCAGATGGAGTTCCTGGTAGGGTGTTCAGAGCATGCGCCCCCCAGCTCACCCTCATCTTCACCAAAATCTTCCTCCAATGGTCATTCAGTCCGGCCTAAAATCAGCCACAATCATACCAGTGCTGCAGAAGTCTCCCATCACCAGCCTGAACGACTATCGCCCTGTGGCCCTCACTCCGGTAATCATGAAGTGCTTCGAGAGACTGGTTCTCCAGCACATCAAGGACTATCTCCCCCAAGACCTCGATCCCTAGCAGTTCACATATCGTGTTAACAGATCCACAGAAGATGCCATCGCCGTAGCTCTCCACTCTGTGCTGAGCCATCCGGAGCAGTGTCCCGATGCTCTTTGTGAATTATAGCTCTGCGTTTAATACAATCATCCCAGACATTCTCATCAACAAACTGGTCACTCTAGGCCTCCCCCTCTCACATGTGTCTGGATAAAGGACTTTCTTACCAACCGACTCCAGACTGTGAGACTCGGCCCCCACCTCTCCTCCATTCGCACACTGAATACCAGGTCCCCACAAGGTTGTGTGCTGAGCCCCCTCCTGTACTGTCTCTATACCCGCGACTGTATTCCGGCCCACAGCAACAACCACATAGTCAAGTTTGCTGACGACACCACGGTGATCGGACTCATCTCAAAGGGAGATGAGGCAGCTTACAGAGAGGAGGTCCTGAAGTCGGCAGCCTGGTGTTCAAAGAACAATCTGACTCTGAACACCAAAAAAACCTCAGCGGTCATAGTCGACTTCGGGAGGCACCGCACTGACTTAGCCCCCCTATCAATGGGGAGTGTGTGGAGAGGGTCCACACCTTCCGGTTTCTCAGCATCCTTATCTCCGCTGACATCTCCTGCACAGACAACATCACGGCAGTTACCAAGAAGGCTCAGCAGTGGTTACACTTCCTGAGGGTCCTCAGAAAACATAACCTGGGCTCCAACCTGCTACTGACCTTCTACCGCTCGTCCATCGAGAGCCTGCTGACGTGCCGTATCACAGTGTGGTACGGCAGCTGCACCATAACAGACAGGGAGAGGCTTCAGAAAGTAGTAAAGTAGCAGCACAGAAGATCATTGGTTGCCCTCTCCCCTCCCTGATGGATATTTACACCTCCCGCTGCCTCAGCAGAGCAAAAAACATCGTCAAGGACACCTCCCACCCTGGCTCTGATCTGTTTGACCCGTTGCCCTAAGGGAGGTGCTATAGGTGCATCACA
>JAABNX020000090.1:20218392-20231130 GCA_015163995.2 Mormyrus lacerda | reverse complement strand
ATTAATATAGATTAAAAATGAATGATATTTAATCGTGATTAATCAAAATTAATCCACAGCAACCCTGTGATTAATCTAATTAAAAATTTTAATCGCTTGACAGTGTCATGATCCGCCCCGTCCGATCCTCCAGTGTGCCACGCCCACCTCATTTCCTCGTGTGATGCCCCGATCGTGATCACCTGTGTCCTGTTACTTCCTGACCTGCCTGTGCATTTAGTCCGTGTCTTTCCCCAGTACGTCTGATCCGTCATTGTATTGTCGCTGATGTTCGTGGTTGGATATCTTGTGTTCATTCCCTGTCTGGAATAAAGCCCTTCTACCTGTTCTCCTGCCTGCCTGCCTGCCTGCCAGCCTGCTTGCTCGCCCGCTTGCTCGTTCGTTCGCACCCGAACGTGATAGACAGCCCTAATATATATATTGATAATGATAATTATGCACACTGATAATCAACTGTTTTTCTTTTATTTTTGTTTGAGAAAGTCAAATGTAATATTTTCTCTCTAAATAAATTTACTTTGTGCACAAGAAAACTTCTGAATCCATTTTTATAAGTCTGCCTGACTTTTGCTAAAAATGATCTCCAGGAATATTACTTGCCTAATAATTCTGCACACAGTGTACTGACAGCATTATTAGATCATATACAATGTATTGACCAGGAAATGAATAAGAAAACAGGTGCATGTATGTATAGTTAAATCTGAATCATAATCTTTACTGTTCACTAAGTACCAAGTGTACAAGGAATTCCTCTTGGTGCAGGTCATTACAACTGTATTATGGGATGTATCCCATATAGGTGATGCGGGCGTTTAAATTTAATCTCTCAGTGCATTTATACAGGCACATAAAACTACAGCCATTCACCCATCTATCTTCTAACTGCTCATCCTGGTCAGGGATGTGGGGCCTGGAGCCAATCCCAGGCAGGACAGGGCACAGGGATGGAGAACATCCTGGACAGGGTACCAGTCAGTCACAGGGCACACAGACACACACTCTCTATTAGAGACACCAATTAGCCTGACTGCATGTCTTTGGACTGTGGGAGGAAACCCACACAGCACATGGAGAACATGCAAACTCCACACAGACAGAGCAGAAGCCAGATTCAAACCCCTGAACATGGAGGTGTGAAGCAACTAATCCGGCTACTAGGCAACCATGCCACCCACATAGAAAGTATAATCCCAAGAAATACTCCAGTTCAACAAAAACTGATAAATAGGGGAGATTAAAGACACACAGCCCCCCACAGATTATAAAAAACACATTCACTTCATGTGTGAAACTGGTTCTTTTGGTATTTATTTGTATTGAAGTTTAAGTGATTCACAGATTTAAATTAATTACTTACGTTTGACCATAAGATGAACTGGGATCTGCAGATCTCCATTATAACACCAGTACCAGCCTGTGTCCTTCCTCTCAAGTCCCCTCATTGTCACACTGAAGACTCTATTTACTCTGTCATCCCTGATCAGGACAGGCCTCCCATCCAAACTCCCAGATCTCTCTGATGCACAGGAGCCCATCTTACACCAAAGCTTCACACTGCCACTGTTTCCATAGCGACACTGAACACTGACACTGTCTCCTTCCACACCCATCACCTCCTGTTTGTCCACTGACAACCCTGGGGAACCTGAACATGCAAATCAGGAACAAATAAAACACTTATTTACACAGCTGTAAAATTTCCATGCATATTACCCAGTTAAAACGTGCTTATTTTAATGTTTATCCATACTTTTTATACACATCATAACCTGAGCAGAACATATTACTAATGTTATTTATCCCCTAAAGTAGCCCATTTAAACTGAGGCTGTTACTTCTCCCAGGTCTCATTTATGTTACTGTGCAAAACTAAAATTTGGTAGTTGTTGCATATAAATTGTAATGATCGGTTGTGCGGCGAGAGGGGAAGCAGGCGAGAGAGCCATAAATAGGACAAAACAGGGTTTATTCAAGGCGGACAGCACAAAGGGAAGCACACGGCAAACTATGTCAATGACAGAAACCAGGGAAACCGAACTCAGACGCGGACTAAATACAGAAGACCAGCAGAAAATAACAGGCAACAGGTGATCACAATCAGAAATTAACACAGGGTAACGAGGGGGAGTGGCACACAGGAGGATCGGACGAGCAGGTTATGACATAAATTACGTATGAAAGTGCTAGAGTATTTCTTCCTTCAGTGTTTGTGTTAATGTCCATCCTTTCTTGCTGAATGAATGGCCTGTTACATACTGTGCATCTCATCGACTATAGTCTGTAGTACAGACATCTTACCATTAGTGACTGACAGATGAACCCAATCTCCAATATCTGAATCTCTGCTCTTCTTCACATGACACCAGTACCAATGAGAGTCCCCACCTGTTACATTGTTGATGGTCACAGTAAAGACTCGATGGACAGGATCATCTCTGATTGACACTTTACCCTCCTGTGAAGAGTCACTGTGTACTATGGGAGTACATGAACTCATATTATACCCTCTGCACCAGTATTTCACATGAGTTTTATATCTGTCATCATAGAAACATGGGATGGTGACAGATCCTCCTCTCTTTACGGACACCCATTTCACTGTGGACACACCTGCAGGGACAGTATGAAAATCACTGATTAACTCTCACTCCCTCTTTTACACCATTTATACACATATTAATAAAGAGTCAGAACCAGTCCACTGTGTGTTAGATATTAAAATTAGTTTTCTTAAATATTGGTTTTAATATTATTGTATTAAACACTGTTCCATAATTAGCAAAGACGATTTCTGGTTTTGACTTATATAAATTAATATCAATAACTGACAGCCAAGTTTATGTTCTTTTAAAGGCTTTTTATGTTTACACTTTTCCATTAAATTTACACTTTGCCATCACACACATACTGCACACCAGCCTCACACATGTGGACAGTAGAAATGGGAATTATGTAAGGCTGTTGTTTGTGGACTACAGCTTAGCCTTCAACACCATCGTCCCATTTAGACTGTTCACCAAACTGAGGGATCTGGGTCTGAACTCCCAGCTGTGAATGTGGGTGTTAGATTCCCTCACTGGTCGACCACAAACAGTAAGAGTGGGATCCTTTGTGTCAAACACCATCACTCTCAGCACTGGAGCTCCTCAAGGGTGTGTTCTGAGCCTCCTGCTCTATACCTGCTCCGACTGTGTTGCCTCCAACAGCTCCAACACCATTGTGAAGTTCGCAGGTGACACAGTAGTAATTGGCCTCATCACCAACAACAATCAGTCAACTTACTTGAGGGAGGTGGAGAACCTGTTGGTATGGTGTAGGTCTAACTGCCTCAGTCTGAATGTCAGCGAAACTACAGAGCTGATAGTGGACTACAGCAAGAAGAAGCAGCTCTCCTTCTCACCCCTCCAGACCAACAGTATTCCAATAGAGAGGGTTGACAACATCAAATACCTATTGGTTCTGCTCACTGAGGACCTCACTTGGCACTCTCATGTCAGCACTCTGGTCACCATAGCAAGGAAGCGGTTATACCACCTGAGACAGCTGAGGAGATTTAGGGTCACTCCAGTGATCCTAAAAACCTTCTACTCAGTTGCTGTGGAGAGCATCTTGACCATGAACATTACAGTATGGTTTGGGAACTGCTCTCAAAAGGACCACAAAGACCTGCAGAGGGTGACCAGGGCAGCCGAGCTTTGTGTCAGATCTCCTCTGCCCTCCCAGCTGGACTCCTACAATAAACGCTGCAGGTCCAGATGTACCAAGATAATTAAGAACTCCTTACACCCCGCAAACTGCCTGTTCCGCAGGCTAAACTCAGGCAGATGGTTCCGTTGCCTGATGTCCAAGACTGAGAGACTCAGGAAGAGTTTTTTCCCCCAGGCTTCTCAATTTAGACTAACTCTGGTCCTTCTGTACACCATGTATGTTTGCACTGAATGCACAAATACTGCACATTTGCACTACATCTACCAAACGAACCATACATTTAGACCCTATTCTACATGAGTAAAGTTTAATTGCACTTAGCCTCTACATCTCAGATTTTGCACTATTTAGTTAGATTCTTGATTTTATCTTGTATATTTGCATTGTATATTTCAGATTATATACTGAATAATAATAATAATCACAACTTTATTGATCCCCGTGGGGAAATTGCTTTATTGGGGAAATTCTTTTTTATTCCTCCCTCAACTTGCTCTTTGTAGAGCACGCTGTCTGTGAAGGGCTGCCACCTGTTGGGTGGTGGAGCTGGGGGTTAAGGGTCTTGCTCAAGGACCCGCAGACATGCTGAGGCTGGGTTTGAACCTGCGACCTTGTGATTACAGGCAGGCTTAGCCCACTGAGCCACATGCTGCCCCCTTGGTTCCATATATATTGTATTTCTCTTTTTTTACTCCTACTTACTTCTTACCTTCTCTTTTTTTTTCTCTTCTGTGTTTTACACGGCCAAATAAGGGCGACACAGAGATACATTTCATTGCATGTTGTACTGTATGTGACAAATAAATCTCTTGAATGAATGAACGAAACTTAAAACCCACTTAATCCTTAATAAAATGATAAAATGAAACACGTTAATTATCATCTGACGTAGTCCATTTAAACTGACACTGTTACTTCTCCTAGGTCTCATTTACCATCCTAAACAAATCATACATTTAGACCCTATTCTACATGAGTAAAGTTTAATTGCGCTTAGCCTCTAATCAAATGATTCTTAAAAATGCCATCCTACACATCACCATTACCAATATGTCAAGAAAACACCAGTCAACTCATTACCTTTAAAAAATGTTTATTTTTTCCTTAAGTAAAGTAAGATTATTGCCATTTCAGATTGCACAATAAAATTTTGAATTTGCACTTACAGTTTCATATGCATGAAAATAGTGTCATCCAAATGTTTTGTACAGATATCTTACCTTCAATGACTGACAGGAAAACCCATGCTCCAACATCTGAACCTTCACTGATCTTCACACCACACCAGTACCAAACAGAGTCCAGAGCTGTCAGATTGTTGATGGTCATAGTGAAGACTCGCTGGTCGGGATCATCTCTGATTGACACTTTACCCTCCTGTGGAGAGTCACTGTGTACTATGGGAGTACATGAATTCCTATCATACCTTCTGCACCAGTATTTCACATGTGTTTTATATCTGTCGTCATAGAAACATGGGATGGTAACAGATCCTCCTCTCTGTACATGCATCCATTTCTCTGTGGACACACCTGCTGGGACAGTATGAAAATTACCAAACTGATTAACTCTCACTCTCTCTTATACCATTTATACACATATTAATAAAGAGTCAGAACCACCTTATGTTAGATATTAAACTTAGTTTTGTTGATTGTTGTTTTTAATGTTACTATATGTGTAAAAATAAAATAATGTAATAAAGGATTAACTGATCATTTATTTTCATAATTAGCATATCAGGACCATTACTGGTCAGGTCAGGTCAGGTCAGGTCAGGTCAGGTCAGGTTGGGGAGCATGCGCTGATGCAGCATATTGCCCCACCCACCGCACGGCGAAACTCCTTAGGATCCCAGCTGGCGATCCGTCAGGCAGACACATGGTTCAGTCTCACTCTCCAGAAATGACCATCCATCTGCCGTAGCCAAGTGTTACGTGGGCATTGCCTTGACCTGGTCCAGCGCCTGGCTCCTCAGCAATTAGGGTCCTGTGAGCCGGATCAACTTCAGGGAAACCTGCCACATGGCCGTAGTGCTGTAAGTGACGCTCCCTCAAAATGCAGGTAATGTGCCTCTTTTGAGATTCCTCTAGCAACTGCTCGTTCAACACAAAGTCAAACAAGCGGTACCCAAAGATTCTCTGAAGCACACAATCCGGAAGGAGCCCAGTCTTTGTCTCAGCTTACTGGATATCGTCCATGTCTCACAGCCATACAGCAAAACGTCATACAAAAAATGTCATGAATCTCTCAACAAGGTCGACATTCTCCCTGCAGACAGATACATTAGAGATGGCTGCGCCCAAGAAGTCATCAAATGCCTGGATCTTGGTATTTATCCAGGATAGCCGCAATCCCAGACACTCAGACTCCTCACCCTGTCTCTCAAGAGGTTCTCCCTCCACTCTGCATAGCACTCACAGTACCGGCTAGTAAGCCCAGCAACTTCGGGGGGATCCCACAAAGTCTCAGTGTGTCCCACAGGGGAACACGATCAACTGAGTCAAATGCCTTACAAAAATCGACAAAAGCTGTAAAGAACTTGAACTGAAGCTAATATTGCACTCGATAATAACCCTCAGTGCCAGGTTACATTCAATGGTGACTATATGTTCTGTTTTCCAGTTAGTTTGGATGATGCTTGGCATGGAAGCCAAGATTGCCAGCAATGCCAGTAGGACAGTGTTACCTGGCTGGAGCAGTTACCAGCCTAGAGAAGTTCACCCCAGATCTCTGTGGTGTTCTCTACCCCCAGCTGATTCACCCGTAAAATGTCAGTGAGATTAGGTGGTTCACAGCTGATCAGAGGATCAGTTTTGAGAACCGTGGACCCAGAGATGTCCAACATCCTAGCCGGGGAGGGTCAGCTTTAAACAGCCGCTCAAAGTAGCTGGTCCAGTGGGTCACATCTGCAATGTCATCCGGACCATTCCATCACTGACTGTTCCCTGACTGCAAGTCTCTGAGGAACAGATTCAGATGTACGTAATGCTTTGATTCCTCTGTAAGCAGGATATGGGTCAACACAGATGGTGTATCACCTGCTCACAGATTGGTCTAACAAACACCTCCTTATTTGCCCTCAGAGCCGTCCTCCTCAGTTCCTGGTACAGACTGGAGTTGTCACCAAGTTGTGCGCTGCGACTCCACTCGATGATATCCAGGGTGCCCTGCAAGATGAAACACCTCCTTCTGGAAATGTTGGCAACACCAACACAACCCTTGGCAACCTTCAGGGTCTTATCACGTATGGTCTCCCACATTTTATTGGAGTCGGCAGTCGCACACAAGCCTGCAAGTTCCTCACACACACTGCACGCAAATTCGTTATAAACGGCTTGATCTTGGAGTCAAGTCCAGCCTCATTCTCCTAGCAGGTGGTAGCCTACTGGATCAAAGCTGAATCTTCAGAGTAGCAACAACAAGTCTATAGTCAGAATTCACAAACTGGGAACTTCTGTAGACCCTGATATTCTGCAGAAGCCTCCAGCATCTGCCCATGAGGATGAATCAATCTCCTTCGCCACACCAGTATTGGAGTACCAAGTCCAACAATGCGGCTCGGGGCATTGGAACCAGGATCCAGCAACCTGCAGCCCCTGACCTTTCGCAAAGTCAAGGAACATGGAGCCACTTTCACCCTGGTCTCCAGACCCTTGGGGACCAACACAGTCCTCACAGCCAGCCCTGTCAGTGCCAGTGGTCCCATTGTCATGACCAGAGAAGTGTCACCTTGAGGGCACCCTTCAACCATTAAGCGAAGTTGCGAGTATAATGTCTTCCGCAACAAAAATTCACTCACTATGGTTGGAGCATACACTGAGGCAACAGGCAAGACACCAAAGGAGTGCTTTAGCCCGAGTCTCATAATGCACTCCTTGAAATGTGACTAATGACAACAAGCAGGAAGAGCTGGTTAACACGGGGATTCCACACAGGGTCGATGAGGGGGCGTGGCACACGGGAGGAGAGGACAAACAGGGCATGACAATAACACTGGTCAAGTAATTTCTTTAAAAAAATATTTCCACTTTACGTATTTAAAGTAAGGTTATTGTCACGGTAGATGGTACGATGAAATTTTGACTTTACGTTTATCAGACATATATGCATGAAAATAGTGTAAGCAGATTTTTTGTACAGACATCTTACCATCAGTGACTAACAGGTAAACCGGAACTCCATCTGAACCTTCACTGATTGCTACACTACACCAGTACCAACCGGAGTCCCCAGCTGTCAGATTGTTCATGGTCACAGTGAAGACTTGATCATCAGGATCATCTCTGACTGACACTTTACCCTCCTGTGGAGAGTCACTGCGTACTATGAGAGGACATGAAGTTGCATTATACTCTCTGCACCAATATTTCACATGTCTTTTATATCTGTCATCATAGAAACATGGGATGGTGACAGATCCGCCACTCTGTACAGACACCCAGTTCATTGTGGACACGCTGTCAGCACCTGCAGGGAACATAACCAACTAAATTTACAAAGTCAACATCACGGTATCTCTAATCTCTAATAAACTATATTTTCAACTTGTGCAATACTTTGATCAGGCAACTCAGAAAGAACTAGAAAAGTACATTTCTTGAACAAAATGCAAGTGTGATAAAAAAAATTAAAAGAATGACAAAAAGACAAGATGGAATACTCTAGTGTGTTCGCATTGCAATCATGCTAATTATTGTTTAACAGAACAATGGGAATGTATAAAAGGCAAAGACTGTGATTTTACCATAAGAACAACAGAAAGAAACAGGAAAACAAAACTTGGGAAGGGCTATAGCGGAATGTGGGATATGAGTCTGGAACAATGTTCCAGGGCCTGAAAAGAAAACTAGGATCTTAACCCTCATTCTACCAACAAAGGCATATTTTTTGTTATATGTCACATGTACTTGGTTTTATCGATCCAATTAAAAAAAAATTGCAAATCAATTTGATTCTAATGATATCACATCAAGATCAATCAAAGCTATTTCTGCTTTGATTATTGGTTTTTAAAAAATAAATGCTTTCCGGTCCCCAGGGATCCTGATTAAATCCTGTGCAGTTTTAATAAACAGATCTATTAATTTAATTAATGTTTGCCATGGGTGCTAATTTAAAGTATGACAGAGAATCAAGGGGGGTAGGGTCACTGTCACTCATTGTGAAGAAGACAGACAGAGATGCAGCAGCCACAGATTTCCACGTGTTCTGTCGACAACTTGAGATATTGCTGTTCATAAGGTAAGATCATGTTCAAAGTCAGAAAACATGTGAATTGTCTGGCAGGGAGCGTGGAGACAGCAAAAACATGGGCTGTGTCCGAAATTACGCACTTGCGCTCTTTTAATGCGCGATTTTTATGGCGTAGTGTATTCACACTAATTTAGTGCACTGAAAGTACCTGGATGGTGCAATGAAAACGGCCATGAATATGAAACAACGCATCTAAGGGAGGTTTCCTGGTACCTGCTTACAAATACAGTCTTAGTGTTTAAGGGATGTGTAACTTACTGTAAGTAAATTAGTAAGGTAGCAAAATAATAATGACAAAAAAATTCATCTCAAAGCACTGTAATTAATATCTAAATTTCTAAAGAAAAAAAGAATATTATTTTTTGCAAAGTTACAATTTATTTGCATGTTTTGTAAAACAAAAATCTATACTTTTCTTTAAGGCAACTTGAAATTTTTATCCTAAGTACAATTAAGAGTATTACTTAAAGGCGTATTTACCATCATTGGTTTCTGGTATCAATGTGTGGCTGATTTGACGGTTGCTGGTTCAAACCTGGCCTTAGCAAGTGTGTGTCTTTCAGCATGGGCTTTGATCTGCAGATCCCTGGGTGCTGCCCTTCAGGGCCATGCTTGCTCTTGAGGGGTGTGAGATGGGGGAGGTGATTAGAATCTCCCCATGGGGATCAAGAAAGTGTCAATTATTATTATTAGTTAACTTTCGGTAATTTCAAGTAAACATGTTTTTTGTTGTATTTACATCTATTTATTTAGACGATGAAACCAATCAGAGTAATTTGGACCCCAATATATAATAACTGAAATAAACACAAAGTCATTCAAATGTCAACACTTTTTAATATGTATAGATTTGTAAGTAGGGTGTCATGATACTTCAGTGAGTGGCGCTATTGCCTGACACCCCCAGGTTTGGGGCTTTGAATCCCATCACTGCTTTGTGTGTATGGAGTTTGCATGTCCTCTCTGTGTTAGGCTAATTGGTGCTTATACATCACCCTGGTTTGTACCCTACACCACAGAGCACAGGCTCCCCTTGTGACTCCGCAGTGATTGTATACATTCTTCAGTCTCCTAGATGACAGAGGTTACCTTGTACCTTGGGCGGGGCCTATTTTTGTGGGCGGAGCTTACATGAGGTCTCCGTCTATGATGTCATTAGCGGGAGAGGGGTGTATCCCTTATTCTGATTGGTCAATGGGTTATATCCATATATGGTATCATACATGCTTATGCCACGTGTTGCTGATAAGGGGGGCCATGTTGTTTGGGGAGGAGGAAGGGGGGGTTCCGTTAAACTTTAATAGAATAAAAATACATTGCATGTATTTATTATTGTGTTATTTTTAATTACGTTTTAAGGAATAATAAAACATATAGCAGGATGAACGTAAACCAACGTATACGCGGCCAGCGTGAGGTTCCACCCCAAGTACACACAGGCGTCCGGTGTATTTTAAAAGAAGAAAGCACCAAAATGTTTAAACAAGAAAAACTTTAGCGTTATTCTTAAAAGAAAGAAAAGGCAGTGGAACTTAGAACAAACATGGAAGTACAAACATGCCCGAGCGAAGCACTGTCAGAAAAGCAAATGCTGAGTTTAAACTAGTTTTAAAAGAAGAAAGCACTTAAACTCATTACATTTAACCAAAGTGTTTAAAGAAGAAGAAAAACTTTTAGAGATATTTTCCAGTGTTAGGTTGAAGAAGAAATTTAACCAGAAACATTCAGCCCCTGCAGCTCAGCCATGTGCGTGCTCTCTGTTTGAAGAATGCAGGTGAAATGACGATCTAGGAGATCTGAAGCTTGTGCAGGCGCACTCACGCAGACGTCCCATTTCAAAATGGCGACAACAGCGGAGCCTCTGCTATTTCAAATAATTCCCCTTAACCGTAATGTTTTTTAAGTAACGAAGCACTTTTCTGCCAATGTGAATAATAAAGTAAAGCGCCCTAAGCACTTCGACAAAAAGAATCAAGGAATAACGCAGGTAATCCTTATTAAAATGAGCATACAGCATTTGTAATGTTTTTTTACTGAATATACAAAGACGTGCGTATGACTATGTGCTATGCTCAGAACCACTTTAATAATGTCGTCCCCTTTTACTGACATCACCCACTATGGTTACCTGTTAACAGCATCAATTTACAGAATTCTACAGATTGCAAGCATTGCAAGCATTCTGTACAGTATGTATGAACATCACACAGATATGTTACTTTCACTTGTCTTGCAGACCTTGTGAAATATTCACCTGTTATTTGTATGTCTGGTGGGGTGCATTGTTCTGAAGATGTCACCTCCGCAGGTGAGTCGAAGTCATTGATATCAGAATCAGAATAGGTATTGATGGTCTCTGATTTGAATTCCTTTTCGCCTGTCTTCAAGAGATGTTTTCTGTTTCTCCTGTAAGTTCCTCCATCTGGAGTCTGGACAACGAATGACCTCGGTTGAGCATGCTTAGTGATGACAACTGCTGGTTGCCAACCATAATCCGGGCTGTAGAGGCGGGAAACAGGAATGAGGCAATGATAACCAGTCCATCCAGTTTTGGCACGGCTTTTGTGGCGAGATGGAAAATGCAGAACCGGAATCAGCAGCTTGACACACACACACGGACGTAACACATTTGTCTGTCATAATAAAATTTCTGTTCGTTCAGCTTGTCAAGAATCTGAATTTTGTTAACGAATGACCTTGGTTGAGCATGCTTAGTGATGACAACTGCTGGTTGCCAACCATCTGCTCTCTGAATCCTTACTTTTTCTCCAGGGTGAATGTTTTGAAGACATCTTGTTTGTTGTCACGATTCGCGAGCGGCGAGCAGGCAATGGAGGAGAGAGCAGCCAGTTTAATGGAGAAACAGGGGTTTATTCCAATGACAGGTAAGCATAGACGGGACCAGAACTCATGGCTGGTACTGACGGGGACAGACAACAATGATGGATCTGGGCAGACTGACTGAGACGCGGACTAAATACAACAGACAGACTGAACTAAACAAGCAACAGGTGAGTACAATCAGGGAATCACACAAGGTAACGAAGTGGGTGTGGCAGACACGAGGATCGGACGGAGCTGGGCGTGACATTTGTCTGTCATAATAATATTTCTGTTTAAGTTGTTTGTCCTTCAGCTTGTCAAGAATCAGAATTTTTTTATCAGGTGTCAGCAAAGTGGTGGATGTGGGAAGTTTAGACTTCAGCCGACGACCCATTAGCAGTTATGCTGGTGAGTAACCTATACCTTCTAATGGTGTATTGCGGTACTCCAGCATTGCAATATAAAGATCTCCCTTAGCATCTTGTGCCTTTTTAAGTAACTTTTTGAGAGTTTGAATCATTCTTTCGGCTTGCCCATTTGACTGAGTGTGACTGTCACGTTCGGGCAGTGACGAGTAGGCGAGCAGGCGGGCAAGTAAGCCCAAAAAGCAGGCAGGCAGCGCAGCAAGACGGGGAAACAAGTCTTTTAATGGAGACTGGACAAGTATACGAGACATTCACCAGTGACAATGCAATGACAGATCTGACATACTGGGGAGAGACGTGGACTAAATACACAGACTAGGCAGGAATTAACAGGACACAGGTGATCACAATCGGGGCAGGAACACAAGGTAACGAGGTGGGCGTGGCACACAGAAGGATCAGACGGGGCGGATCATGACAGTGACCTGGGCTCGATGTCCATCCATTCATCCATCCATTTTCCAATCCGCTTAATCCTAATGGGTCGCGGGGGGTCCGGAGCCTATCCCGGAAGCAACGGGCA
>JAABNX020000090.1:20160812-20179425 GCA_015163995.2 Mormyrus lacerda | reverse complement strand
CTCTCTCTCTCTCTTTTGTGACAAAGAGTTTTGGAGAGTCAGGACACTGATTTTTGGGGTGTAATTATCTTTTATAAAGTGGAGACATGTTTGAAAAGGTTCTGGTTACAAGGTTACACTTTTGAAAGTTGTTAAACATACTGAGAAGTATAGTTTCTGTGGTGATACATTTAAGTAAAACTGTTTTGCAGTACAAGGTCAACTCGTTCTTGTGCAATATGCTGTGGAGACGAGACGCAGCACTGTTCAGCACTTTTTCAGATAATTTCATTTGTATGTTTATGTATCTGAGCAATGTTCTTTTATAAAAAAAGGTTTGTTTAATAAATACAGATCTTACAACCATACATAATCTATATACATTTGATTTTTCTGTTAAAAAGACTTGAAAAGACTCGAAAGTCAAACCGTAGGACTTTGGACTTGACTTGAGACTTGTTGGCCTTTGACTTGGGACTTGACTCGGGACTTGCTTGTCTTGACTTGGAACTTGACTCGGGACTTGAGGGCAATGAATTGAGACTTACTTGTGACTTGCCAAACAATGACTTTGTCCCACCTCTGTCCTGAACAGCAAGTCTTCATTGTGACCATCAACAATCTGACAATTGAGGATGCTGGTCGGTACTCTTGTGATGTGATGATCATTGGAGGGTCAGTTGCTGGAGATCAAATTTCCCTGTCAGTCACTGATGGTAAGATGTCTGTACTGCAGACTGTAGCCAATGGGATGCACAGTATGTAACATGTCATTCAGTCGGAAAGGAAAGACATTAAAACAAACACTGAAGGAGAATTTTGCATATTTTAAAACATTTTTATATAGAACAGGCTGCACATTTAAACTTTATTCAGCATGATAAATGAGACCTGGGAGAAGTAACAGTGTCATTTCAAATGCGCTAATTCAGGGGGTTAAATATGATAAGTAATATGTTACTAAATGTCTGTGTCAGACAAACGTAAAAAAAACATGTTTTCACTGGTTCATATTTATAAATGTTTTATTACTGTATAAATATCACAGTGTTTGTTCCTAATCTGTGTG
Organism: Mormyrus lacerda; assembly: GCA_015163995.2. NCBI lineage: Eukaryota > Metazoa > Chordata > Actinopteri > Osteoglossiformes > Mormyridae > Mormyrus > Mormyrus lacerda. Next base: position 20,178,377 of record JAABNX020000090.1, on the reverse strand, counting down.
TTCAGGTTCCCCAGGGCTGTCAGTGGACAAACAGGAGGTGATGGGTGTGGATGGAAACAATGTCAGTGTTCAGTGTCACTATACAGAAATGTAACGTCCAAGGATGTGGTGTAATATCAGGGGCTTCTCTGCATTATTGAATTCAGGGAGTTTGGATGGGAGGCCTGTCCTGATCAGAGATGACACAGTAAATAGAGTCTTCAGTGTGACAATGAAGGGACTGGAGAGGAAGGACACTGGCTGGTACTGGTGTGATGACAGAAACCGTCAGATCCCAGTCCATATTACTGTCAGTCAGAGAACTATAACAACAGCCATAACCAGCACTGAAGGTAAGTAACTGATGTAAATCTGGCTGTGAATCATTTATGCTTCATTATAAATAGATAAATTCTAAATGACCCCAAGAGTTTCACTCATGAAAGCGTTTTTTGTGGGGGGGCTGTGTTTACCAGGGTGTTATGTATATGTAGCAGGGTGAATTAAGTCACATAAAAGTATCTTTATCATCTGCTGCAGTATGTTCCTTGGGTCAGACACTATGATAATATTACCATCTTTTTAGTCATAATGCAATAATGTGATGAATAGAATATTAATATGAAAGACATTTAAAGACTGACAGTCTGACTATTGGGGCAGTATGCTGGTACAGTAGTTAACTACAGTACAACCATAACCAGCACTGAACGTAAGTAACTGACTTAAATCTGGTTGTGAATCATTTATCATTTAAACAGTATGAATTTATATCTCATTAAAATATCTCACTTACTGTACTGTAATCCCTTACAGTAGAATTCTGATAAATTTCCATATTTATCAGCTGTAGCTGAATAGGGTTATTTATTGGGATTATAGTTTCTATGTGGGTGGCAGAGATGCTCAGTAAATGGTGCTGTTGTTTTCATCTCCATGTTTAGGGGTTTGAATCTGGCTTCTGCTCTGTCTGTGGAGTTTGCATGTTCTCCATGTGCTGTGTGGGTTTCCTCCCACAGTCCAAAGACATGCAGTCAGGCTAATTGGTGTCTCTAATAGAGAGTGTGTGTCTATGTGCCCTGTGACTGACTGGCATCCCGTCCAGGATGTTCTCTATCCCTGTGCCCTGTCCTGTCTGGGAATGGCTCCAGGCCCTGCATCCCTGAACAGGAGGAGGGGTTAGAAGATAGATGGGTGGATGGCTGTAGTTTTACGTATCTGTATGAATGTACTGAATGATTAACTTGATAATGACATTATCTCTAAGGGAGACATCCCAAAATACAGCTCTGATAACCAAATGAGGTAGAGATCCTGATCTTTATCAAGTACATGAGAAGCTCTTTAGGTTACACTAGGGAGCTGTTCTGGTTTCTCCTACTTCTGGTTTATGATTAATTTTTATAGTAAGTATCACAGATCTGACTCATTTTCCAATCATGTCTTTCAAAATAACATTACATGGCATCTCTCTTAGCCTGCTGGACACAGTTAGGCAGCCATTCATTGCGCATTTTAATGCATTAAAATCCATGGTATTTGATAAAAATAAAAAGGAGATTTTTACTCTTTCATTCAAAACAAGATTCATCAACTTCTACTGTATGCTATATGTGTATAATATGAGAAATATTACAGGTAAGATTTTATTGTCATTCATTAAAATTGTACCTTTTGTCAGAATTCAGACATTTATTTTACTTGTGGGCATTTCTCTGGGCACAGACCTGCAGCCACGTTCATGTTACAGCCATTCGCTGTGCACATAAATCCGCACAAACCCATATAAATTGCTAAACATAAAATGTAAATTTTTGCTGTTCCATTAAAGCTGTATTTTTGTCAGAATTCAGGCATTTTTCTGCCTTGCGTGGATGAATCGTTCCCAAAGGTCTGCAGTCTGGGTTATATATCTGTAGCTGGTTTCTAATCCCAACAAAGGCCAAAGTTACAGCTGTATTGCGCAATATCTGATGCAATCCCACCTTAAACACATTATAATATATAAATATGATGTTAGCCACCAATTTGGGCATTTATGGTTGCAGAAGGTTCTGAAATATCTGACAGATAAACAAGCAAAGTCCAGAAGAAAAGCTTCATCAAATTTGTTTTAAAATGTTCTCCCGCTAATTTCCATTTATGGCCACAAGTTCTAGTATTTAAACTAATATTGAAATAGCCATTTGGCTGAACAGCCTATGGCCAAGAAATACGAAGACAACGGAATCGGCAAACGTACTGAGAAAGCGCAGCAGTGATCCGTAGCTTCCGCCCACTCCGATTAACATATATTTGCATGTAGAGAACTTGAAAATGAAAGGACAAAGTACGAAATGAAAAGTCAAATTGGAAAATAAAAAGACAAAATTTTATTTTTCAATTTTTCACATCTGACTCATACATGAGTGGAAAATGAAAAAGCAAATGGTGCCATTTCATTTCAATTTTTGCAGAATTTTTGCGGACAGACTTTGAAAACTAAATCGCAAAGTGGAGATTGTATTTTCTTTTTATCATTTTCATTTTATTTTTTTCAGGAAATACCTCCCATAATTTAGTGCAATTTTCATTTAGCTCGAAGTCAATGGCGTTGTGGATCATCAGATTTTATGCTGTGTAGATTATTTTTAAAATTGCTTGTCATATGTAAATTCATTAATTTTCCAACCCACTTTATCCTATTGGGTCGTGGGGGGTCCAGAGCTTATCCTGGAAGTAATCTTCCAGAGGAAACCCCACAACAACACAGGGAGAACATGCAACCCAGGTGGAGACTCAAACCCAGGTCTCAGAGCTGTGAGGCAACAGTGCTACCCACTGTAACACCATCTCGTCCCCTCAAGTCAGTTCAATTCAATTCAATTCATACATATGCTAATTCACCACGCCCATCTATAGAAATGGGTGGTAACAATGGAAGCGCGCTAAGTGATTGGAGGTTAGAGCTGATGGAGGACAGCATGGCGAATTCCGCTCACTTAGAGGCCATAGAACGTGCAGTTTTGGCAGGTGTTCATGCTGCGTTACATGGTATTGCTACACAGCCGGGAGCAGCATCATCTACACCTTCCACTCTGACATCGGGAAGTTATGAATGTATTTTGGGGCAGAAGGGGGATCGGTAGTATCGTATAAATTTGCCTTTAATTTTTCCCACCGTGGTTTAGTTGGTGGTGGCAGTTTTTTGTTGAACATTTTGTTCGAAAATAGCGAGAAATCGTTTATGAAGCGGCAGGTTCAATCACAAGAACTATGAAAACCATAATCCTTTGCGTTATCGGACACTGCTACACGTCGCTTGTTCGCATGTTTGTAAATACTGACACGAGAATGTGTGATGTTTTATGTAATGTTTTTAGTGATTTTCATCTTGGAAACAGAAAAATGAAGTAAGCAATAAGGAAATGCACCACTATTGTAGAGCATCTACTGTACAGTTTCAGACTTCGTAGACAGGCCTGGATCTGCTAGCACGGCCTTCTCTCACGGGTCCCTCTGCTGCTGCTAGTATAAAACATCTCACTGTCAACAGTCGAGAACTTTGAACAGAAGATCAGTCAGTATCTCTGCATGTGGTTGGGGTTCCCAAGGAGTCTAAGCAGTATCACATAGTATGTGAAGAAGACCTCACACTGCCTGTTAGAAGTGTGACAGAGGAGTTCATCGTGTCCCAGTCAAGGCAAGTGCTGCAGTATAGCGAGTCCACTACTGCACTAGTACTGAGGTGAGGACTGGGAGGAAATGGGATGCCCAGGTTGCTATGGAGCAGGCTGAGTCCTGACTCAGACTCAGAGCAGTAGTTAGTTAGGTTTGGTAATAACAGCATGCCATCCACCATTCTGTGCATCTGTCTTCTTGTCTGTGGGTCCCTGCAAGAAACTATGAACTGCATGACCACCTGTTTCATTACTTGTGACAGTAGGACTATGTCCGGTCTGAGTGTGGTTCTCGTTATAAACTCAGGAAACCAGAGCTGGTTCCCTAGATCAACCATCAGGTACCAGCCTTGGGCCATTGTGAGGAGCCCTGTTGGTGTCATCTCCTGTGCTTTGGGCCTCTCTCCCGCACTGACAAAGGAAATATGCTGACGCCCCGGTTCCTGCCTTTCGGATTTGGCAATGGCTGAGGCAACAGTTTCCGCTACTCTCTTTAGTATCTGGCCAAATCATAACAACCCTCTCCCAGGGCCTTCGGGCAGCAACTTAGAATGTGCTCCGGAGTCCCTGCTCCAGAACACAGGGGGCAGGCAGGACTCTTGGCTTCATCAGGTTTGATGAAGTTGGGAGCGCATCATGTACTGACTGGTTAAGGACCTTGATAAGCTGAGTCAGTGCCAGTGACTTCCCCTGGGCGGTGGAAATTACTGTAGCTCTCTGGAACCTGGCTCAGGTACCCCAGGTGACTTTGTCAGGTCTACCAGGTGCCCAAACACCCTCTCCACTCTACACACCTAGTCCTCCGGAGATGCAGGAGAGAGCTGGAGAAGTTGTTTGCCAGCTTCAGTCAGAGCCTGGCCCGACCGGGGAGACTGGAGGGCGGATGGGGTTTTAGACAGCCGTTTTCCATATAGTCTGTAGAGTGCAGAGCTCCTTGTACACAATCCTGAACTGAAATTAGATGGTAAAATAGAATGCGGCAATTAACTTAAAATTTGGCACCATCTCATCTGGAAATGAAATTAAATCAAACCGAACACCTGAAACTGATCGAAAGTCACCAAATATTTACCACTCGCTCTAGACCCCATCTGTACAGTACAGCTAACACGAGGGTGAAGCTGGCTACTTATTTGATAGTCTCTCATTCACAGGATCTGTGCCACCTTAAATAGGGCTAGGCAAATGTGATTATAATACACAGTAAGTATACTGGACCACTTTAAGGAAACACTGAAACTAACCTGGTCTGGGTTAGTTTTATACCCTGTAACACAACTGGAAACATGTCATGTTGAACATATCCTTTGAATAATAAGCCATATTTCCAGTTTGGTGGTCTAACACTAAAGCTACCCGGGCTAATTTCAGTGTTTCCTTGCAGTGGCATATATACTGTTTCCTATTTGCCAAGGTGAATAAAACCTTCACATCATCTTCATTGCAGGAAGATTTATAAAATTCACATATGAAATAAATATGTGCTACAGCCTAAAGTTTTCGTTCATATCTTTGTATCTACAAAATGCCTTAACCAGACGGCTAGCTGTCCATCCCAGTTGCAGGAGCCATACTAGGGATGCAACACAGCTACATGGACCCCATCGGTTTCCGCTTGCAAAATCACAGCTCAATGCTCGCCTCCATGTCCTTGCAGCACCCATCCATGTGAAACCACTTCTTTCTAAGATGGTGCAACGGTTTCACAATGCTTGCAAAGTTCTTTACAAAATGCCAGTAATACAACACCAGCCCCAGGAAGCTGCAGAGACCCTACAAGTCAGTGGCCGCACTGATGATGTGGCCCAGGAAGTGCGTCATGTGCTGAAGGTGAGAGTAGTTCAGGCCTCCCGAAGGTGGCTGGGACATTGCACATTCTGTCTTATAATCTCCTTAACTTAAGCAGCAGGGCTTAGCGGGGAAGTGCGGGTAGCCATGCTGGCTAAAGTGTTCTAGCGCAGCTACAAAAGCCCCCAGACTATCGCAGGTGCCCCGCAGACGGTCCGCCGGCTGCTCCCTCATCTTCCCTATGGACTGTTGCTGGCCAAACTGCCACTCCAGTGTGGAAATGAGCTATTCATAGCACTTAACAATAAATGTTATACATGACATTACAACAAAGCTATTCACAATATTTATGGGATCCAACACGTTGTGCTGCTCACCGGATCCCGAAAGCGTTACACGTTAATGTTATTCGCCCTGCAAGTAATGACTGAAATTATGCTGCACTGTTGAACTTGCTTTTAAAATACAGTGATGTAGACTCTTTCTAATAGCCCAGTCACCAAAAAGTAATACATGAATGCAATAAGGTACTTGGGAGATGCCGAGGGAAATGAATTGTAATGTAATGTTAAACTTTTGCATTTGTAAGCAAGCGATTTATGTCCTTATTTATAGCTCGACCACAAAGTACTGATACTTTAAGGCAGGGGTGACCAATCTTATCCGCAAAGGGCCGGTGTGCATGCAGGTTTTTGGGATAACCTGTAGGTCTGCTGTTCAAACCCAGGTGTGAGGACTCTTCAGCCAATCAGTCCTCTAATTAGTAATCTAATTAGGGAGCTGCAGCGAAAACCCACATACGCAGCGGCCCTTTGCAGGCAAGATTGGACGCCCCCGCTTTAAGGCAATAAAGTATTTATAAAATAAATGACCACACTGTGTATTTTTTCCCAAACCTAATGGATCATGTGAAGAGGGGCGGTACTGTCATGACACCATATAGACGTGGGCGTGATCTTTTTCTAACTGGGTTCAGAAAAGCCTGCATGCACCCGGCCACCTAACGGCGGCGGGTCGTGGCAATGAAAAACAGGCTGTGGACTCTGTGTCTGCATGTGTCAGTCAGGGGCTGAGAGAAACACAACCAGCCTTCAGTCTGATAGGACTGCTGATAAGGCCCAGGTGAAGTGCATCAATGTGTTCATCAGCTAGCTTTACCCCCCCCAGGGACGCCCCCATCCCTGACTTACAGAGACACTTTCCTAATACGACTCTTGTTTCCTCTTGTGTCCTACTGATCTGCAGAGGTTAAAAGGACCTACTGCAGTGGCACTATAGAAAACTGTATAACATAACAAAGACTGAACCAAAGGCCTGAGGTCAGACAATCTGTATGCAGCACACAGTGTTTCTGCAGAGTCTCACCCTCACATCCTGTGTGACGACATTTCTGCTTTTCAGAATAAGTATCTGTCTGAGAATAACTTCTGCATCATGCTAATGATTTAGCTGCTTTATGCTCGTGTGAGAGAAAAATAAAGAAGTTAATTTGCTTCACTTACATGTGTTTTTAAACTATGTGAGCTACAATAATTCTTTGACAAGACCAAATATTGATAATTTTACCGTGAAGTTCTGTTTCTAAAATTATATGATTCCAGATGTAAGAAGCAACAGCACATTATAAATACCTGTTAACTGAAATTCATGCATCTTCTTTTATTTCTGATTAAATTAAGGAGTCTAAGCATTGATTGTTTATTGTAAACTTTACAGACAAATGATAATGGTCTGACTACCTGATCTGCTAAACATTCAGCCTTGTGTTTTTATCACTTCCTGTTTAAAGTGTCCACTCCCCCTTCACTCTGCCTGCTGTGAGTGAGAATAGAAACGACAGAGACAGTGAAGGTACAGAGGATGAGGAAGTGAGTGTCAGTCTCCACAGATCTGGGTTCAGTGACACACACACGTATGGATCCTCTGATGCTCCTGTTTCTTCTCACTGCTGGGCTCACAGGTGAGTGTCTCTCATTACAGAGGAGCTGAGTAGAGATCTCTCTCCTGCTCCTCCACACACTGTCAGGAACAATCAGGGGCGGATTACCTTCTCTGGAGGCCCCAGGCTGACATGGGATTTTTGGAGCAGAAAGAGAAACAAGAGGGAACCAAAAACAATAGAACCTTAATAATATTGTAATCGAATTGCCGGGTGCCAGCAGTGAAACTAACCGATCTGGGTGAGGCAGGAATCTGCTCATGAGAGGTGTGGGATATCACACCGAATGATCATTCGGTAAAGTTTGTTAAGTTTAATCATTCCCAAGGTTAATCTTGAATTTTTGCATACATTCATTTAATTGTGTTCTCTCCATGTCTGTTAACAAGTTGCATACCTCTCTGGCAAGGCAGGATCAAACAAGTGAGATGTAATGTTACTCTATTATCTTTGTGCTGTTCTCTTCTTGTTACAGTACTTTGTGCTAGATTACAGTGAACAACCAGTAGACTCCAGTGGTAAAAGAAAACTGGGTAGTCTTAAGTTTCAAAGTACAATAGTCCATTACAGCTGGGATGGGGGTAACTTTGTCTGTCCTGAAAACTGTCCCTAAAAATGCGAAAAACATACATGCTCATATCATTTCAATGATTTTATTATGTTATATGCTTAAATGTAACATCTGGAAATGCGGTCCTCATGGGGGCCCTATTTTTCAGGGGCCCCAGGAGCAGCCTATCCTTGCTGTACGCTCTGCATGTACAGTCAGAAGGGTCTGAACACCCAGCTTTATGTGCTACTGGAGCAGGTCTCTGTTTATCAGGGGTCAAGATCAGCCTCAGGGGTTGAGACTAGACGTTGTTGTCTTTCACTCTGCTCTCACGTCTAGCTGGTAGAGACTGGGGGCAGCGTGGGGGCCTCACACCTCCAGGCTTGTGGTTTCAGTATCTGGCTCAGCTCTCTGTGGGCCGTTTGCATGGTCTCCCTGTATCTATGCTGGTTTCCTCCCACAGTCCAAAGACACCTGGTTCAGGTGAATTGGTGCCTCTAAAAGTACCCATAGTGACTGTGTGAGTGTTTGTGAGAGACTGGCATCCTGTCCTGGGTGTTCCCCTGCCTTTGTGACAGACTTGCATCCTGACCTGGGTGTTCCCCTGCCTTGTGCCCTGTGACAGACTGGCATCCTGTCCTGGGTGTTCCCCTGCCTTTGTGACAGACTTGCATCCTGTCCTGGGTGTTCCCCTGCCTTGTGCCCTGTGACAGACTGGCATCCTGACCTGGGTGTTCCCCTGCCTTGTGCCTCGTGCTGCCTCAGATCAGCTCCACGCTCCCTGTACTGTACTGACCCTGTACTGAATAAGCATGTGCAAGAGGGATGGCTGAACTAAAATACATTTAAATACTTTTTGTATGTTCATGTTGAGTACTTTTATTTAAATCCATCCATACATCCATCCATACATCCTTCCATTTTCTGCTGCTTCTTTGGGGTTGGATTGCAGAGGCAGTAGTCTAAGCAGGGATGCCTCACTCTCACCAGCTCACCTTGTCCAGCTCCTCCGGGGGATCCCAAGGCGTCCCCAGGCCAGCTGAGAGATATACACTAGTCAACATTTGAAGTGCATCAAAAACTTTCATCAAAGTTGTCCTAAAACCAAAATGTGTTTCTTTCACAATTTATGCATAAGTCTGTTATTAGTCAATGTTGTCATTAATGAAATGTCATCCTTAATGGCTTTTAATGGTCTCCAGACATGATTGTTTGTCATTAGGTACCAATTGACCTGTCACAGGTGTTCGTAACTGGGAACTGCTCATCATTTAAGGCTCTGAATGCTTCACTTGAGGTCAAAAAACACTGAAAATGCCACATTTAGTGAGATTGCAGGATTCTGACCTTAACAGGGCCATTGGGATGCTGCAAGGAGGCATGAGCGTGAAGTTGCAGATGCAGTGGGGACATCTCAAAGTGTCATTTCCAGAGCCTGGAACAGGTTCAGAAGGTTTGGTAGTGTGAGTATCAGCATGGTGGAGGCAGACAATGGGTCACAACACCAAATCAAGACCGATACTTGACCCTCTATGCCCGCAGACATCGTTTCATGCCTGCAGTCAGCCTGCGAAATGACCTTCAGGATGCAACAGGGGTGCGAGTGTCCACTCAAACTGTGAGAAGACGACTTCATGAAGTTGGCTTGAGATCTAGAAGACCAGCTGTGAGGGTGTCTCTTTCCGGAGCGCACAAACTGGCACGTCTGCAGTGGGCCAGAGAACACCGCAGGTGGACATTGAATCAGTGGGGTACACTGCTTTTTACAGATGAGTCCCGGTTCTGCGTGAACTTCCTAGACAGGCATAGGAGGGTCTGACGTCGTCCTGGGGAGAGAAATTTGCCGCAAAATGTTGTACAGCATGACTGTATTGGCGGATCATCAGTCATGGTATGGGGAGGCGTCTCCATGGATGCAAGGACAGAGCTTGTCATCATTGAAAATGGCAGCCTGACAGGCCAAAGGTATAGGGATGAAATCCTGAGACCGGTTGTGCGGCCGTCTGCTGGTGCAATGTGGCCAGATTTCGTGCTAATGGATGACAACGCCCGCCCGCATCGAGCAAGACTGGTGACAGGATTCTTGGAGGAGGAGGGCATCTCAAGAATGGAGTGGCCAACACATTTAGGAGCAGCTACAGTCAAGAATGCAAGCACGCCAGGTCCCTCCAGGAACCCGTGTGGAGTTGCGAACAGCGTTGCTGGAGGAATGGCAAGCCATCCCTCAACCGAATATCCAAAACGTCATCTCAAGCATGCATAGGCGATGTGAGGCTGTGATCCGTGTCAGAGGTGGTAACACTGACTACTGACTGGTTCTCTCAGCACATTACGTTTGTTGTTTCTTGTTCTTGACTTATTTTTTACAGTACATTCTTTAAACCATTCAGTTCATGTTTGTTTTACAGTACGAACTCAGATTCTTGATCTGCTATAACATGCATAATAAAATCTCATTTGTTTCATGCCAACAGAACAATGTCATCCGCAAAAAGCGAAGACGAGATCCTGAGGCCCCTCAGAACCCTCTCTGTCCCTTGGTTACACTTAGAAATTCTGTCCATAAAAATTATGAACAGAATCGATGACAAAGGACACATACCAAGATCAAGTCTGACTTACTGTTGGCAATGAGAACCAAGCTTTCGCTCAGTTTTTTACAGGGATCTCACGCCCCAAACACCAGACCCTATACTTGATTCTACTGGAACACCCCCCACAGTACCGTGAAGGACACGATCATATGCCTTTTCCAAGTCCACAAAACATATATAGATTGGATTGGCAAACGCCCATGAATCCTTCAGTATCCGTGTGAAGGTGAAGAGCTTGTCCAGCATTGCTCGAGCAGGACAGAATTCACATTGTTCCCCCTGGATCTGAAGTTTGGCCAATGTGTGGACCTTCCTCTCCAGTATACCGGCATAGACCTTTTCAGGGAGGGTGCGGAGTGTGATCCCCTGAAGTTGGAACACATCCTCTGGTCCCCTTTCTTAAAGATTAGGACCACCACCACAGCCTGACAATCCCAGGGCTCTGTCCGCAACCTCGATGCAATGTTGAAGAGGCGTGTCAGCCACGACAGCCAAACAAAATCTGTGAAGAACTCAGTGTGAATCTCATTCACCCCTGGAGCCTTACCACCAAAAAGTCACCCTCTGGGCCATCCGGCTATACTTACTCCAAGGAAAGTGTATCAGTGAGATTCAGGAGATCATCAAATTATTTTTTCCTCCACCCAACTATATCCCCAGTTGAGGTCAACAGTTCTCCATCCCTGCCAAAAACAGCATGGATAAAGCCCTGCTTCCCCACCCCCCGAGTCGCCTGACGGTTTGCCGGAATCGTTTCAAAGCCGACCAAATTTCCTTCTCCATAGCCTCACCAAACTCCTCCAATACACCAGATTTTGCTTGAACAACTGCTGAAGCCACTTTCCATTTGGCCTGCTGGTACCTGTCAGCTGCATCAGGAGTCTCACAAGCCATCCAAGCTTGGAAAGCCTCCTTCTTCAGTCTGACAGCTCCCTTTATGGCTGGGGTTTAACATCGGGTTTGGGGACTGCAACATTTATTTCTTTATTAAACTCAACAATGAATCAAAGATGATACCAGTTTTTTTTATTCGACTGAATGTTTTATGAAAGAGGCTTTAATTGTTCACTGAGATCATGAATACACACTGAGTGTCTAAAACCCATGACCTCTGTCTATGTTTAATTAATCTGGAGGAAAGTCATTGCCGTCCTGTTTTTAATATCCTCAAGACAGTTATAAAAGGTCGTCAGAGAGCAGCAGTCACCAGGTTTAATGGCAGATAGAGCTGCGTATCACCGGCAAAGCAATGATATTTTACATTATAACATTCACAAACAGAGCCCAAAGGAAGCATGTATAGAGGGAATAGGAGAGGGCCTGTATCACAGCATTGGATATGTTTACAAGTAAGGCCATAGTACTGAAGTGGTGTGGCCATCCCACACAGTGACCAGCCCATTCATTCACCTCATCTGGGCCTTTTACTAGTGATTTAAGGTCCTGGTTTTTCTCTCAGACCCTACAACACACTCCCAGGCTCAGATTCCCGATCCCACATCCTGCTGTAGCCCTTCCTAAGATCCAACATCCATTTTGTTTTTCTCTCTCTTGTCCTTATGCCAAAATGACCGTCTGTGTCTTTTACAGCATCCCCATGGTTCTGCTACACACGTGACCCTAATCCAAGTATTATACAAACCAAGCATTATTACTTAGAGATGCTGTGATGTTGAAAATATTTATTTATTCAGTTGATTATTTCCCCTGTAGGTGTGTCCACACAAAGATGGGTGCCTGCATGGAGAGGAGGATCTGCCACCATCCCATGTTTCTATGATGACAGATTTAAAACACATGTGAAATACTGGTGCAGATGGTATAATGTGAGTTCATGTGCTCCCATAGTACACAGTGACTCTCCACAGGAGGGTAAAGTGTCAATCAGAGATGATCCTGACCAGCGAGTCTTCACTGTGACCATGAACAGTCTCATAGCTGGGGACTCGAGTATCTACTCATGTCGTGTAAAGATCAGTGGAGCCTCAGATGTTGAAGATCAGGTTCGCTTGTCAGTCACAGATGGTAAGATGTCTGTACTGCAGACTATAGGCAATGAGATGCACAGTATGTAACATGTCATTCAGTCAGAAAGGAAGGACATTAACACAAATACTGAAAGAGAAATATTTTAGAAAATAATAGATAATACTTTCATATTTTAAGACATTATTTATGCTGAACAGGTTCCACAGTTAATTCAATTTATAGACCTGCGAGAAGTAACAGTGTCAGATAAAATGAACTAATTCCGGGGGTTAAATATGATAAGTCTGACAGCTAAAGACTCTGACACCTACTCAAGTGATGTGAAGATCATTGGAGAGTCAGATGTTGGAGATATGGTGCATCTGTCAGTCACATGTTACATTTAACACTGCACAGTATACAGTTGTTTTTACAGTGTTAGTATTTATTAACTTTTGTAGTGTTCAGTTTAAAACCTAGAATGTTAAGACAATCTCTCCACCTCTTCCCAAATTGCAAGCCCATATGGGCGGCACACAAGTACAAAATGGGTGGACCTATGAAGCTAAGCTGTGTTAGATGGCATAACATAATTTTTCAGCAGGGCTGAGAAAATGTGGGAGCTATCTTAAGAGTTGAAGGAGGGTATTCCTGCTTAAATCAATATAATGGTTGGTGGTCTTATTGCATTCATACCACAACTTATAACAGAAGAACAAATCAAATCACTTTGCTCATTTAATATTCAAATATTCGTTAAGCTTAAATTTTGGACACCCACCACGATTGTGGATGGTATGGCAAAGACATTAGTAGTTCTTCAGGGTGCCATTATGCTAATAGGTCTGAGTAATGTTATTCTTACATAAAGTCCTTCTCTTAGAAATCTTAATTGGAACGCTCCATATAGAATATGATGGGGGAAAAAATTATTGATTTTCTGTCATATCTTCATCCCAGCAACACCTTCTCCTGGTAAACCACAGTAACTGACTAGTACAAATGAGCCGTTTCTGTGGTCTTTGTTCTCTTGCCCTATTCATCACAGTCATGGTGCATTAAAAAAAAGCTTAAGTCAAAAACAGTATTGTGACATGCTATGCAAATATACATCCAACCCCAATGGTCTACAGGGGAGTGGGCAGTACCAGGAACTACATCGAGAAGGGTATCAACTGTCCTAACACCTTTCTGCATATGTTAATCATACAAAGACAGAGCTGACAATCAAATACCTCTCTGGAGACATGCCCTCTATGTCTTCAAGAGTTTGTCCTCTGACTCAACATCAACATGTGAGAAAACTCCATATTAGAACCTAAACACCAGTATTATTTGTCAAGATTAGTCAAAACCAAGCCATCCTACAATATGAAACATGAAAAAGCTGTAAGGTCCTTTTTGGTCAGAGTCTTTCTCATGACGGTGGGTAAATCTGGGGTGGCTCTTCTGATCCTCAGGACTTCTTGTGAGCATATTAAAATGAGGCAGATATGTGGTGGAGACTCATTGAATTAACACTCTATGGTGTAAACTGAACACTATAAGAGTTAATAAATATTAACACTGTAAAGTGTTATGGGTAAAGCTAAATGGTATGGACCCATATAGACACCATGCAGTGTTCATTTAACACTGGCATATTTTCTGTGTAGTAATACCAACATTTGATCAAAATAAGTTTTAATATTCTATTGAGTGAATTACTTTAACCTACATTGGACTGGAACTGACTCTTTATTAATATGTGTATAAATGGTGCAAGATGGAGCCTGGTAATTTTCATACTGTCCCTGCAGGTGTGTCCACTGTGAAAAGGGTGTCTGTACAGAGCGGAGGGTCTGTCATCATCCCATGTTTCTATGATGACAGATATAAAACTCATGTGAAATACTGGTGCAGAGGAGATGATAGGAATTCATGTAGGCCTACTCCCATAGTACACAGTGACTCTCCACAGGAGGGTAAAGTGTCAATCAGAGATGATCCTGACCAGGGAGTCTTCACTATGACCATCAACAATCTGACAGCTGGGGACTTTAAATGGTACTCCTGTGGTGTGAAGATCAGTGATGCCTCAGATGTTGGAGATCGGCTTCTCCTGACAGTTGATGGTAAGATGTTTGTAGTGCAGAATATAGCAAATGAAATACACAGTATGTAACATGTCATTCAGTTAAAAATGAAGGAACACTATAGAATAAATGTTTAAATATTTTTTAATATTATCTATATAGAACAGATTCCACATTTCAATTTAATACAGTATGATAAATGAGACATGGGGAAGTAACAGTGTCAGTTTAAATGGACTAATTCAGGGGGTTAAATATGATAAATAATATGTTAATAAATGGTTGTGTTAGACAAACATTAAAATAAACATATTTTCACCAGCTTACATTATTAAATATTTTATTACTGTGTAAATGTCACAGTGTTTGTTCCTAATCTGTGTGTTCAGGTTCCCCAAGACTGTCAGTGGACAAACAGGAGGTTATGGGTGTGGAAGGAAACAATGTCAGTGTTCAGTGTCGCTATGGAAACAATGAAAGTCAGGTGATGTGGTGTAAGTTCGGGGGCTCCTGTGCATCGGAGAGATCTGTGAGTTTGGATGGGAGGCCTGTCCTGATCAGGGATGACAGAATAAATAGAGTCTTCAGTGTGACAATGAGGGGACTGAAGAGAAATGACACAAGCTGGTACTGGTGTGCTGCTGGAAACCATCAGATCCCAGTTCATATTACTGTCAGTCAGACAACTACAACCACAACCAGTACTGAACGTAAGTAATTAAGTCTGACTGTGAATCATAGATGCTTCACTATAAATAGATAAAAGCTGCACAAACCCATCAGCTTCACTCTTGAACACGGCCTGTGCTTTTTTGGTGGGATAATTTTTGAGGGGAGGGGGCTATGTTTATCAGTGTATCACCAACAAGCATTGAGGTGAATAAAGTACCTGAAGTCACAGAAAAGCTAACGAGCATGGATTAAAATTTCTATTAAAGTATCTCAGTTAATCCCAAAGAAATTAGGGATATTTATCAGATCTTGCTAAATAGGATTATTTGCTGAGATACCAGCACTGAAGGTAACTTATTAATGTTTTAATGCAAATACTGTAGATAAATACTAAATGAACCTAGAAGTGTCACTACCTAAGGGGGTCTGTGCTTTTTTGTGGGGATACTCATGGGAATGTGGGTGTGGGCACTGAAAAAAATATAGCAATGGTTCAACATAAAAAATGAACTAATATGTCACACCTAATATTTTAGCATTGCCGTAATGTAAACAAACCATTTACTGTAAATTTTAAATTTTTAAGTTCATGTAAACTAATTTCTGAAGGTGAATCAAACCAAATGTTTAAAGTTGTTCTAAATCAAAATAAACGAGTTAGCTATATTACTTAATGTAAATATTCTACTAAATCTAACCTGAAATTATAAACTTAATATAGACCACTTTTCAATGTTTGAGCAAATAAACTTTTTTAAGTTGCATCAAATAAAGATTTAAGGCATTCATAATTTAAATATGAAATAATAAAAAAAAAAAACTTAACTACATTTTGATTTACACTCAGCTACTCTCTTCGGGTGCTGCTCTCTCCGTTTCTTCCCACACTGAAACAAAAGAATTGTTGGACCAACTGAAATGCTTCAATTGGTAACACACAAATGAATTAAGTTTTTTAAAACCAAGTTAACAAGTTTAATTAAGCCATTTGTTTAAGTTAGGTGCACTAAATAACCTGATTACATTAAAATCAATAGTTTTCATTAATGCAACTGAAATTTTAGACAAGTCAACTTAAAGTTGACAACTCCCATTTTCCTGGCAGCCAGTGGTTTCAATTCCAGGCAACAGTTGATTTATTTTCAATTTCTAAACCCAAATGAATACAAACTCTAATAATGTTCAATTTACACCATAGGGTAAGTCAATAAGTCTCCACCTCAAGACATCTGCCCCATTTTAATATGCACACAACTCATGAGGATCAGAAGAGATTTACCCACCATCCTGAGAAAGGACTTGCAGTGTTTTCTTGTTCTAAGTTTTGCTGGATAGGTTCTGATTGTTCTTGGAGAGTAAAGAACTGTTCTCTTGGTATTTTTTTTTCCTGGTGTGTGCTTTAATGGCATATTTATGTCAAATCAGAGGAGAAAATCTAGGAGATGTACAGGACATGTACATATATGGCATATATTTTAAAAGGATAGGGGTGTATTTGATTGCTGGTCCTGCCCTTGGATGATTAACATATGCGGAAAGGTGTCAGGACAGTTGTGATACCCTTTTCTGTGCAGTTCCTGTTGACCAATGGTGCTGGATGTATATTTGCATAGCATGGCACAGTATTGTCTTTGACTTAATCGAGTTTTTTTGTTAATCCACCGCAATTGTGATGAATAGGGCAATAGAACAAAAAGCACAGAAATGTGCTAGGCTAAATGGTTTGGTCTCCATGGATTATCACTGTACTATGAAAAGCCAATCATTTTGATTCCCTAGAAAGGACATATGTGCCTCTATAATTGAGGTTTCTTTGGGGATGAATACAGCTAAAAAAAAACTACACTACTGAGACAAATTAGCATACACAGGTAACACCTAACTTTTAGTAAACTGTGGTACAGACTAATATCCGTGCCACACCATCCTCAATCATGGTGGGCTTCTACAACTTAAGCTTAATGAAAAGCTAAATATTAAATGACCAAAGTGATTTAATTTGTTCTCCTATCTCATGTTGTGGTCCAAAAGCGATATGGTACCCATTTTGTGCCACCTATATGGGCTTTCAATTTGGGAAGAGGTGCAGACACATTTTCTTAACACTTTAGGTTGTAAATTGAACACTATAAGAGGTAATAAATATTAGCACTGTAAAAACAACACTCACTGTACATTGTTTTTAGTCTTGGAAGTGAGGCTGCAGCAAACACAAGCAGGACTTATAGCATTTATAGGTCCTAGTGAAATAAAGGTAGCTGATCATGAGAAAGACCTTGGTGTGTATGTTGATGCTTCCATGTCCCATTCTCGCCAGTGTGGGGAAGCAATAAAAAAGGCC
>JAABNX020000090.1:20107631-20120080 GCA_015163995.2 Mormyrus lacerda | reverse complement strand
GCTTTGTTAATTTGTCTTGACTATTGTAATTTTGTTTTCTGAAAAGTTAATTTGATTTGCCCTTATCGGCCACCGTACTGTTCAGACCACGTACGCGAAAAGGCGGGAAAACGATAATGCAAAGTTTGATAGCAGACAAAACAATAACACCATACAATTCATTACTAGTTTCGGTAATTGCAGTAGTAGTCACGTGGCAAAGTGGAACAAATGCCCCGCTTTTGGTCAACAGTGTAATGCATGAAAAAGATGAACTACTTCAGCAAGTGTTGCAGATCCAAGCCTCAAATTGACGTGCAAAGGCCGAGGAGATCTGTCCACCAGGTGGTTACGAATGGTCTAATGATGATGAGACTTACTATGTCAATGGCATTTCAGTGGATTTACCTGTCGATTCTACCAATGCACAAGGTCATGACAAGGACGAATCAAATGACACTATTGTTGAAATGAAAGTTGACAAATGCAATGTTCTCTCAGCAGCGATTTTTGAACAAGTGAGGAGATGTGAACAATTAAAGCCCTGCAGTAAGCCCACCAACCTAGTAGCATATGGTGGAAGCAACTGCTGGATTTGTTGACCTATGCTGCCACATAGGGGCCAAACAATATAATATACCCTTCTATATTATCAATGAGAATGTACTGCCACCGCTTGGACTAAGTGCCTCCCTGGAGATGGGGCTTGTGTCACTCAGCAAAGAAGTTCACCAGGTCAGTAGCAACACAACTATAGATTTGTCCCAGAAAATCAGAAATGAATATATTGACCTGTTTTCAGTTGAATTAGGAAAGCTACCAGTTATATAGTCAATGACACTTGACCTAGGGGTGAGACCAGTAGTTCGCCCTGCTCACCGCATTCCTGTAGCCATGAAAGGCGGAATTGGACAGGATTCAAGAGTTAGGTGTTATCACACCAGTCTTGGAACCTACGGACTGGGTATCCTCCATGGTTGCCACCAAAAAAAAAGACAAACAGGAGATCAGAATATGCATCAACCCAAAAGACCTGAACCACAAATCCTCCCTGCTTACTACTTTCAGCACATGTTTTGGTCATTACAAGTTCCTGCAAATGCCGTTCGGTGACTGGTGCCATACTTTTCACCCACGGTAATACCGAAGGTGGTTCTCAGACCAGTGTTTGTTGACCGGTTCTTATTCTGATTGAAGAAACCTAATGCATTCATGCTGGAATAAATACATCTATAACAATAGTTTTTAAATGTTCTCTAACTTACATAAGCACAGCTCTTTGGTCATCAAGAACCGAGCTAAAACAAAGCTTATATAAAAAGGGAAAAGGCTATGTTAGTCTGAGTCTTTCTTATTATAGTGGGTTAGTAAAACACAGCAGCTGAATACCTAAACGAGTTCAAATGAGAGTACATTAAAATGGGGTGGATCCCTCCTGGAGCCGACACCTTATCGTGGTGGAGGGGTTTGCGTGTTCCAGTGATCCCAGGGGCTAAGTTGCCAGGGGTTTCATGCCCCTGGTAGGGTTACCCAAGGCCGAGTGTGAAGCGGCGGGGATAAGAATCAGCACCTCCAAATCCAAAACCATAGTCCTCAGCTGGAAAAGGGTAGTATTCTCTCTCCGGGTTGGGGATGGGGTCCTTCGCTAAGTGGAGGAGTTTAAGTATCTCTGGGTCATATTCACAAGTGAGGGGAAGATGGAGCGGGAGGTCGACAGGCAGATCCGTGCGGCGTCTGATGATGCGGGCGCTGCATTAGTCTGTCATGGTGAAGAAAGACCTGAGCCAAAAGGCAAAGCTCTCGATTTACCAGTCCGTCTATGTTCCTCCCTTCACCTGTGGTCACAAGCTGTAGGTAGTGACCGAAAGAACAAGATCCCGGGTACAAGCGGCCGAAATGAGTTTTCTCCGCAGGGTGGCTGGGCTCTCCCTTAGAGATAGGATGAGGAGCTCGGTCATTCGGGAGGGGCTCAGAGTAGAGCCGCTGCTCCTCCGCATTGAGAGGAGCCAGATGAGGTGGCTCGGGCATCTGCTTAGGATGCCTCCTGGATGCCTCCCTGGTGAGGTGTTCCGGGCATGTCCCACGGGGAGGAGACCCCGGGGAAGACCCAAGACACGCTGGAGGGACTATGTCTCTCGGGACTCCCCCAGAGGAGCTGGATGAAGTGGCCGGGGTGAGGGAAGTCTGGGTTTCTCTGCTGAGGCAGCTGCCCCCGCAACCTCTTTTTCGGATAAGATTTCAAATTTTAGCAGAAGATATGTAGAATATGTCTACAGGTTGACTTAAAAATAACTTTAGACTTAAGAGGAATGTACTGTAGAAAGATTGCATTGGAGGCTAAGGATGACATTAAATGTTTCTTTCAATACTTCAACTCCAAAAGCCGAAATCACTAATCTGCCGGAGAGTAATGGTCTTATAATTGAATATTAGATCGATATAATAAATCAGTTTAATGATTTTTTTACATGGGTGTTCACAATAGAGAACACAAGTAATGTGCCACCGTTTAGTACAAATGCAGCGTCGTCTATGACTAATATATGTATATTAGAGGCTGACGTGGCACTAAGCCTAGCAAAGCTCAAAATATAGAAATCGCAGGGCCATGATGGCATCTTTCCTATAGTTTTAAAAGATGAGGGATATTACTATCCAACCTTTAACTTTACTATTTCAGACATCCCTATCTACTGGTGTGGTACCTTCAGATTGGAAGCATGTTAATATAACACCCATATTCCAAAAAGGGATAGAAGTAATCCAGCAAACTACAGGCTAATCAATTTAACTTGCATAACTGGAAAAGTAATGGAAGCTACAATCAAAGTGAAAATGGTACAGATTATCTAGATTCTAATAACATTCTGAGATTGTCATGTCCATGGGAAGACTGGCAGGCAGGAAATGGGGAAGGATCAGGGAAGATGGCAGGATACGAGGGGTTTATTAAACAGACAAGGCAAACAGAGACGAACATCAATGACTGATCTAGCAAAACTAACTCAGACGTGGATTTAAGTACACAGGACAGGTTGAACATAACAGACAACAGGTGTTCACAATCCGGGATTAACCCCAGGTTAATCCATGACAAACCCCCCCCAAAAAAAAAAAAAAAAGGGGAGGCGACGGAGGAGATGAGACCGGGGACACCGGACCTGAAAAACCAAGCAAAACATTGAGAGATGGGGAACAGAACAGAAACACAGAACAAGCATAGGGGCAGAAACTATGACAAGATCCGCCACAGAACAGGGAATGCAGACAGGCAGACCAGGAAAGGAGACACAGAGGGCACAAAGAACGGAGGAACAAAAGGGCCAGAAGTGAACGGAGGTGTGACAGGGGGACAAGGATCAAAGATAGGCAGGACATAGGCTCAAGGAACAAACGGAGGATGCTAAACAGGAAAGGTTGGGGGACAAAAGGGAGCCTGAGGGAACCCAGGTGGGCGAAGGAAGGCAGCCGGAGGGACCGCAGGCGACAGGGAGGCAGAAGCAGGAGGGGACTACAAAGGGGGCAAGGAGACAGACGGAGGGACCAACAGAGGAAACGAGGCAACACCAAGCCGGAGCAGGGGGACCCGGAGGCATCCGACGAGGCGCCATCAGAGGGACTGCAGGAGGGTGACGAGGCACCGGAGGGGGACCCAGAGGCGACAGCCGAGCTGGAGCCGCAGGAGCCACAGGCAGCCACCGAGCCACAGCCAGGGGACGCACGGGCGAGCCAGGGGGCAGGGCAGGTGGGACGTGACCCCTGCGGAGGTGTCCCCTGCCCTTTCAAAACACTGAAAGTCGAGAACCTGTCTGGGTTCCACCATGTTGGGGCGAAGGAGTCATTAAGGAGGTCCCCGAGGGGTCCCACTCCAGCTCCTCCTCCAAGGAGGAAGGAGCAGCAGTCAGATAGTCCGGGACCTCCTTGGGGACAGGAACTGGGGCCCTCGGCCCTGGGGCAGTAGTCACAGGCACGGACGTTGCTGGAGGCAAAGCAGTAGCCTCGGACGGAGCAGGAGGCAGAGGCCTAGGAGCCTCGGGCGGAGCAGGAGGCGGTGCCGGGACAGTGGGCGCAGCTGCAGGTGGTGCCGGAACCTCGGCCACATGGGGCGGCACGTGAGACGGACAGGCAGAGCCGGAAAGACAGGCGGAGCCACCTTTGGCGAAGCAGGAGCCTCAGAGGGCGGCACAGCTACGGGCGGTGCAGCAGGGAGCTTGGGCGCCAACTCTGGGCCAGCAGGGGGCGTCGCAACAGGTGCTGCGATAGGCAGGAAAGGAATGTTGGGCATAGCGGCTGCAGCAGGCAGTGCAGTGGGCGTAGCTGCCATCGGGACCACATGTAAGACCGCTGCAGATAGGGAGGTTGCAGGCGAAACAGGCAAGACAGGCAGATCGGGCACCTCAACCAGCGCATCCAGAGTTGGCTCTTCCTGGAAATGCGTGGTCCCTTTAAGAAATAGCGGGACCCATGGGATAGCGTCCAGGACGGCCCAGACTCCCTCATATTCCAAGTGACCACCCTGGAATATGTCGGCTGCTGGTGACAGCTGCTGCAAGGCTGCGATCTCCCCGGCTGGCTTCTGTAACGGGAGGGGCTCCTCCCAATATTCAGCGGGGAGAACGGCTGCTGAAAGAAAACAAGCCCCCAAACCGATCGTCGGGGCATCTTCCTCCGCTTTGGCTTGCCTGCTCCTCTTTTTTCTCTGGCTCGTGGTTGTTAGTGGAGGAGGTGCCGTTTCCTGAAGGACAGCTGGCGGGTTTAAAAACAAACAGCTGTCTGCAGCTATCTGTCACCGGTCTGCCTCTGCTGCTACGCTTCTGAGCTGCTGTAGATTTAAACGAACCTCCTCTGCAAGGAAGGCATCCTTTCCCAGGTATGAGCAGCAAGTGCACATGCTGCAGGGTCCTCCCTGATCTCGGGCTGCTGGATCCAGTATCCAGACTCAGCAATTAAGGCGCTGTATTCAGCTGTGGAGAGCTGATTTCGGAGATCAGTCATTCTGTCACGTCCATGGGAAGATGGGCAAGCAGGCAAGATGGTAGGATACGAGGGGCTTATTAAATGGAGAAGGCAGACAGAGACAAACATCAGTGATTGATCTAGTGAAACCAATTCAGCCACGGACTTAAGTACACTGGACAGGCTGAATATAACAGTCAACAGGTGTTCACAATCCGGGATTAACACAAGGTAACGAGGGGGGCGTGGCACACAGGAGGATCGAATGAGCAGGTCATGATAGGGATAGCTAACATATATTTAGGAGAGGCAGATCCTGTTTAAGTAATCTACTTGAATTCTTTGAGGAAGCTACAAAAGAAATTTATCACAAAAAGGCAGCTGACGTGATTTACTTAGGCCTTTGATGTTGTCCTCCACAAATGGTTCTTGCTTAAGATGAAAGCAGCAGGAGATTTAGTACTGTAACTGCAGCTGCTTGGATCGAAAACTAGTTAACCGACAGGAAGTGAGTAGTCATTAGAGGCACAGTGGGCCTGCGTTCATAAATTTTAGAACCACTATTGTTTCTAATTTACATTAATGATATTGACACCAATACATACAGTAAACTGGTTAAATTTGCAGACGACACCAAGGTGGGTGGTGTAGCTGATACTAAACTAGCAGCACAGAGGTTACAATAGGATCTTGATTAGCTGGGCTGATACTGGGCAGATTAATTTTAACATAGATAAATGTAAGGTAATCCATGCAGGGAACAGAAATATAAAATACAGATATTTGATGGGTTCCACTAAAATAAAGGTAGCTGATTATGAGAAAGACCTCGGTGTGTACAGTATGTTGATGCTTCCTTGTCCCACTATCGCCAGTGTGGGGAAGCAATTAAAAAGGCCAAAAGGATGTTGGGTTACATCTCTAAGTGTATGGAGTTTAAGTCAAGGGAGGTGATGCTACGATTATACAATTCCTTGGTAAGACCCTACGTAGAATATTGTGTGCAGGCTTGGTCAATATAGCAAGTCTGTAATAAGGACATCGCTGCCTTAGAAAAGGCTCAACGTAGGGCTACAAGAATCATTCCTGGTCTCAGAGGAATGTCTTAAGAGGAGAGGTTAGCTGAGCTGAATCTGTTCAGCCTTGCGCAAAGGAGATTAAGCGGGGACATGATCCAGGTATATGTCTGTATATGTACAGGTCTGGATGCTGTTCAGCCAAATGGCTACTTCAGTGTTGGTTTAAATACCAGATCTCGTGGCCATAGGTGGAAATTAGTGGGTGAACATTTTAAACTGAATTTGAGAAAACACTTTTTTGCACAGTGTGTAGTTATAGTACGGAATAGTCTTCCCTTTCATGTAGTACAAGCTAAAACCCTGGGCTTCTTTAAATCAGAGCTAGATAAGATTTTAACAGCAGCTATTAGTTAAGTTCTCCCCAAACAAGCTTGATGGGACGAATGGCCTCCTTCCGTTTGTAAATTTCTTATATTCTTATGTTCTCCCCACTCTTCTTTCACTCCCCCCACCTCCTCTTTCTGTGTCTCAGCGGTGTCCCCTTTATAAAGACAGCCCCCCAATATAAAAACCAATTAGTCTAGGCCCCTGCAGTATATATTTCTTGGAAGCCCCTATTGATCTTTACAGGATGACAGCTCTGTCTCAGCGCACTGCAGGGCTGGAGGAAGGAGAGGTGGACAGCCAAAGTGGACAGAGAGTATTACTAAGCATGGGGAGGCAAAGTAGGGAAACCCCTTGATACACTGTACCTGCCTCTATTCAAACATCGTGAAGAGACAGAGCATATACTTATGCAGGGAAGTTCCATTAAACACAGACCTGCCTGATGTAGATGGCTGCTGACAGGATAATGGGTTTTAATGATATCCACAATAATGAATGCCGACTATAAAAAGCATCTCCCCCAGCTCCGAGTATAACGATTACAAGGCTTCTGACTTCATGAATGTAGCTAATTTGCATGACTTGTTGGGAGTGTAAACTGTGTTTGGGCATAAATGCATATGAGGACGTGTGAGGTGGGATGCATGCAAATGTATGAATGTATGTGTGTGTGTGTGTGTGTATGGGTGTGTGTGCATGTGTGTTTGTGCATGTGTGTGGGTGGGGGGCATGGAGGAAAATAATGTTTCATAATTTAAAAAATTAAAATGAAAATTATGCCCCCCATAAACTAAAATAAACATAAATAAAATAAAAAAAGTTACACCACAGGTTAATGTCTGACCGCCAGAAATAAAACCAGTTAGTCTGAAAAATCATAAAATCAACTTTCAGGCTCCTACAGGGCTGTGACTGTACGATATATTAAGTGTAGCCACTTCACAGTGTGATGACTAGGGTCCATACACTATGTTATTGAACCGTTTCTATAAAGTGAAATTAAATAAATCTTCATCATTCATGTTCATCCACACTGAGCAGCTCAAGATAGCAACAAATGCGAAAAAGACTTTGATTTGCTTCTACCTTCAGCATGGTGGAATTAATGTCGTGCATATATATGAGGCTCCAATTCCAGGCAAAAATCATCAAGTACAGCCTGATAGCAGAAAGGATTAGTTTATTGACCGGCCCAATAAATACCATACAATAGATGCGTTTGTAACGCAGGTTTATGTTCTTGTCACCTGTAAAAGAAAAAAGGTTTAATTTGTATTTTAATTCATGTCACAATATACTAATAGATATGTTGTATAAATATAAAATAATTCATAAAAGATGATGCAGCAAATAAATAAAAAAGGGTGCTTTAAATTAATATAGTCTTCCGGAAGTGATGTCACAGAACTGACGAGACGGGGAAAAAAAGAAAAGAGACGTACTCTTAATGAGGTGCGGTTTAAGAACAAGATAAAAAGAGTAATATAGAAATTACACTTTGCTGTAATACTTACCTTAGGTTGTATGTAGAAGAATAAAAGTTGAAATCCGTGATCGCAAGCCCTAAAAGAAAAGGGAGAGATTAATTAATTGCAACTTTAAGCGGTGACATAAGACGTTCAAGATAAAAAAAAAAAAAACCCTTCGCGGGAAAACGTGACATGTAACTTTACTGAAGAG
This sequence comes from Mormyrus lacerda, assembly GCA_015163995.2. Lineage (NCBI taxonomy): Eukaryota > Metazoa > Chordata > Actinopteri > Osteoglossiformes > Mormyridae > Mormyrus > Mormyrus lacerda. The sequence continues at coordinate 20,112,059 of JAABNX020000090.1, read as the reverse complement.
AATGGTCAAGTTTTTTCCGTTTTTTATTTTGCTGAAACTGTTGGGTGCACTTGTGGATGGCAAAATCCTCACACGTGGAACAGAAATCAAGATGGCGAGCCTCCCAAAACTGAAAACCGTCCGTCTCCAAGTCGTTTAACACAGACCTGGATTTTGACACGGTTGGATGACTATATATTTTTCCCTTTTCCTTCTTTAAGCAGGATCTGAATACGTTTTCCTCGAAAAGAGAAAGATTGGTTTGTTTTATTTTAGTTTTCATAATTTAATTGAACTGAACTTTGGTAAGAAGAGGGAAACATTTACCATTTGTTGTTTTCATTACATGTGTACATGTGGCCAGCCACTGGTATATCAGAACACCTTAGTGAATCTTTACTTAGTGGTTTGGAGAGATGGCGAGGTACTCTGGCAGTGCAGTGGCTGACATGGTGGCTGTAGACCCAAGAAATGTCTACGAACACCTGGAGAAAGAGACAACGGAGAGTGAGGGAGACAGTACAGAAGACTGCAGAGTCAGAATATGAAGAAGAAAATGATGAAGAAAATGAGACAGAGAGTATTGAGAGCGAAGAGGAGAGTTCGGAGAATGAAGATGTGCAGGATCCGACTTACATTTCAAAAAATGGGAAAATTTGTTGGAGCGCAACTCCGATCGCAACCCCGAGCACTTCTGCAGGCAGGATGCCTGCAGAATTTATAATGAAGAAGAATCCGGGACCAACCTGACTCTGCACGGCTGATGCTGAAGACATTCTGTCAACATTTAATTTATTGTTCCCCACTAGAATTAAAAATATTATAGTAAATATGACAAATTTGGAAGGGAGTAAAAAATTCGGTACCGATTGGAACTGCTCCTTTCTGGAGTATACAAGTCTAAAGGGGAAGCAGCTGCTAGCCTGTGGAACTCTGAAAACGGGCGACCAATTTTTAGAGCCAATATATCCCTGAAAAGATTTTGTATCCTCACATCTGCCCTGCGGTTCGATGACAAGGCGACTCGAGTGCAGAGACAAGCCACTGACAAGCTACAATCCAGGAGACAATGTTACGGTGGATGAATGGCTGATACGGTTCAGGGGTAAGTGACATATTTTTCTGTACTGTTACTCGGGTCATAAATTGTTATAACATGAAGGTCACATCGCAAAAAAAATAAAATCACAATTTTGCATTAAATTGGCTGCATTTTTTCATCAGATGTATAAATTTTGCATAATTCAAATGCATTTTTTGATACTGGTGGTTGATGGATTTATTCCACAGTAAATATGTATTCTCGTTTTGTCGTCTTGTAGGTCGCTGTGGTTTTAGGCAGTATTTGCCGAATAAGCCGGGGGAATACGGCATCAAGGTGTGGGTGACCGCCAATGCATCCTCCAACTACGCCTGGAAGGTTCAGGTCTACACCGGCAAGCCCACTGGGGGAGCCGAGGTTCAGCAAGCCACCAGAGTTGTCCTGGAGATGGTAGAAGGTCTGCAGGGTTAATGTGTGACTGTTGACAATTTTTTCACCACCTACGATTTGGGAAAAAAAATTTGCATTTACGGACACGACAGTTGTGTCTTACTTGGCAAAAAAAAAAAAAAAAATGTCTTACTCCTGAGCACCGTCCACAGAAGTGCCCAGGAGTGACAGAGTTGACAAAAAAACAAAAGTAATATTAGATTATAATAAATCGAAGGGAGGGGTGGACACCCTCGACCAGCATACAGGAAACTATAGCTGCAAGAGGAAAACCCCTCGCTGGCCCCTGGCTATCTTTTATGATATGCTAGATTTATCGGCGTACAACGCCTTTGTTCTGTGGAGGGAGCTAAATCCCTCCTGGAGGCAAACGCCCAGAAACTCAAGAAGGTACTTTTTAGAGGAGCTGGGGAAATCCCTGCTGATGATCCCTGCAATGGGGCAGAGGCCACGGATTCCCCGGCTCCCCTCCTCTACAGCAGTGACTAGGGGTAAGAGAGCCCTCTCCACTCAGTCTCCAGAGGCCGGCACAAGTACCGAAACCAAAAAGCGGAGACGGTGCAAAATTCGCAAAAGCTGCGCAGATCGCAGAGCCACACTGACGTGTTTCAATTGTGAAAAAAATGTTTGCAAAGAGCATTATGTTGTGTTCTTTTTGAATTGCAAACCCTGAACATTTTTTGGTGTTTTTTTTTTTTTTTGAAAATGTGTGTCGTTTAGGAGGTGTGCGCGTTTAGAATGCGATGTTTTCCGGTTTTTATTTTTTTATTTATTTATAATTGCTAATTTATTTTCCTTACAGTTCCGGTTGTTGAATGTTTGCTTCTGTAGTATTTTTCAGTATAGTTGCTTACCTTCAGTTCTATTTGTTCACTGTTTTCTGTTATATGTAAATAAATGTTAATTTCCTGTTCCTTTCCAACGACTTATAATTGGGAGTGCACGCGAACAAAGATAAGACAAATATCACAGCTATACCAAAACACCCCATTTCGATTTTTTCCTGCTTTTTATATAATAACCTGGGCGCGTGAACATGGGTAAGAGAGCACGCCGTGATTTCTGTCAGCACAGTATTCGCGCATAGAACTGTGCTTGGAGTACATGTCAGGGCTGCAGAGTGCAATAGGAAACCGCCCTCACATATTCCTAAATTGCCACTTTTTATAATCTTTGATTGGCTTAGGACAAGTCCATTTCTGGGCACGCAGAAATCAGCTTTAGTGTGTTTTTATGAACTTTGAACAAACCTGCATATTTGCATTGGAGTGAATGTGGCTGCGATTGTTTTCCATGGAATAAAATGTTACAGAAGCATGCATTTATATTTCTTTCTTGTTTATTATAAATCTGAGTCTCATTTGCACATGTGTTCCAAATTTTGGTTAGGAAAAACAAAGGTTTAGATTATGAACAGCCAATATCAGGGTTTCGCACACTAATACAAGCTTCCACTAGGGGGCTTGAGTTGTGTAGTGGAGTAATGCTGCCTTCTGGTGACCCCAAAATGGCTTTGCATGTCTGTTACCAATGGCTTTTGAAAATGAAACCCAGACATGGTGAATCTATAAATGCACAATGAAATTATTAAAAAGTCAAGTCAACTTTATTTATAAAGCCCTTTATGTACAACAACCACTGACCAAAGTGCTGGACATACAATGCATAAAATCATAAAATAAAATAAATTAACATAACCACAACCAAACATGAATATGAACAACACTCACACTGGATCAAAAGCCAAGGAGAATAGATGGGTCTTGAGAGCAGCTTTAAAAATGAGCAGTGAAGATGCCTGCCTGATAGGTTTCTTCAAATTAAGAAAGAACCGTTTAAGCTCTTCTGAGAACCACCTGTGGTATTAATGTGGGTGAAGAGTATAGCACCAGTCACCAAACACAGATTTTGAAGTTAGACTGCATAACATAATTATTTATCAGGGCTGAAAAAAGGTGAGAGCTGTCTAAATGGTCGAAGGAGTGTATTTGCACTAAAGCAGATATAATGGTTGGTGGCCTTTGCTTTTAAACCAAAACTTGGGATACACAGTAAAATTAGCAGTGTCAATATAACACTTAAAGAGTTAATTTTAACACTTCTTTGGAACACACATGGTCCCACTCTATGGAGAGAATAAATAACACTGACTGTAGTGTTGAACTTTTAGTATAAATAAAACACCATATAGTGTCATAAATCAACAGAGAGTTTTTATTTACACTTGTTATTGTACTGTAAATTTAACACTATGGGGCATTTAACACCTATGGTGTTATTTTTTTATTTAGATTGCTCTGTTAAGTGTTATGGATAGTGTTATTATTTGGTGCAAAATATTCAAATATTTACAAAAATGGGCAAAATGGCTTTAAAACGTAGTTCGACTTGTCATAAAATAATAAAAGATAAAAATATCAATTGTTAAATAAAACCTGCATTGACAGCTAAGTGTTAACAAGAGTGCTGTAAGATACAACAAACCAAAAGAAATTATCAGACCCATAAGACATTTGCATATCAAAAGGTTTGTAATAAATTAGTTCAGTGACATTGAATACTTTCAAGGATTCACAGTGTCTTGGTTCAATTCTGTAGGCATAACGATGATCATCAAAGCAAACAGTTTTCAGTGGTGATGCAACCAGTACCACAAATTCATTTCTAACAACAATATCTCTGATTTTATAAAACACTGGCAAATCAATGTCTACTTCACCACAAATTATTAAACCAGAACGGTATTCAGTTCCATTATATTTCACCCATTTAACTGAGAGAACATCTGTTTGAGAAAGAATATTCAACTTGGATGCAATTTGTACATTTTCACTTAAGTCACAGAGAGAAAAAGTCTTTCCTGGTCCAAGCACTATTCTGTCATGATTAAAGGTTTCCCATGTATATGGCATGCTATTCTGGTGTTTTTTTGCAAGTGACAGAGCAATGTTTTTGAA
>JAABNX020000090.1:20083975-20104250 GCA_015163995.2 Mormyrus lacerda | reverse complement strand
TTGCTAAATTCTTTAACACCAAAGCAGCTGAAACTGATTAACAACCCCCTCTGCTACTTAATTGACCAGATCAATATGTCAGAAGTTTAACTGACTTGATGCTATACTCTGACTAAAAAGTGTTCCTTTAATTTTTTGAGCAGTGTATTTAACCTCATTATTCATAACATGATCTAGAACATGAGGGGAGGTTCCAATCATCAGGTAAAATACCACTAAACACTTTGTTACTTCCAAGTGGATCCCTGGCTTTAACAGATCCCCGTTTTCAGGGTAGGTGTCTACACTAAAAGGATCTCACCCCTCAATACACTATATGAACCGAAGTATTGGGCCACAGAACTTCTATGACATCCCATTCTGAATCCATAACCATAAATTTGGTAGCAATATTGAACGTGAAGGCCTATCTCGCATGCTCCATTGAATGAGGAGTGACCGAGGGACTCTATTGTGCCCCCATCCACTGAAGGATGAAAACAACAAATTGTGTAGGAAAGAATACATTTACAGTATTTGGCAGATGCCTTTACCCAGAGCAACTTACATAAGTGCTTAGAAGTCTCATCAGTGAATACATTGTAATACTGGTTCAATAGAACTCAGATAAAAATACTATCATTCTAAAAACTCTGTTGGTATTTTTTTTTCTTTAACGAAAAATGTAATCCTGGAAGTGCTAATCCAGGTTCTTCTGAAAAGAGGTAGGTTTTTAGTCATTGTTTGAATGACTAAATGACCCAATGACTCAGCTGTTTGGACATCTGGGGGAAGTTCATTCCATCACACAGGTGCTAAAACAGAGAAGAGTCTAGATGCACGCCTTCTTTGCACCTTGAGAGATGGTGGGACCAGTCGAGTGGTGCTGGTGGATCGGAGAAGTCGTGGTGCAGTGGGGTGAGAACTTCTTTTAGGTAGGGGGGTGCTGGTCCATTTTTGGCATTGTAGGCAAGCATCAGCGTTTTGAATCTGATGCGAGCAGCTACAGGAAGTCAGTGGAGGAAACTAACATAAGTAAATGTAAGTATGTAGATTCTATATGGGAATCGTTTATAAAAAATTACGGGATTGGATCTGAGACCTGGTCATGCCGGATGGTGAATAGTGGTGAAATGAACCAATCAGGAATGGCAAACGGGAGCTTTCATCCAATCAAGAGTGGTAGGAGAAAAGATAATCCAGGTCTTTCCGTCTAGCTGCTGTGAGATTCTACAATAAACAATATCATGCAGTTAAGCACATGTGCGCACACACACACACAAGGACACACCAAGGACTGATAAAGTGCAATGATTTTTCATATAGGTGGCTGCGAAATGTTCTAATATTGTCATTTCTGCTGTTAACAAATATTCAGTTTCTGCTGCTATTTGCTTTAATAATTTAGTTTGCTGCTATGAGGATCTAAAAATGCCCACTTTGTACTGTAAATACACATACACACACACACACACAACAGCTTGTCATTTTTGTCTCTTCGCTCTCTGTATCGCTCATGCCGGAGTTTTTTTTATTTATATATATATTTATATATATAGTATTAATGCTATTTGATTCCTCCTCTTGTACGGTTCTTTCTGCTGCAGTTACATTGCAAATTCCTCATCCGTGGGATTAATTAATAAAGGTTATCTGCCCTTATTATGTTACATCCTCAGTGGGTTTGCAGTCTGTGCCTGTGTCTGGAGTCCTGTGGTCGGCAGCCAATTACAGATGGGCCCTTGAGCAGGGGCCGAAGCCCAGCTTCTCCCAGTCACATTCCCAGTATAAATAGGCAATTCTGTGGCGGCATGCGGGCTGCATGTGTTCCGAGTCACTCTTTGGACGACAGGAACTAACACCAAGGAAGAGGATGTGACCCTTCAAACACATTCTGCTGAAACCACTAACAATAAGCTATAGGACGGGTGTTCAGAATAGGAAGGCCTGCATGAGCGTATAACAGGTGTATGGTGGTGGGGGGGGGGGGGAGCAGTCTGGTGTACAACTAATCAAATCACAAGGATGCTCGAAAAACCCATTTGCTTATGCAAAATGCAGGGACATTACTGTAAACAGAGATTCCCACAGGAACCGTGACCCTCACCTGGACGAGTGATCTGAAGATGCATGCATCGATGGATAGATGGACTTCCACGGGGCAGTACTTAATCCAAGCATGCTCTACCCCAAACGTTGTTTATTTATTTATTCTTTGGTTAACATTTATAGTACCAAGAGTTCTACAACATGACTGAATATTTACCGAAAACAGTCCAGCTTATTTATGTTCGTGGTAAACGGCGGTGTCTGCGGTACAACTTAACGGATTTGCGTGTATCTTCTGACCGCGGTCGTTGTGGGACTTTGGACAGCAGAGGAAGCTGTGGGTGATCGGTGGAGCGTGAGGTCTCCTTATCTGCTGGGAATATCGGGGTAGGTAATCAGCCCCCTGAGCTTTACCATGTGAAACGGCGAGAAACAAAAGCGAAACCTAAACCGACAGAGCGAAAGAGATTTTGACGGCGGCGGTAAGGAAAGGAGCTGACTGCGGTCCGCATAGTTATGGGAACATGGAGATTTCTCCTTGCTCTGAAGAGGTGTGTTTGTGTCTCACGTCCACTTTTCTGTTTACTTCACCCTTTTGAATTAAAACACACTTGTAATTATGGCTTTTGTTAATAACGTTTTATTGTTTTGAAATACATCGTTTGTGGTCTATTGTTCATCATTACATTTTTAAAGACGCTTCAAAAGGCACCCCCGCTTCCGAGTATGTCATTAAACGTTGCGTAACCGTTTTGCAAATGTGTAGGTTTTTATAACCTCGTCTTTATGAGTGAGAAACCTCTTGGGTCTGCTACCCCGGTAAGCCAAAGGCTCCCCCACCGTATCTTATTTGGCATTAACTCATAATCCGCCCTCCCCGACACACACACACACACACACACATACTGTATATACACTAAAATACGAGGTGAATGGGAATTACCTATGCTATTTTGATTACCCCACCCCCATCACGCTTAAGAACATAAAGGTCACTTTACCCCCAACCCCCCCTTCTTGATGATCTTCATGGAGCAACACCTGACCGAAGCTCCTACGGCGTATGCAGCAGTAGAAGATCCGCGCCGCGGTTGTGGGGTGAGGCTCGCCTTTCGGGCCAAATGACTGTACCGGCAGTGCAGGCTCGCTTCCAGAAATTTCCCCCTCCCTTTCAATTTCGTGACAGGTATCAGCAATGACTCAGGCATCTTCAAGCAATGACCCGAGAAAGAAAAAAAGGACTGATATTACTCAGGATACGAGGGACAATTATTAACGTTTTATATAGGCTGCATATAAACGTATGACATTTAGAGCTTTGGTGAGAGTAATGACATTAAGTCAGCACGAGTAATCCCCTCCTTCAGTGTTAGGGAATACTACGGTATTGAATGGTCTATCGCGGACTTACACAACGGTGACACACACCGAAATGTATACTATTGAAATTATTATGGTATACAATTTAGTTTCGGGAACAGAAAATATCTGATCACCAAAGTCTTGGCCACATGAAGATGACTAAATGGTGTAGTTGCAACATTCATTTGTATAAATAAATAAGAAAAAGCTAACTCGTGTCACTTTTTCATTGAATATGTAGCAAAACGTTGTTGACTTTTAAGCAGCAGGACCCCGGCGTTACAGTAAAGACACGGTATTACTGGCATACGGAGCCTGAGGTGAGAAAACTCCCGTGCCGTAAACTGTTCGTCCCCGGGCCTGCCCACGCATGCGCATCCGCTCCACCAGCGCACAAATTTGACAGGGTGTCCTCCTCATAGTCTTTTTTTTGTAGTCTTTTCAGTTGAATGATTGCGTGGGCGGGTCTTCCCCGGCGGCAGACTGGGGTTTTCCTTTTGGCGTGGCTCATTTAAATACGCAGCACATGCACAGAGATCGCACACAGACGATCGCCTTTACTGGAGTACAGGACCAACATTTTTTTTGTTTGTTATTTTTTAAGAGGAACGCGATGGACTGTCTCGAGCACGGCATGGTAAGTGTGCATCGTTTTATGTTTATAAGCATTCAGAATTAGCTTTATCAGCTTTATTTTCATTCAAACCACTTGACATAAGAACGAAACAGTTTCTCAGTAACCAGTCTTAAGAATAGAAAGAACTGTAATCCATGCCAAGGGAGACACTATGAGTTGGGACAAGGTTTGTAAACTACTATTTCAAATAAAATGACATGGATTTCACTGTATCACTGAGTTCTTGCTGTGTGCTGATTGGTCCGTCTCCTGTAATCATGCCTGTGTCAGATAAATTAATGTGAAACAGCTGGATTAGATTTTAAATCAAGGGGGGGAAAAAACAGTACGAGTACAAGAAGATTAACTACTTAACCAAGCACAAGAGCCTTTCAGTTTCAAAATAACGTGTAAAACCTAAAGTAGCTCCTAGTGTTGCCCCTGACATGGATTAGGAGGTCACCCTACTTACAAACAATTTGCACAGATAGCTGTTTCACTTGAGCAACTCAGGTTTATTCCCTGGCCCAAGAATCAACATTGATGTTTAGGTTTAGAACGGGGTCTATATATGTCCTGAACCACAGTAATGTAATTAAATCAATATATATATATTTAATATAATAGTTATTTCAAATGAGGAAACTGTATACATAATTTTAAACTGCCAATGCTATTGAGAGGTCCACAATAATAAAGTTAATGAAATATGAACTAAAATAATTAATACTATTATTAGAAATTAGAATGCATGTTTTTTTTTTTTGCTTGTAAGATGACAGGGGAGAAACAGCCTAAAGTTCCGTTTAAACAAATGAATCTATAATCGACTTTATCTGACCCTCTTTTTTTTCCAAAGCAACTTACAACAGTGGGAAGGGTTACAATTTGTGTGTACTCTCTGGGATTTGAGCTCGTACTATTAGCACAGCACCTTACATATTGAGCAACAGGAGCTCTGTAAGCCAACACATGCTGCAGAGACGTGTGTGTACAGGTGCCCATCTGTGCCGCTGCGAATTTGCCTGGGTGGGTGTTTCCCATAAGGGGGGATAAACACAGTGGGCCATGTTTCGTAAAAGAAGCCCCAGTACAAAGAAATGAGCCACTTCTTGTTCGATGGAGAGAGCTGGGGTATTTCTTAGGGGAGACTTGAGTGGGTGCACTGTTTACCTCCCACCTAAAGGGGGACCTCTTGTTGTGGTGGAAAATAAGAAGAGAGAGCAAAAGAAAACATGAGTCATGGTTTCCGTCTGCGCTTTTGACGGCGGACGGCAAGGGTGCCGCCGGAGGCTGGTGACGCCTCTCTGGGGCCGTCTGCTCGCGCTCATCGTCACACATGCGTAGCGTCACGGTTTCTCTAGGCCCTCGATGGTCATGGTGCTTTTGGGAAGCGCACCGGGTCAGGCAGGAGGGGCCCGGTTCGGCCAGATCCACATCTAAGCTCTGAGTCAAACCCTGAGCAGCTGCCGTGTCGGTCCTGGTCCTCCGCTGACGCGTGTGTTGCCTGCTGCTCTCGGCGATCTCACTTTCAGTCACCGTGGTCTTTCACAGGGTCCCCGTACCGGCATTTACCAAAGTCCGGCAGTAATAGTCCACGATGATGTCAGCTTTAGGGCAGCACTGGCGTGATGAAGAGGCCCTTGGCCCGGTGCTAACATTCTGGCTTTCTCACTTTCAGCACGAGGGGCTCGACTGGATGTACATGGAGGAGATGCTGAGAGAGAAAGAACCTGAGAGGTGAGTCCCGCTTCACACTGGGTTCTTCCTTGGTCTGACCCCGTTTGGATTATTTGTCTATGGGGTATATTGATGACGGGTTTCCCAATATATGCTACCTTTATTACAGAAGTAGCTACTTTTGAGGCAACTTTGATGACAGCATTCGTCTAATATTAATAATAGCATTAATAATAATTATAATAATAATACTTTATTGTTTATGTTGTAAGTACAAGTTTGTGGCAGGGGCATAGATTTATGTTTGGACAATAGAGACATATCACTACCTGTACTGTGGTGTATATGTAAGGGGTCTGGGGGAATTGGGGGTCCCTACCAATCCTGAAACCAAACCTACGCTCTTGGCTAGTTGTTAGTGTTAGTATTAGTGGCCAGTTTTGTTATTTTAATAATAAAATTACTAGTACAGCAAACTATTTACTTTCACCAGTTTTCAAAGCCGCATGTACCAGTAGCTGGTATTTGTTGAGCTCTTGCGATACTTTTTTAGATGTTACGCGGTAGAATTGGACAGGAGGCTGTTGGAGAGAATCAGGCGTACGGCCCCGCAGTCGTCCCAGCAAGATCACAGACCCCCGGAGGTGAGAGTAACTTCCAGTAATTAGTATGGTATCCTGCGGGATGTTAAGTGGCATATAAGCAGCCCAGCGATTTGGAGTTTTTCTGCATTGCGCAAGAAGCGCAGTCGTTATTCCCTGGAGCGCAGTTCCCGGCGAAGCCTAAAAGGAAACCGCGTTGGCGGCTCCGTCATCGTTTACACAGACACGCGGCGCAAACTGCGTCATCGCTGCAACTTCGGTCACTTCATGCTACGCTTCTTGAGATCGACTGCTCTATACGCGGCATTTTTGCGTGTTGAGTCAGTAAATCCCTGTTGTAAACGATTAAATCCCGTCGCCTGGGTAGCGAATACATTGTTATAAATATCGGCTGAACGCCAGTTGTAGTTGCTCAGCTGTCTGTATAGTATTTTCATATGTAATTTTAAAAAAATCATACTTAATTAGATGTTTTCAAAAACGGGCACTTAAGGTTTATTCGGTTGTCTACTATATAAAACGAACACCTGACGTTGTTCAGTAAAATAGACAGTAGCTTACGGTGATAAAAAAAATAGCATTTAAAAAATACAAATAAAATTACAATGCTGAACAAGTATTTTATTTCTCCGCACTATTATGGTGCCAAGTTATTGTAACGCCTGGGCATTTTTATGTATTATTACAACTTGAAGGAAGTCTGGCCAAAAAGAGCATGGACTTTTTTTTTCTTCAAAGGACGGTAATTGCTTTCCATAACTTTCCTGTACGAAGTGTCACGTACTGGCAGGAAGTATCCGAAATTGCCTGTGTGCGACACACTCCCTCGTTAAAGTCGTGTGAATTTTTATGCAGTACATTGCCGGGCAGAACTTCCTTAACGCAAAGTTTCTGTAATACGTGATTTCCAGCGGACGGCGTGTACTGATCGCATTTCGACATACGGGGCAAACCCACACCGTGCTACCTCTCAGCTATAAGTACCGAGAGAGTGGGGACGCGTGTGCTATAATACTCTCTGTCTCCTGCCTACGAAAGACCGGGACTGCGATGGAAGAAATGAAGGAGTCTGGCAGGGCAGCAGGCAGGATGTCTGCTAAATCCCCCGGAATCAACGGCATGGTAAGAGCTCACGTATAGCCACTCCGATTCGGCAATCAGAGCTAATACCGTGCAAAGGCACAGGCGAGGCACTCACGTAAATAAGCGTTTTTATTAACGGGGTTGTAGGATTTACATTCTCCGGGTGGGCCGATTGTAGGTGGTCTGGCAACATTTAACGTGGGGTTCTAAAGTGACGAAATCACGTGATGAAACCCTACTGGAAATGTTTCAGGGACCACTAGAAATTGGAAATGCATAGATATAAAAGCTGGTTTGCTCCTCTGCAACAATTTGATATTTAGTTCAACAGCCAAAAACGTGTTCATAATAATATATAAATAAGTTCAGTGCCTTAGAAAAATCAAATTGTTGACTGCTGGTAAATTACAGCATACTTTGGCTTATGAGTAGGACAGTGAATTTACATGTGCATGACTCAATATAGGGTTCTAGGTTAAAGTGAACATCACACAACATTACAGGTACACTCTGGGATATATCTGCCAATGCCTCCGTTAATGCTGACTAACTTACAATTTGCAGGAAATCAAAGGAAGTGTGACCCAAAGGCCTGATGATCTACTTCAACGGATCGCCATTTTGGAAAAGCAAAGACAAGAGGTAAGTTCACCTACCCCAAGTGGGACAGTGCAGTCAAGCACTTAAGAAAATGCAGCCAAAATGAACTATTCCCTCTGTTTTTTTTCTGGGGGGGAGGGGGAGGGCATAGAATTAAGTGCTCAAATGCATATTGCTATAGGTTTCTACAGGATCAGATTCTTTACACAACACATCCTGCAATGAGGTTTTACTCAAGTGAGGAATTTCCCCCTGTGATCAATAAAGTTCATCTTATCTAACCCTAATGTCTTTGGGTGTAACTGCTCTTGTTCTTTGCTGTGTTCAAAGCTTCTGGGCATCAACAAGAAGTGGGACGAATACTGTCAATACTTGAAACAACATTATATGCAAAAGGTTTGTTGGGTACTTACTCTCTATGTTAAAAGTATGGCATTCAATGGCACAGCACCACATGTAATGGGGGGGGGGTGGAGGAGAGAGATTGCGTGAATGCTATGTGAGGGACGATCATGGTGATGCACTAACCAGATGCTCCCACTATTACCAGGTGATTTAGTTCACAGATATCACCCAAAGAGTGGAAACTCCAAAGCTGTTTACCGCCAACTGGTGAGATGAGACTGACCACGATGCGTTTCCTTATTCAGATAGACGCGCTGCGGGCCAGGCTGGCGGCCTGGGAACTCGATCACAGGGAGGTGAGAGCGGGAAGGCCCCCCATGGACAAGCCACAGGTGAAAATTCGCACACCTTCTGGTTATCTGTCCTCGCAAAAAGCCCAAACCCCTGGGCTACTGAACATCCCACAGGATATTTGCACATGTAAACTTAAAGGATTGTCGGCCTTGATGTGTTAAGTCAGATATTAAAAATAACTCGAGACAGTCAATCCAAGTGGCATATATTTATTTAAAAGTCTTTATGTAATGAACATCAGAGGTTGAAGTGGAGAAAAATACACATTTGCCAGTGAAAGTTCATGCTAACAATTTTAAATATATCTTGTATTTTCAGAACATGAAGCATTTGTATGGGCAGTTTGTATTTGTGTTATCTAATGTCATTTAAATGACACCATAGGCCTCTTTTTATGACAACAGTTGAATTTCAATATCTGTATTTCCAGGACAAGACTTACCAGAAACAATCAGCCGCTGTTTAAAAATCCGATTGGTCGCTTTCTTTTTTTGTATGATTGTAGAACCGAAACTTCGAGCAGAGCGCAGAATTACGGGAAACGGAGAAGCATGTGCAGTGTCTTACAGAGCAGATCGCAACATTGACCACAAGCGGGCAGCAACAGACTAGTGAAATCCGGCGATTGAACCAGGTAATTTTATTCTTGTTCAAGCGCAGCATTTACCGAGTGCGTGTTTGAAAATCTTTAATAAGAAGGCAGCAGAATAATTTAATTTACCAATTTACATGATTTTAATCTCAATACACTGCTTAACGTGGGCTTGCTGATTACGCATTACCACTCTCCTCCACACGGGGCCCAGTACAATTTTCCTGGGTTAAGTTGCGGCTGGCACCTTGGTCGCTGACATGTGCATTACCAATCTTAGCCACAGGGTGGAACTCGCCGATATGTATTAAATGAGAGTGAAATTGAATTTAGTACGCTGAATTGAAAACTTGCCCTATAAATGATCAGAGATATTTAAAATTATATTTATTATTTTAAAAATACCATTTCCTCTAGGATTTAAGTATTGCGCCTTAGCTTGTTTGTCTTCCTTGCATAGTTATTACTGTCTACCAAGCTGTTTAACACTTCTGTTGGAAGCATTTTTATAATGTTTTAAATCACAGATATTATTTTTATTGACTGCTTTCACAGAATCTACAAAGCAAATACTCTTATAAACTTCCTATAGTGATTCCATAACATAGCATAGCATTATATCAAATATACACCAGAGGCATAAAGCACAAATTCCCCCAGATGTGGAGATAGGATTCTGATGGGTGTCTGAGATCGTGGGAGTGCGTGTATGTTGTGTACACAGGTCAGCCTGTAAATGTGCCCACTTTTGTGTATATTGGCACTCATGCGTGTGTGTGATGCTGCTTTAAACACAGCAGTACTTGTTCACATGCGTTATTTACATTTGTATTAATTTATTTAGCAGATTTTTTAACCAAAGCAACATAGAATTGATCAGGATCAGTCAGTGTCTGGAGCCGACGGAAGTTAAGGGCCCTGCTTATCACACGTGGCTCAGTGTGTGAGTCTGTGGTTATGAAGTTGCTTGCGTGACGGTGCACCGCTTCAGTGAGATGTCCCGTGCGACTCCACTTGAAGCAAAGATTTATGGATGGGGGAACCAACTGAGGCCTGACTTCCCTGGCAAAGCTGTGGTGTTGGATCTGGATGAGAGCCGGTCCGGTCCTGTAGAAATCCGAGTCCGCGTCTCTGGCCCTGGTGGGCGTTTGCCGGCTCCGGCACCACAGAGCCCTGGGGATTCTGGGTGGAATACGGAGAGGAAAATGATCCGATATCACAGGACGCGACGTGTGAAGGAGGGGTTTCACTTCTTTTGACAGCACAGTGTAAATCGCACTGTTTCCACATTGAAATGGACCTCCGCTCCAGTTTTTTCCTTGGCGGTAGAAACGAGTCCTGTTGTTTACCCAGTACGGTCTTTCTCTGGCTGTGAGCGGGTGTTAATATGCTGCTTTCCGTAGCTGGCTTTGTGTCACACGCAACAGTTGAAGCAGAACTCCACAAAGTCCGGGAAGACTTCAGCTTCTCTGGAGCTGAGAGCTTGTCCTGCTTTGCTGTTGTAAAGCACCTAGTTGTTGAAACAGTATTTAATAGAAGGCTCCCGTGTGATCACTAGATACTAACGACAACCCAATACAAGATTAAATGCTAGATAGTATGGGATTGTTATGGATTTGGGTAGATTTGGCCCGTGACAACATTCGAAGTGCAGATTTGAACAAACACGCATGTCTGGGAAAAGAAGGAAATCGGACCTCTCCTTTAGATGCAGGCTTGGAGAGGGTTTGTGTGTCTTGGTTCAGATTCAGGGTGCAGTGAGGGAGTGGTGTTCCTGGCAAAGGGGAACTGCCAGTGTGTGGAAATCTACCTCCAGCCCAGCGACCACCCAGCAAAGGGTCTCCCTTCCCAGGATTTGCCAGGATACATGGTAGAGGGAATTTGTGAGTGTGCCTCTGTGTAAATAAGGAAAATGTATATCTGTGTGTCCGTGATCTGAAATCTGTGCCACTGTGAACTGGTCACCTCCACTGCTGATTCAACTGAATCAGCACCATGTTTTCTCTAGAGTGGGGACAGGCGCTGTATAGTACCACAGTTTCCCATAATCCCCCCTGTTTTCCCTGCAGGTTCTGAAGGAAAGTCAGGAGGTGGTGGCTGTACGGGAGAAGGAGGTCAGGGAGGAGCTGGAAGTTCTCAGGTTACAGGTATGGGTATGTCCACCTCCAGAGTGTGACACCGCTAACCCGTAAACACCTGGCAGGACTCTGCATTAATGACAAGAAGGGAGATTCAGTCAAAAGGAAACACTGTTAGGGAGGGAGTCAATCAAGAGGAAACACCTTCAGGGAGAGAGTCGGTCATCAGGAAGCACCGTTAGGGAAAGATTCGGTCATCAGGAAGCACCATTAGAGAGAGAGTCAATCAAGAGGAAACGCCATCAGGGAGAGAGTCGGTCATCAGGAAGCACCATTTGGGAGAGAGTCGGTCATCAGGAAGCACCATTAGAGAGAGAGTCAATCAAGAGGAAACACCATCAGGGAGAGAGTCGGTCATCAGGAAGCACCGTTAGGGAAAGATTCGGTCAAGAGGAAACACCATCCGGAAGAGTCCCTCAACATGAAACCCGGTCAGGGAGAGAGTCAGTTAAGAGGAAATACCATCAGGGAGAGGATTCGCCGGTAGGAATTATGGTGAGGGAGAGAATCAGTCCAGAGAAAACACCATTAGGGAAAGGGTCAACAAACAGGAATTATGGTCAGGGAGAGAGTACTTCAACAGGAAACAACAGGGTCAGGCAGAGTTGGTCGACAGCAAATACAGTCAGGGAGAGAGTCAAGGTTCCTTTATTTGTCATGTACATAGATATACAAGTTCAGCATGTAGTAAAATGTACACAGGTGCTGCATAGTCCTCTAGTTTCCTACGGTGTACTCAGGCAGGGAGCGACTCATTCATCTTTCTTTCGCACATTCCCCATTTCACTTGTTCCCAGCAGTTCTCTTTTACTCTGCAAGAATAATGTCTCCCCCCCCCACCCCCTGCAGGCAGACACATACAAGGCTGACTTCAACCTGGAGAGAAGGGACAGGGAGAGGTTAAAGGAGGAGAACATCAAGCTGGAAAGGAAATTGGCCAAACTCTGCAGGCAGTTGCAGACACTCAGCTCTCAGGTGAGAGACTTGGCTCCTCCCTATCTCCTTAATGAAATATCACTTTCCAGCCTCATCTTCATCTACTGCACCTGACTTAGGGCTGCCTTAGCAGTATTTTAGTGTTACTAAAACATTTACTGAACGTTGAGTTTTGCAGGATATATCCTTCGCTGGGCATGCTCAGAATCTTTATATGATTGTTGTTATTGTCCAAATTAGTTTGTCATATAGTCCAGCAGCCCCTCCCCACCATTATCCCAGAATGTAAGACCTTCACCAGCTGTTATGACATCACAGGGCATGTGTCTGAGGTCACCAGCTGTCATGACATCACAGGCCATGTGTCTGAGGTCACCAGCTGTTATGACATCATGGGGCAATCCTTGTAGGATTTAACCAGGCAGCAAGGGGCGTGAGGAATAATGGGGGGGCTACCTTGCTTGACCAGCAGTTGATGTTGACATTCACGGCTATACTGATTTAACTAGGTAACCATGTTTAGACTTAAACTTTATTTGTTTGATTAAAAACAGTTTATTAAATCAAACCACTAAAAGTGATATTACAACAGTATATATAATGTTAGCAGAGCCTACGTAGGATTTTTCCCAGCATCTATGTTGGGCTTGCAGTTGACAAAATCACCACAAGGGGGCAAGGACGTCACTCTCTCTGGCAACCATGGTCTTGCTATACTGTAGTGCATCAGTGACCTCATGGCACCTGTCATATTACCTGTGCTGCTTCTGTATCACTGACTTGTGTTAATCCATCCATCACAGTCCAGTGGTCAGCAACAAGCCACGCGCATCCCGACTGGCCGTTCCTCTGACCCCCCCAGAGCGCCAGTGGTAAGTTTGAGTCCAGATCCACGTTCTCCTGTTCCTCAGCACTCGTCGTACCCCGAGTTTGTATGAAGTGGAAACAAGGCTGCGGGCGTTCTTCAGCATTTACACCTCAAAAGCCTTCTGGGGTCTCGCCTTGTTTACTGAGGGCTCCGGTGGCTGCTTTTAGACTCATTGTATAATAAAATGAAATCCGACTCAAATGTAACACTCTTGTGTTCTTCATCTGGATCCAGTTGTGGCTTTTGGTGTCTTTTTTTTTTTTTTAATCCTGCCATTCCGAAGGGAAAGGCTGCAGAATGCGGAGCTAATTTTAGAAACAACAAAGCAGTAGTACTACAAGGCCTGGGATGTTTACCCCTCTGAGGGGAAGGCGTGCAGTGGTGCCCAAGTAGCCCTGGGGGCCGCGTTTTTTTACTATGTCACTTTATCTTCAAGTAAACTTCCCCTTTGTGTTTGCAGATGCCTCAGGAACCTAGAGCTCTGTGAGGACGTGCCGGTATTCCTGGACTGTTCTCTGTATCTTGTAGCAAAAATGTAAACACAATAATATTTATTCTATGATAATGTATGTACAAGGATTATCAAATAAAATATTTAAATATTTCTAAGTATTTGGTGCTTGTCTCATGTTCTGGCTTAAAGTGAACATATGAATTACAGCAGCGCTACAGGATGTCAGATGGCGCACGGCGGTACTTTTTGCGCCCCCCGGAGCCTTGACGTGGTAACACATTCCTTCCCATAATGCTTTGTGCAGAATGAGCATGGTGCTGGTAATGATTTAGGGTAAAGTATCTTCAAAAGCAGAAATGGGCAGGGGAGTAGAGTGGCACTTACATGGGCTCCGCTTGGCGATGCTGCTCCTCTCCAGGGGGCACCTTGTGCTTTGAAGTATTCCCAGCTCTCCGACTGTCTCCGTGACCTCTGACCCCCGCCCCGGCACAGGAGTCTGCGGATCACCTGACACTAGCCGTCTGGTTTTTCTTGCCGCGCACCCCCCCCCCCCCACGCACACACACACACACACACACACCTCCTATATCAGCTCATCCTTGTGATCTTACAATGGCGTGTACAGAGTTTTCCTCCCCTCAAGTCCCAGAAAACAGCTTTTACTCTTTGACTCTGAATCTTTGGCCAAGTTAACGAATATGAACTGCTCATCCTGCAGTATAAGGTCCATCCATCCATCCTCTACAAGCTCCTTCAGGTGTGTATAAAGTGACTTTTCAATAACATTGAATAATAAAGGTTGTTAGGTGAACAGCATAATCTAGGGATTGTTTGCCTTGTTTATTCGCATTAAGGAGCGCAGTGTTGGGATGGGTGGACGTTTTCTGGAATGTTCTGCCACTTTTTTGGTTTCTCTGGGTTGTGGTCTGTAAGAGGGTGGAATGAGGGGTATTGAGTGTGCTAGCGTCGTCATGGAGATGGCTACGCCCAGCTAAGTTAACCATTAGCTAGACAGGGCAGCGGTCAGGTCTTTTTGTCGCTTTTGTGTGGGTAAGTATCTATAGTTCCAAAGAGAAGCTTTACAACTGGAGGAGAAACATCTGACCAATGAGGTGTGGGCAAGAGATACACCCTTTCACCCTTTGTATCTCTTCTGGGGGATGTGGTAAACACACACACACCCAAAAAAGGGCAATTTTACTATTTCTCATCAGTTTCAATCTTAACTTGAGTTTAACCGTTTTGGGGATGGAAGGTTTTTGAATGACATTAAGATCAGTCAGTGGAGAGTGCCCATGAATTACCAAGGAGCACATGTGAAGATGCCCTTCCACGAGGGCGAATATTGGCAGACTTCATATCCTGTACAACAAACGGATCTTTTTGGATTTCTGTGAAAGGCAGGTTTAAACTGAGTTCCCTGTAATGTGTCACCCGGTACAACTTTCAGTCATGATCAAAGAAAGACACCTATTTATTAACAGACTTTTGCTTTTAAGGATGAATACCCCCCTCAGTGGAACTCCTAAGTTTGTACGTCTGTGGGAAGTTGAAGAGGGAGTGAGCATCTCGTTCATTTCCTTCGTAACCTTGGCGATAAGTTTAAACGTCTGTGGGAGTCAAGGTGATCTCGAGTCCGTGTGGTCTTGTGCGTGGATGTCCGTGCACAAATCCTTGTGTGCATGGATTTGTGTGCGGCCCGGGTGCCTGCCTCGGATCATGCACACATGTGGGATTTGCGGTCTGAGCTGGTCCGCCTGATGAGTGACGAATTCATTTAGAGGATTAAAACCACAGTGTGCTACACTTTCACTGATCTGGGGGGACCCGTCTTAGGGGGCCAGGGGGTGGGTGTTTATATCAAGTAGATGATCCAAATGTTTCTGCCCCAGAACTGGTTGGCTGGCAGGATGGAGCATCTCTTGGATGTTCCAGACCGACACGGATTGGCTCAAGCCCCGGACTCAGACGCCTTAAGTATGTCTTGAAAGAAATTATGTTTGGAAAGTGATCCATGAGGACTAAACCACAGGGTTATGGAATCGGGGTATTTTGTTATTAGACGTATAAATGTTAAAATGAGTTGCAAAGTCTTATATTTTGTTTGATTACTTATGATTCAGGTTAGGGCTGGGTAGGGTTAAGGTCGTCATGTTGGGATGAGAGTTATCCCCTTTGATATAGATAGACAGTCCCCACATAGATACAATTACAAATCCGTGTGTGTGTGTGTGTGTGTGTGTGTGTGTGGGTTTGCATAGATCACAAAGAACAGTTTTCAGTGAATGGACAGACATCTTTTGAGGTCCCCATTTGTATATCCTCAATTTTATAAAAATCTGTGAATGCAATCAAAAAAGTAAAAATGCCAAAAGTCTTGTATTTTGCTTGGTTGCTTATGGTTAAGGTTAGGGATGGGTTGAGGTTAAGGGTGTCGTGATTGGGATTTAGGGTTTTTCCCATAGAAATGAATGGACGGTCCCCGTTTAGATAGGAAGACCAACTTGTGTGTGTGTGTGTGTGTGTGTACGTGCAGCGGGTCTGACCGCGTTCCGTGAGATGGGCGGAGGTATTACTGAGTTTCCACCACTAGATGGAGCCCGGGCATTTGTTAACATGCTGAGGGAAAGGCTGGTTTGTATTAATAGTGTCCTACAAGTTCTTACAATGTGGTGGAGTAATTAAGTCATGGTTTTTGATGTTGTGTATTTTTACAGGAGTACAATATAGTAGTTGTTAAAAACCGTTCTTTGTAAATAACATCTTGTTCCTTTCACTGCAGTCGCCAAATGTAGCCGCAAGCGTTCAATCTCTGACCAATTTCTTTGCCTTTAAAGTGGATTGTTTGCACCATAACGTAATATTTTTTGAATGCAAATTACAGCTATCGTTTGTTCAAGTCTGCCAGGTGAAGGTGCTTATCGCTTCGTTCGAAAATCGCTGCCATCTAGTCATAAATTCACTAGCAATTACTGCTTCCCTATTGCAGCCGCTCTTATCTTTTGATAAATATTTACCTCCCCTGGTTACGGCCCGGAACCGGACAATACGCGTCCTTGACCAGTATTTTCACACCTAAATACAGAATATCTTCGGGTCAAATAAACACATGAAATGCAAAGGAAAAGCCTTCGGATAAACACTTGCGGACACACACAGATAAGAAGCGCTCAGGTTGTTTTAGTTGGGCGGACAGATGTGTTTTTACGAGACATCGGACTGTATTTTCACACGGCCTAATGTAAATAGATTTTCATGAGGAATGCTTATTACAAATAGTGTATCCGACACCTACACCAGCCCTTAAAACAAGCCCCGGGCGGTGCGTGACTCTGAAAAGAGGGTAACAAATTTGCACATCTTACAAAAGGCAATAAACATTTCCCAAGACCAAGGCGTATATGGGGGATTCCCCCTCCTTTAACGGGACAGACGCCTTAAGACGTTATTTATGGCATCGTAGAGCCGACTGACAAATTCGACACTGCAGTAGGTTCAGTTGTTTTTCGCCCCAAGGGGAAAAGAAGTGTCTCTTTTCATACATCTAATGGACAAACTTAAGTGCTTATTATGCTTCCAGTTGATGTAAATAGTAATTAACGGGGTAAAATGAACTGAAAATCGAATCCAAAACATCTGAACATTCTGAAAATTTAAATATATAAATATAAACTGATAGTTAATAATAATATATAAACAAATGGTGCATGGCGGACATGAAGTAATCTGAAATAGTTTCTCATTCATAAAGTGATGTCAGATGCGCACCGGATCCCTGATAGGGGCTTTAAACTGAAGGCGGCTGGTCTCTGGTTGGTTTTTTGTTTATTGGGCTGTGTGTCTGGGACGGGTGGGCTGGCCTTGGACTCACTACTGGCGGAGGAGGGGGGTAGAGATCAGCTCAGTCCGAGTCTCAGTAACAGGCGCGCGGCAGGAGAGGAGCTGGCTGCCAGTTTCGGGATACTCTTCAGTCTCCGGACAAAGTGAATCCGCCAGATCTGCGAGCAGCCAACACGTCCATAATCCCATAAACCAGCCGTGACTCTACAGGAAACCTACGGAAAACAGAAACGGGCAGCTCTGTGTTCATTTCAGTCCCAGCCTCACCGTCCTCTCACTATTATATATTATTATTTTTCTGTGTTTTTGCTTTTTGACATTTTCAATTTTGACCACAACGCGTCTACATCATTATTTTTGAAAGACTGTCCCAGCTGAAGAATCCTAACTTTTCAAAACCAATTTAAACATTTGCGCAAGGTAGGATTTTTATTGTATTTTAATTTCTTGCACGGCGCGTTAAGTGACTTTTTGCTCTAAGTTATGCTCATTGAAGTTGCGTTTGGTTTACAACTCACAGTAAACAAAGTATACCGCTAAGTGATCCCATAAGCCCATAAACCGATTCATATATTAGTGACTTATAAGTGCGATCGCGTCCTTTAACTAAATGAATTTTCTCTTTCTGTGATGTATGATGTGTGGTTTGCACGGTCGGGACATACTGTGGAAATGATTGCAGAAAAACAAAGCAAGACTCTGAATGAAGAGAGCCATTTCCCTTTGAAATTGCTGCCAGATGAAGGGGAAGGAGTTTTGTGGTTTACAACTCTAGGAAGTTAAAGGATTTCAAACACATTTCAATCAAGTCGCAGCTAGCATGACTTATTAATTTGGGTTTTCCAGTTTGGATGCGTATCAGTGGCGCGGGATTGGACGGGCAGCTGCTTTAAACGCACTCGCAGCCGGAATGGGCCGCTCCGGCTCGGGTACGAGAGCATCGCGGGGACCGGAGTTCCGAGGCGCACGGCATCCGTCCAGACCAGCTTCCCAAAATGCGCTTAAATGGTCCTCATAAACCCTGACTACTAAAACTCTTTAAATGTTATTCCCCTTCTTACTTTTTTAAGCTCTGCGCGGTATTTTTTTTTTATTACGCCGCACACCTGCAACACCACTGACCGGTTCTGCTTCACTAAGAAACCTTTTAAATGACTGCGTTTGATCCATATGGTAGCCTAACGCATTGGTAAATTTATTAGGATAGTACTTTACGACTTATCTGAAAAAGTATGGATGATATAAAACTAAAACGCGTTCATGATAGTTTCATTAAACAAAAAATGTTTTATTAAAACTAGATTATTTTGGTTAACTGAGTTTATATTATGAAAAAAAACCTGTTAGAAATTAGAAATCGATGTTCCTCTAGTTGAAGAAAAACATAGTAAGCGTATATATTTTAAATCAAAAGTGATGTTTTTCTTTTCCCATCAGTTTTCAGCTATTTGAACAATTAAGAATTGAAAATTACTTTAAAATAATAATTCAAAACAACTTTCCGCTTAGGTGTTTTAAAGATAGCGAACGCAACGTTGCCTTTAGTGAAATGGTTATTCGGGATTTTGCTCCGTTTCTGCGATGGTGAATCACTGTGCAGCGCTCCGTTTCGCTCAGCTTTCCCACATAGTTTTATTTCTGGAGAATAGATGATGAACAAAAAGGTCTGAAAACGGGGATGTCTGTGTCGCATACCGTAACTAAATCGCCATTTGCATATGAAAACTGGCGCTGAAAGCATTCCTCCAGTGGAGCCTTCGCTGTTTATGCATCCCAAAAAACTCCGCTACTGAAAGCGCCCGTCTATGCACTTTTAAACACCCCATAACCTTTGTGTAGGCAGCTGGAAAATATTTATGCCGTGTATGTTTGTCTGTAAACATGGACCGGGAGGACGGAGGACATAAATTAAGACAGTGGCAGGTTTATTGCGATAGTTTTGCAAACATTTTTGAAGGCAGACTTGCGCGGCGAGACCACCTCGCGCTTGGACATGTAATGTAAGTGCTGCCAGGTGCAAAGTGTTTGCGCCTTACCGACCAAGCATTATTGAATCACTTTCCAAGGGGCGTTGCTGCGTCCCTTCTTGATAAATGGCTTGACATGGAGTGCATGTTTTCCCATGGGCATTTTTGGTCGCGTCCCGTGTGATCTCCTCCTGTCACAAAGGAGATGCGAGGACGAGATCAGTCTGACTTCGCCGGGCGCCTGAGTGAAAGGCTCGTTTGTACGGGAGCGTTAGAGAGAGATCCTCTGACCCGATCCAAGCAGGGCGCGACATTCACCATAAAGTCGGTAAGAGGACGGATACAAGCTCATAACGAAACAGTTTGCACACGTATTTATCACAATGTTATATTACCCCATAACCAATACTGGATATAGACTGCCGGCTCGGGTGTCATCTTCTGAGTTGGCGCAGACTTGGCAGCCAGTTGATTTCTGGGGGCAACGGAGGTGAAGCTTTCCTATGGAGCCGCATGGGCTTTGACCAGTACTGCTCAGAACCAAGTAATGGAACTGTCAAGTGCGGGTCATGGAATCTAAGATTGTCACTGTCCTGGATCGGCCCAGAGTGCCAGCCCAGACAAATCTCTCAGTCTCCACGTGGTTCAGTTCAGATCCATAGTCCCATCATATCAAAGCCATTTTGGTCGCGGCTGGCTCCGCTTTGTCTGCATAGAGATGCGATGTGCAGGGCCCCCTTTCTCTGGCACTGAGGTGAGTCCGCTGTCATCACTGGGGAGGTGGGGGTTCTGGCTGGCGGAGAGCATCAG
>JAABNX020000090.1:20051663-20066155 GCA_015163995.2 Mormyrus lacerda | reverse complement strand
CCCCCCCCCCCCCCCCCCCCCCCCCAACTGCATCAGACCTTAATGTCCTCCTTGTATTACTGACACAAGATTGCCAGTATTAAGAAGCAAATACAATTTTGAAAATCAATGTTATTTCTGCACTGCAGTTTTCACAAACACGTGTCTCACTCCGATTTCTTCTTTAGACCGTCTTGCTTCCACAAGCCTGATTATTTTTTCCCGTCGTTCACTTTTCTTTTCACCAACTGAATCGGCGACTCCACCGCCCTGCGCACTCACATTAACAGTCTGTCGAGAAAATGTGCTTATGTCTGTGTTTTGTCTTTTCCCAGCACACATATATATGTAAATGTAAATAATAATAATAATAACATATAAGATTCAGACCCAATTGACATACAGTTTTGCAAACTGCAGCCTGGCTCTTCCTCCTTTCACCCTTGTTTTCTGGGACTTCAGTCCTGCTTCTTGATATGAACTGTCCTAGCAGTGCACTTCACACCTGCACTTAATGTTTCCCATTCCTTTTGAAGGTCACTTGATGTCATCCTATGATTTATGACAAACTGTCATATAAGTTAACAGTCATCTCTGGCATTAGAAAGTCGCTTCCACACTGTACCTGGCTGGTTTCTGGTCGTTCCCAGTGTCTCCTAATTCACCTAGTTCTTGTGTCCTGCTGCCTTACAAATTTTGAACCTGGAAGCATCCTGCTGCTCAGCGTATCCTCATGCCAGCAGAATCACGATTAAACCAGGATTTAAAAATGCAGATTCTTAATTTTCCCCTTGTATTTAGGGGTCGACATAGGCGAGGCCATAGATGTTGTCACGAGGGCAAACCCCCAAGCGCCCCGCTCCCAGAATGCCCCTGAAGTGATCAAATGACTTGCTTGAGATCCCACAATGCCTTGGCAATTATGTGAGCAATGAGAACTCACGGTGAGCCCAGTCTTCCCGGAAATGGATAAAATGGAGAGAGGAGACTCCAGGGGGCACCTCAGAGAAGTACATAAAGGTGTCATATGCTACGCCCCTCTAGGTGAGAGTGTTTTCTGAGCAAACCCTGGTGGATGCGGTTTGTGTGCGGTGAGGGAGTGTATGTTTTTGGGATTGGGTGGGGCAGGATGGGTAGTGAGGGCGAAGACTTCTGTGGATGCTCAGAGCCCAGGGCTTGCTGATTTCTGGGACAGGAAGCCGAAGCATAGTTCAGGAACAGGAACAGGAACAGGACGATTATAGAGCAGACAGTCATCCTGGAGATCTGCAGAACCATGTGCCAATGTTTGGGATTCAGATTAGGAGAGGGAATACATATTACAAATGGTGCTTCCTCAGCTTGTCCGCCTGTGTATCCCCTACGATGCATTATTCACAAACCTATAAGACCATGCATGCCACACAGGCAGAGAGAACTGCGGATGTGGTGCAAGAAAACGCAAGGGAAGGTTTATCTGTTTGTGCCATCAAAGCTCATCATTCGATCTCAAATACATCTGGCCACAATCTACCCCCCCCCCCCAAAAAAAAAAACAAAGATGGTTCCATGAATAACAAAATATGTTTTTTTCATATAAATTGAATAATTATTCATCAAGAACCCATTTTGTGCTGCAACACTAAACTAAATCAAGATATATTATAGTCACGTAAATATTAGTGGTCAAACTTAGTTATGTTAGTGTGATTTAAGTTAACAGTAGTCATGTGGAATCATGTCCTGTTACCATCAACTGAGAATCTCTACACAAGCCGTACAGACGAATCTTTACCCCAAGTAATCAAATAAAGGACATTTAGGTCAAATCTTCAAAAGAAGTAAGTCAATAAGATAAACAGGGGTTGTAAACAGCATTAAGACAAAGCTGATTAAACATTAGCGGGCTGTAAGTGGCTGGTGAATTACGTGCTGGAAGCGCCAGGCACGCACACACACGTACGCAGGAGCATTCACTACATCGTGCATCCACGCGGACCATGCACCGAGGCACACGTGAACATTTACGCACACAGACACGCAGGTACAGATGCACGCATTCCTGCGAACAGATCACCAGCGAACTGGATCGCATCTGTCTGGTCTCCGATGTCTCGCGATTCTCACGCAATCAGGCTGGATTTAGATAAATCGGGTCTCATTTTGTGCCTTTGTGTTTAAACTAACTGTCGTCATCCTCCCGGATGATTTTATATGAGGTAATTAAAACAGAATTCACACTGTGGCAGATGTTTGCTGACTCCTTTGATTCGTGTTCCCCTGCGCAAAGCACCGACTACAGTAAGGAGGAGGGGCGCATATCCGATCCATCCGTCCATCCATTTTCAAACCACTTACTGTAATGTAAATCCACAGAACTGCTCTCCGCATCACCTCTTTGGAGGTTTCATTTCCAGCTCCGGGCTAGTCTGGACGCTAGTGGCAGCAGGACATCCGTATCTGTCATCTTGCCTCCAGAATGACTGAATTCCTTTCCCGGCACAGTACACTTGAGCAGTTTAGTGCACGGTGGCTATTTTAAATCTAGTTTATGTTTTTTGTTGTATGACAAACTATCTGTTCGTTCGCATGTCACACAGCTACTTTCGGGAAGAATTTGACCCCCTCCAAAGAAACGCCACATAGCCTACCTTCCCATTTGCATTGATTGCACTCGTGAATATATATTTTGAGCTCAGATTCTGACCCGGGAACAGTGTTAGTAATAACTGACCCCCACCCGCTCAGCTGAGCACTAGCTGTGCTAACTGATTTGGGTTTTATGAGGGTCATTGTTAATTGTTACCCAGATAGCATCATGTTATTGTTTCAACGTTGAAATATAGTTAAATGCGTTGAATTATGGTCAGTGTTGTTATCAGCGTTGAAACGGAATTGATTTTTGGTCAGATTTTCAATATTGAAAAACTGATGGAGGCAAAACCTTGACTCAATGGTAATATAAAGTGAAAGATTGAAGATCAACGTTGTTTCAACCTTGATATGGAATCAATGTCATTCAGTGCTATCTGGGTAGCGTTTATAAGCCTACAAAAACAACACATTTTTCTCTGTCTACATTTAAATGATTTATTTTTCCTTTGCATTCAGAATATGTTTATATTATAATTTGGATTTTTTTTTTTGGACTGGGATACTATCTGGTCTAAATAAATAAGCACACCACTCTTCATTTGCGGTGATAATGTTTATATAACTATTGCAAATATTGTCACATTATCAAATTGGCCCCTACGAGTGTCTCTTACGCTGGGTGAAATTTAAGTAGTTGTCGGGGAAATCTGAGGCACGGGCTGGAAAATAACGAATAGACGACAGAACCTCAGATACCAACGACACTAAACGGTTATAGAAACACCGCGAGAAATATCCGATTAAATCAGCAGCGCCAGATGACTCGCGGTATCGCGCACTGAGCGCCTCCTTACAGCTACAATATGCAGGAGTATAATGAAAGGAAAACGCAGGATGGTCCCTCTCACTCTTTTCTTCCTCTTCTTCAGATCCGCGGCACCCGCCGGGGAGCGGCCGGCTACGGAGCGCTCCTCACGCCGGTATGCGCTCAGCCCCCCGGCCCCAAAACTTTCAGCCAATCAGAGGGCGCAGCCGCCCCGCATGCAGCAGGAACAATATGGAAGTAGGATCTGGGCTGGGATCCGAAACGCAGCTCGCAGAATAACCCACAAACAGACCAAAAAGAGAAAGAAAACGAGAGAAAGCAACCACTGTCGTTTCTTATTAATGTACCATCCACTGTCACGATAGGCAATGGCAATGCTGGGTATGTACGTGCCAGACAGGTTCGCTCTGAAATCCTCTAAGGTCCAAGACGGGATCGGGCTTTACACCGCCAGACGGGTGAAAAAGGTTTGTTCAGCGAAATAAAAAAGAAGAGAGTGATTCGTACGAGCCGAGAGCAGAGTTACGGGCTTTTTGCGGTTAGTTTGCACACAGGGCAGCGCAACTTTGCGGCATAGCGTGTCCAGTCCGGGACGGCGCGTTTGCGGGGCTGGAGTGCCACGTATCAGGTCCGCCGTGCGCTCTAAGATGCGGGCATGCCCGACTGCCCGGCCAGTGCTTTCGCTTCCCGGCTCTCCCGCTTTCCCTTCGCGCAGGGAAAGTTTAGCAGCCCGCGGGGGGGGGGGGAACGGCAGATGATTACGTCCCGATATAAAGCTGTTACGTTCACTTCAGGAATGCAAATCCAAGTGCATAAAAGACCCTTGTCATTTATGCATCCATCGGGGGGGGGGGGGCACTTATCTACAGTGTGTATAAGAAACCGAAGTTTCCATGTATGACGTGTCTATGAGGTTATGACGTTACATGAGCTGTGTTTTTTTTTTTCTTTTACTGTACCATTACTTAGTGTGGGTGACTCTTTCAGGGGGAGAAGTTTGGGCCCTTTGCAGGGGAGAAAAAGATGGCCAGCGAGCTGGACGACAGCATGGATACACGGCTGATGTGGGAGGTATGTTGGTGTCGGAGCTGGCCCACAAACTCTGTCACCATTAGGAGGCGGGTTCAGTGCGTCATTCTCTATACCTGTATACCTGGTGTGTTAACTGAATCTGTCGCCGATAATCATTTTGTTGGATTCATGTAATTTAGGGATGACATGGAATGGAGTCTAACACTGCAGCCCCCCCCCCAGGGTTGAGGGTT
Source organism: Mormyrus lacerda (assembly GCA_015163995.2). Taxonomy (NCBI): domain Eukaryota; kingdom Metazoa; phylum Chordata; class Actinopteri; order Osteoglossiformes; family Mormyridae; genus Mormyrus; species Mormyrus lacerda. The sequence goes on along the minus strand of JAABNX020000090.1, from coordinate 20,061,511 downwards.
AGAGTCCCACTGGTGTATGTGGGTGGTATCTTGGAGTGTTTCATTTGAACTCAGAAGTTGAATTTCTGAGTCCCGTCAGAATTCCAACTCGGAAAGCCAGAGGAACCTCTGCAACCCCCGACCTCAGAATTCAAGATGGCTGTGCCCATCATCAACTGTAGTTATATACTGTCTATTAGTACTTACGTCTGATTTGTGTCTCATTAAATCAGTTGTACGCACACTCTACTGTCCAGCCTTTATCTGTGGACATCCGTCGCCATCGGCTTACTCACTGGGGGGGTATTTATGTGGCAGAAATGTGAAGCGCATTGAGACAATGTAATGTTGTGATAACGCGCTATATAAATAAAATTGCATTGCATTGCATTGCATGTTACTATGGTGTTTGTATGTGCAAAATACAGCATAATGTGTTGTTTTCTGGTATTGCTAGTTATGGCTAACAATGAATGTGACTAGTGCAGGTATTGTCAAATGATTTGTTTGGGTGTGATGTCATTCACGCCAGAGCTAAATGGAATGCGGCACAAGTTCTGCTTGCATCTGTGTAGTTTCCTCCCGCGATTTTGGGGGATCAGATTCTCTGAATAGCCCATATTGTGTGTGTGTGATAGGGGGTGTGATCTGGCTACTGTGTACTGGTCTATGCAGTAAGGAAGGAGCTCCCAGTCACACAGGGATGGGAAAGCTCGCACCATCTAGGCTGGCAGCTATACCACATTCACCCTGAAGTTACCCCGGTGTATTTCCCCCGGGGGGGGGGGGACAGGAATGCCAGGTTAATTTGAAAGTGGCAGGAAAAATTACAGTGGTCCCACTCAGGTGGAGAAGATTGATTGGGTGACATCGTATCATTATCTGTTGGCTGAGGAAACACCATAAAATAGTGCAGTACTGGTAATAATAGGCTTGGCTTGGGGCTCATAATGCACACTGTGACCCCCACCCCAGCCCACCCCCATCACTATGCGCTGATTTGGGTGGTGAGCGTAAATAAATAAATAGGGTAACAGTGGACACCCCCTGGTCCTCCCTGTCTGTGTGGATTGCAGCATGTCACAGAGTCGATTGTGTTGGGGAGGGGGGAATCAGCGGAATGAGAGGCATGATCTTTCCACACATCAATTACCGAGCGGCTCCCCCCAGGCCTAGATCCAGCGCACACCCGGTTTTTTGGGGAAGTCCCCTACACAATCCTTTCACGTCACAGGCCTTTGCCCGTTAGACATTCCCGTGTCGGAATCCTTCGCCCTCTGATCCAGCTGAACAGGTGCGAGGTGCCTTTTCGGGTGCCGGTGGTTTTTTGGTGCGATGACAACGCTCCTCCTCCGCCCCCTCCAGGTGAGAGGCAGCAAGGGCGACGTGCTGTACGTCCTGGACGCCAGCAACCCCCGGCACGCCAACTGGCTGCGCTTCGTCCATCAGGCTCCGTCTCAGGAGCAGAAGAACCTGGCCGCCATTCAGGTGAGAGTCCCGCCACGTCGCCGAGCCGCCCGCCGGCACCATCTTACTGCCATCTCCCATGCCGGTCCGCGGCGGATAAAGGGATAGATAGAGATGGAGATAGAGATGGAGAGAGGGAATGTGAGGAGGAGGGCGCGATGAGGTGCTCTGGGGAGCTTTGTTTAGTCTGAGTCTGTGCCCCGCCCCCCGAGGGGGAGGGGGGGGCGCATCCCCCATAAACACCGGTGCCTGACAGGACTGGGTTCTCGTGCTGTTCTGTGCCTAAGAGCTGATATCAGATTTCAAACTGGCCCCGGCTCAAGGGAGATAGTAGGATTTTTTTAAGGTGCGGAGGCATAAGAGAGGCCATAATTTATACAGAGGAGCCAACCTTATCATCAGCCAATGATATGTTTTGAATCGATGAGTGAAGGGGAGAGGGCACTTCAGGGGCCAATCAGCTTTCACCTTGGGGTGGTGCTCCTTGTGGCCCCTCCCCTGTATAGCACCCCAACACCCCATCACAGTCCCCCTTTTTCCTAATAAAAAGGCAAAGGGGAGAAAAAAGAACAAAAATGAAATAGGTGGAGAAGGCACCTGGGAAGAGAGGGTACTCGGTGCGTCGTTGCCGTGGATACCGCCAGCGCTCAGCACATTCCTCACCGCCCGTGAGGGTGAGTCACCTCCACCCGAGCAAGTCCCTTCCACCCCGGGGACTCCCACCTGGGAATTCTTTGTCTGGAAGGTTCCATCTGCCATGTTTCGGAAAGCACAGAATTGCCTTTCATCTTGCCTCCCCCCAGCCGGACGCCGTGAGCTCGGGACACGCCAGGCTCTGGGATCCGTCCAGCCGTGTCGTTTATTAGAGCTGTTTTCCCCAAACATATCCTGTCCCTGCAGGCTGTATCAGCACTTTGATTTCATTAGCATGTGGCCTTTTTAGACTGGCCAGTCCAGCGATGATAAATGAAAGAGTTCTGGTCTGACCTGTCCCCATAATCACGCCGGCCCTGGCGAACATCTTACTGTAACGACTTTGAACTTTCCAGGTCTGACGGGAAACCCCAAATGCTCGGGGACCTTTACGGTGGCGCCAAAGATGGAGAATTCGCCGTTTAGGTCATGCGATTCTCTGCTATACAGCGCCCAGCCCACTAGGAGCTGTAGGCGTTTTCCTGACTCACTTTTTTTTTAAACTTTATTTTCAATTAACCCTGATCTCTACTCTGTTATTGGATCCGGACTGTACAGGGAGTGAGAGTCCGTAGGCTTGGGTGGTATCTAGTGCTTCATATCGTCCAGACGTTATACCGTGGTTCGTGGTATTTTGCTGGTATTTTCAAAAGCAAATTTATTCTGGTATTGTTATGCAATCTTGCTTCATTAGGACGCCCATGGAAGTCAGAATGAGGCTTGGCGTTCGTGCATAGGGTCAGCCATTTATCCAGCACCCTGCACAGTTTTCAGAATTAAGGCCCCAACTGTAATATGAGCTTAATGCTAGCAATGGGATTCAAATCCATGACCTGCTGATGGCAGACGTAGAGTACTAAACCTATAGAGCTGCACGCCATCAAGCAATGGCTTCTGTGTGTGGGTGGGGGTAGGCTAACGCTGGGGTGGAACACCTTGGTTACGGGAGCTTGATTGTCTTCGTTGTGGAACTCCTGAACATGATGCATTATGGGATTATGCGCACGGCCCACTCACCATCTCTGGGATTGTGGGTTGGGGGCACAGTGATCCAGCCTTCTTTCTGCTTGTGCTATGTGGGTGTAGTAGGATTAGTGTTTTGGTCAGCCTGGGGCTTGTGTGTATGGGGATTAGGCCATGATGCCGCTGTGATCAGGACAGAGACGCTGCCCCCACCCCCTTAAATCCTCACGTTCTTATTGTTCCTAAAGGTCACACCTGGGCAAACCGCAGTCATACATAATCCTGACTGTAAACCAAGCAGTTATCTGATATGTCGTTTCATGTTGTTTGTCGTTTCATTCTGTTTGCCGCCGCACTTTCATTCGTGTAAGTAAACAAGCAGACATGTTCTGCGATGTCTTTCAAAGGATAAGCCTTCGGATGTAATCCTGGCTTTGGTTTCCCACTCTACAGTGCCATTGAGGTGTTGACATGACATGACATGTTTCGCGTTGCATTTCGCTTCAGTTCAGTTTGTTTGTATATAGCGCCTTTCAGTCCAAGGCACTTGACGAGAGCGGTTGGCAGTGTATTATTACATCCGTACATGCTGCGTGAAACGGGGAAAAAAACCGGGGCGAGGGACAGAACGAGTGCCAGAAGACAGCAGAGGAGGACGATGTAATTGATTCAAACCACATTATTGTTAATTGAGTAACACTGTGGGAGACATTTGTAAATGCAATGAAGCTAGCTGATAACCAATGACTGTCTAGAAGGAAAGTAAGTAATTGTGAGAAAGTAAATTGTTACTGTGTCGTTAAGAGGAAAAGCATCTCAGACGTGTTGTGCTTTGAATGATGTTTCTGCTGCTTAAGACAGAGAGCAAGCTGTGTGTTTGTATGTTGTTCTGCTGTCTTGCCCATAATTCCACATGGGTGCCCAATAAATTTCCCTGTTTATAAAATTCCTATGGGTATGTTTGCCTTTAAGGATACTGCCCGGTGGTGAAGGGTGGGAAAGTATCTGTTTAATCTGACCGTGTCTCAGACTGCACCCCTCTGGTCATCGTGACCGTGTTTCCATGGTGTTACCATAGATACAGTGATGACTGCAACTGTGACCAAAAGTCTGGCCAAAAACGGTGGCGGAGATGTAGTTTGGGTCAGTCGCTGAGGTCCCCTGCAATGCAGCCTGGGAAATGTAGCATAGAAGGTCTGATTAGGAATTGCCACATGTTTGGCAAAGCAGGAATACCAAAAGAGCCTGTCTAACTGAGGTGTGTGTATCAGTGCTACACACTGAGCCACCACCACGTCATCATCATTATTATTGTTATTGACATGATGACATTATGTATATATTCTGCATCCCCAATGATGTCAATGAGGTTCTAAGTCTGTTCATTGTGAAACGGCATGAGTGGTTCTGATCTCGTCTGTTAGCTGCCAGCCCGATCCGGAGGGTGTTCTGACGGCCCGTTTGCGGTCTCTGTAATTCCAGGTTTCTTATTTTTTTTAGCAGAACCACTCCGACCCACTTTCGCTCCAGACACCGTTTAAGTTTCTCACCCGACGTGTTCAGACAGAAGAGCCTTCAGCTAAGATGAGAATTTTCCCCCACTTGGGGGTGGGGGGGTGGGGTGGGGGGTAAGTCCTCTCCTGTTCTTAAATGCTCTCCTCAGGGTAGAAATTATGGTTATCAAACTAATAATTGGATGGGGAAGAAGAAAAACACCGTCAGAGGCATCCAAGCGTGGTTTCCAGCAGGTCTGCAGAGGAACAAACATGTCCTGGGTGGAGAAGCTTGCTTGGGGGGGCCGAAATGCGGAAAGAAAATATGAAAAGCAGTGTGAGTCGTCTCCGAGTGAGTGTGGCGGGGTGTCCGAGCGAGAATACTGTCTGAAAGGGCCAGTGTATGAATGCGCAGGACAATGAATTGGAAGGCAGGGAGATTAAAATCCCGGCGAGTATCGACTGACAGACGACGGGCAGCAATACCTGTGGCTGTCACAGGTTTGAGGTTAGAAAAATACTGACGTTTATGGAGCACGTAAATTCAATTCAGACAGACTGCGGAATATTTTTTATAAAAAATAGAACGGCAAATTCTTTTAATGACATAAGCAGATTAAATGTTTTCCAAACGGCCAATTTTGTGTTTTATGTGAGTGCAGCTTCTTCAAGATCGATATGAGTTTGATGATAATAAAATGAACAGAACATGTTTTTTTTCTGACTGTGGTATGTAGTACATACACATCTTGCCATTTTGGGTTGTCTCCATCTTAGGATGGAGAGAACATTTTTTACCTGGCTGTGGATGATATTGATACGGACACAGAGCTCCTGATTGGCTACCTGGATAGTGACATGGAGGAGGATGAAGAAGAGGAAGAGGAGGAGGTAGTGAAAGATGAGGATGAAAACAGCAGGGAGGCCAAGCACGTGGCAGAATCAGGTAAAGTGTGAACTGACTCAGATTTGGGATCAATGCCCACATCCGGAAGGTTGTGGGTTTGAGTCCTGTTGTATCATTGATGGGCCCTGCAGCTGAATAAATAAATGCGGTATATGCTGGTCCTTAGATGTGATGATTAAGAAGGAGGACCACCCATGCCTGCTATGTGAGAGCAGCTTCCCCAGTGAGGAGGTGCTGGCCGCCCACCTGCAGAGCCTTCACCAGCGGCCCAGCGGTGACGACAAGGAGTTCAAGTGCCGCAACTGTGGAAAGAGGTTTCCTGTCAAGCAGGCCCTGCAACGACAGTGAGTCTCAGCCATGCTTCTCACTGTGTGTACATATGTGTGCCCGTATATACCTGAGTGTGTGTCTTATATGTATTTGGGTGTATATACCTGAGCGTGTGTGCTTAAGTATTTCTGAGTGTATATACCTGAGTATGTTTGCCTGTTTATATCTGAGTGTACTGTATTTCCCTGAGTGTGTGTGCCTGTATATACCTGAGTGTGTATGCCTGTATATGCCCGAGTGTATATACCTGAGTGTGTTTGCCTGTATATATCTGAGTGTATGTACCTGAGTATGTGTACCTGTATATACCTGAACGTATATATTTGAGTGTGTGTGTCTATAAATATATCTGAGTGTACATACCTGAGTGTGTGCACCTGTATATACTTGAGTATATATACCTGAGTGTGTGCGCCTGAAAATATATGTGAACGTGTATATACGTTCATATATATATATATGAGTGTATATACCTGAGTATGTGTCTATATATACCTAAGTGTATATATCTGAGTGTATATACCTGAGTGTGTGTACCTGTATATACCTGAGTGTGTGTTGCGGTATATCCCTAAGTGTATATATCAGAGTGTGTGTGCCTCTATATATCTGAGTGTGTATGCCTATGTGTGTATGCCTGAATATACCTGAATATGTGTGCCGGAATATACCCGAGTATATATACCTGAGTATGTGTGCCTGTCCATATCTGAATATGTGTCACAATATGTAGCTGTACACAGCTGAGTGTGTGTACGTGTATGTAGCTGTACGTATCTCAGTGTGTACGCCTTTATATAGCTGAATGTGTGTGTCTGTATTGAGCTGAGTGTGTGCACCTCAGTGTTTGTGCTTGCACCTGAAGATATACAACTGCGTGTACGTGTATATGCCTGAGTGGATTTACCTGTATGTTCTTGAGTGTGGGTACCTGTACATACCTGAGTGCATGTTCCTGTATTTAGCTGAGTGTATACACCTGTATGCAACTCCATATACCAGAGTGTATACACCTGCATGTACATAAATACTTGAGTATATACACCTGTATGTACCAAAGTGTATTCACTTATATACATCTGTTTAAAGAGTGTATACACCTGTAAGTAGCTGTTTAAATCAGAGTGTATACACCAATATGCACCTGTATATATACCACATGGACAACAGTACTGGGACAATTTAATTCAGTTGTTTCCTTCGGACCCATTGCCACAGGTGTATAAAATCAAGCCTCTAGCCATGCAGTCAGGTTTATAAACATTTGTGATGTCATGGGATGCCACCATTGCAATGAGTCAGTTTATAAAATTTCTTCCCAGCTAAATGTTCCACGGTCAACTTTAAGTGGTACTACTGCAAAGTGTAAATGTTTCGGTACGGCAGAAACTCAGCCAGGAAGTGGCAGATCGTGTAAATTCACAGAGCGGAGTCGCGGACTGCTGAGACACATGGTGCGTAAATGTCGCCACCGTTCTGTTCGCTTAATTCCGAACTCCCTCTGGCATTAAACTCGGCAGATGAACTGTGCACTGGGAGATTCATGGAATGGGCTTCTATGGCTGAGCAGCTGCATGCAAGCCTCTCATCAGCAAAGGCAATGCCAGGTGTCGACTGGAATGGTAAAGCACACCACCTCTGAGTTCTGGAGCAGTGGAAATGTGATTTGTGGGGTGACGTATCACGCTTCTCTGTCAGGCAGGCTGATGGATCAGTCTGGGATTGGCAGCTGTTAGGAGAACATTACCTGCCTGACTGCATTGGGTCAACTGTAAAGCTTAGTGGAGGAGGGATAATGGTACGGGGCTGTTTTTCAGAGGCCGAGTTAAACCCCTCAGTTCCAGTGAAGGAAACTCTTAATGCTTCAGCAAACCAAGACATTTTGGACAATTCTATGCTTCCGACTTTGTGGGTCCCTGTATGAGTTCTTTTATCCTCTAGCATGACTGTGCCCCAGTGCACAAATCAAGGTCTGTAAAGACGTGGTTGGGTGACTTTGGTGTGGAAGAACTTGCCTGGCCCACATCAAACACCTTTCAGATGAACTAGAAGGCAGACTGTGAGCCAGGCCGTCACGTGCAGAAGTTGTGCCTGATCTCACAAATGCTCTGGGCAAAAATTCCTACAGACTCACTCCATAAACTTCTGGAAAGCCTTCCTAGAAGAGTGGCAGCTGTTATAGCTGCAAAGAAGGGACCAACTCCGTATTGATGTCTATGGATTTAGAATGCGGGTGTAATGGCCAGGTGTCCCAATACGTTTGCCCATTTAATGTACCTGAGTGGATTTACCTCTGTGCACCAGTATGTACCGGTATATAGCTGTGCTTGCTACTGTTTTATGGATGTGTATATCGGAGTGTATGCTGTGCACCTTTACTTACGCCCTTACTCCCCCCCCCATGCCCCCAGTGTGCTCCACTGCTCCGACAGCCTGAGCTCCGCTGGTGACGGCACCCAGGTGCACCAGTGCGCTCTGTGCCAGAGCACGTTCAGCTCTGAGTCCAGGTAGGCCACACCTCACAGTTATTGCACAGCCTCCCTGGCTCCCCGCCCCCACTTCACCAGACTGCTTGTCTCCCCCCCCTCCCCAGCTTTGAGCAGCACAGGGAGGCATGCAAAGGGGATGCCAGGTTCATCTGCAAGGCAGAGAGCTGCGGGAAGAGGTTCAAAAGCAAGGAGTCCCTCAAAAAGCACAAAGGGAATGTGCACACAGGTAGGTGGGACATTCATCATGCTGGTGGGCGGGGCATTTATCATATGGCTGGCTGGGGCATCTATCATGCTGGTGGGCGGGGCATTCATCATGCTGGTGGGCGGGGCATTCATCTTGCTGGTGGGCGGGGCATTTATCCTGTGGTTGGGCGGGGCATATACAAATAGGTTGGCCACTTGTTTTCTTCTCCTCTGATATGTCATGTCTGAATTGCTTGTATTGGGCTGAGCTGCCTGGTGGTTTTGGGAGTCAGCAGCGTGACGTTACGCAGCTCGGGACGCTGCACGGGAATTACAGAATGACAGGCAACAGCAAACACTCAGCTGGCTCCTGATCTGTTTTGGTGAAATCCCAGCCGGCGTGGAAACAAAACATTTCCGAAAGCTCACCGGCCAGCCCCAGGGAAACAAATAAACATAAATTTAATCCTCATGTCTCTTTCTGATCTCGACCTTCTAATGCAGTTGTTACCCAGCACAGTGACATACCGTAAACAGTAAGTTGGGTACTGACTGGTCTGCATGTAGATGGCATGCCGCTTCCTGCCGGGAGGTGTCCATCTATTTTATCCGCTTCCTCGTAAACACGGCATGTCATTCCCGGGATGGGAAATGGGGAAGCAGCTTCCGATGTCTATCTACTTGGTGAAGCTTACGATAACTGGGCCTGGGGTAAATTTAATAGCTTTGTATTATTACAAACAGCACTGCTGCTTGACCTTAATTAATTAAGCTGCCCCTCTGTAATTAGTGCGGCTGAGATTACATTGATTGCTGTCTTACAGTCTCAAAGCTTTTCCTTGTTATTTTGGAGTATCGCAGAGTAATAATTATATCCTCAGCCAGATCATCACTCTCATCCCCCGCCGCTACTCCCCCATACCCTGCCATATAGCGGGGAGTCGGGCGACATGGGCGTGTAAACGAGAGCCAATCAGCAGAGCCGCTCACTATGAGACGTGACGTTTGCCAATGGCCAGTGTGTGTGTGCGCCTTCGTCTGCTTGCTTAGGTCTCATTGCATCATTGATGCCACGAGTGACCCATAATTTAATTATCTGTGCTGTTATTTACTTTGTGAATCAAGGAGTGGGGCCACAGGGGGTAATTGCCTCAGCTGAAAGCCGATTGGCTCTCTCCACTGTCACTCAGCAATTGAAAACGTATCATTGGCTAATAAGGTTGGCCCCTCTGTATGAATCATGGCCCATTTTTTGCTTCCCACCTCAGTTAATTTTATAAGCTGGGGGGGATGCACTTATCAGGAACTGGGACCAGGGACAGTGTGAGGTAATTTCTCTGG
>JAABNX020000090.1:19967363-19983211 GCA_015163995.2 Mormyrus lacerda | reverse complement strand
CTCAGTATGGGGAGAGATGCCAAACAAACCAGGGAGAAGTTGCTGGACACAGCCCCCACATCACTGCATTTTGAGGACACGCACACACACAGGGATTTACCTAGGTATTTTGATCCCCCTAAAAATATGTTACAATGGCCCCCCCCTGCCCAATTTTACATGCAAATGCAAGAATTCTACAGCCCCTATAAAGTAACCTTAACCCCTACCCAGCCCTAACCATAAGCATAAGTAAAAAAGCAAAGTGCTAGATCTTTTTGTATTTTTAGTTTTTTCATTGCAAGTCACAATTTTTTATAAAATAGAATTTTCCTTTATGGGAACTAGAAAACTGGTCCCCGTAAGGGGAAAAAACGGCTATTCATCACGTTGTGGGGACATTTGGTCTAGGTATGCCTGGACCATAGACACACACACACACACATCTATGTATGAGTATATATATGGAGAATAATAGTCCCACTGGGATAGGGGCAGCGACCGTAAGCACAAGCAGTTCACAGTGTCAGTGTGAATCCGACACAAGAGGTGTCCAGCTTTCTGTTTTATGAGGGTGAAGGAAGAACAGTCTTTGGCTAAGGAGGCATTTCTGCCCCCCTCCTCTTTTCTCCTGGCCCCCATCCTGCCCCCTCTTCCCATCTCCTAAATCTGACGGATCGTCAGAGGTGAAAGCTGGGCTCGTCATTCTTGACCCCCACCGCAGCTTTAAGCGCCTCACTCTCTCCACTGACTCCCATTTCCGTGTTGACCCCACAAAATCGAACCCGTAAATACTATTTTTGGGGTCTCAGCCTCCCTTCATTAGTCTATTTTGCCCTCTGCGATTACTTTAATTTTCATTCTTCTTGCCACAAGGGCCCTGCCCCCAGCTGAAAGCTGATTGGTCGACCAGAGTGTCCCCTCCCCTGTCACTCACCAATTAAAAACATATCATTGGCTAATGAAAAAGTTGGTTCCCTGTGTGAATTATGTCCCCTCTTACGACTCCCACCTTACAAATCCTAGAATGGCCCCTATTCTTGCCATAAATCGAATCCCACTCTCTGCTAATCCATTTGGTTAGAGGCTTTGGCCGGACGATCAGAACATGTGGGCAGGACCTAGCATACATTGGCATGTGCTTTCTGGAACCCTGACATGAGCAGAATCCCATTGGGATGATGCCGTCTCATCCAGTTACAGAGAAACCCCTCTGCCCTGAGTGTAGGAAGCGCAGTAGTTATGCAGTTGCAGCGATAATACGCCATCCTATTTTTCCCTCCATTTTCCAAGAACTATTGTGGTGAGCTTGGAACCTATCCCAGCGTGCACCGGGTCCAAGACAGACTACACACACGCGCGCTTTCACTCTCAAGGCAATTTGGAGACATCAATTCACCTAAACCGCATGTCTCTGGACCGCGGGGGGAAACTAGAGCACTTGAAGGAAACCCACGCCGACATGGGGAGAACATGCAAGCTGCACACGCACAGTCAGGGGGCAGGAACCAAACCCACAGCCCTGGAGGTGTGTGGCCACAGCGCTGCCCACTGAACCGCCGCACCAAATATCCTACCAAAATATAGATGTCAGAACGTCTAACGCTTATGTGTCCGGACATCATTCATTCCTTCTGGGTGGGGAGTTACCCTACGCTGCATTTAAACTGCTAGATTTTGCAGTTCACATACCTAACGGGAAGATACAGTTTAAAAAACAAACTTCATCCATTGATGAACATGCAGGAAATCAGTATTGACATTCCTCAAATTCCTAACCGGACTGAGGATCGGTGCCGTTTAAGTGGCAGCTTATGGTGTAGCGTCACAGTAGTTCGTGAGTGTCACGTGTCATGCAGGGGGTGTCGGAGGAGGGCAGGTTTGAGCCCCCCCAGGGCTGACTCACGGCAGTTCCACTCAAAGCACGAGAATGTCGTATTCGGCGGGAGAAAACTCCTCGCTAGAATGCAGGGGCCGTCCCAGACAAAGGGGTGCTTGTTCGGTGCTCGAAGGCCAGGAGAGCCCCCCCCCCCCCCCACCAATCAGGCCTTCTGACGATGCGTGATGACAGGCCCGTCCCTCCCCTGTCTGCTCCCTCCCATCAGGTGGTCAAACTCCAGAAAAGTCTGTGTGAAAAGTAAGCCAGGCCATGCTGTGCTGTGAATGAAATGAAATGATTCTTTATTGGCTATTTGCACAAGTCTGAGTGCCGGTTCCTCGGAATGCGTTAGTTTAAACATATTCCATTTCACTCTTCTGTGGGACAGACTCGGGTCAGAGTGAATCTTGGGGTCTGAGCACAGGGTCAGCAAATGGAGTCCCTAGGGCATTTCGGGGGTCGAGTTAAGAGCTTTGCTCAGTGACCAAATGTCAATGTCCTGTGGGCTCCTCACATCTGCCTCACCTGCTGCAACTCCACTTCACTCTGCCCCTCTGTCTCCTACACCGTCCGATCTCCATCGCCATCCTCCTCCACCTTTCTGGTGATCTCTCCTTGGCAGAAAAAGACCTGTAAGCCTCACAGAGAGCGTTGAGATTCACTGACCCAATGGATGTGACCTTTCTGCTTCGATTTTTTGGAATTGGCAGAAATTTGATCGCGAAAGTCCACGAGTAAGAATGAATGAATGTATGAAACGCATGGTTCTTGGCGTGGGGGGTGGTTTGAATCCCAGGGTCAGCAGAGGGGTTTTGCTGTCAGGCCCTTAACCCCCAATAACTCCTTTCTGGCCCTTTCTCTCAAAGATACGAGGCTTTGGACAGAAGCCTTTGCTAAGTATATAAGGCGGGTCTGTAGCCGCGCTCATCGGAATTACTGCGTACTGCGGTCGGATCTGAGGCTTATTCACAGTGTTCGTGGAAGTTTATTCGCATTAGTGTTCTGGCTCAGCCACCACATCCACCCACCCACACACACACACACACACACATACACACGCAGGGACACACACGCGCACACACATGCGCACACACACACACATAGACATAATTGTATCTCTGTGGGGACTCTCCATTCATTTCTATAGGGAAAACTGTAATCCTAACATGACGACCTTAACCATACCCAGCTCTAACCTTAACCATAAGTAACCAAACAAAATACTAGAATTTGCAAATTTTGTTTTTTTGATTGCATTCACAGATCTTTGTGGGGACCTGAAAAATGGTCCCCTCAACATCCAAAATCAGGTTTTTAAAACATTGTGGGGAAGATTTGATCATCCACACACACACATGACTCCATCGGCTTCTGAGAAGAGGACCTCACTTTCGGGGCACAGATTAAGGCCGCTGGGATTAGCGCGCGCAGACGGAGGCCTCATCCCGGCCTCCTTGACGGACAGGACCGTGGCTGCTGCTCCATTAGCTTGTAAAGAGAGTAATGCGACGGCATGTCAGATTACTGCCACTCCTGGGGCACCAAGGGGCCTGATCCAGGATTAACGGAGGCGGGCGGAAGCGTGACATCAGCACGTCGGCTCAGAAACTGCTCGTTCTGCCTTCGCTTTTTAAAATATCCTCATTAGCTGCTGGTGTGAAACTCACTTTGGAGCCGCGGTTTCTTTAACCATTTTGTGGCCCTGTTGTCAAAATTCCCTTTTAAATTCTCTCTTTTTGGCTCACCTCAAAATGAGGGAAACTCCTACCGGGTCACCATCCCAGCTCCTGTTAGGCAAACTCACCTTTGTTCTCATGAATTGTATGATTAGCCAATGATATGATTTGAATCGGCCAGTGAGAGGGGAGCAGACATTTTGGTGGCCAATCAGCTGTCAAGTGTGGCCAGTACCTCTATATAAGACTCTGGTGCAGGTGCATTGCCAAAGAATATCAGAAGAGGGACGTGTAGAGGTTCTCTGAAGCTTTGCTTTGCTAAGCGGAGGAACTTCCATCCCTGACTGGATGTGGATGCCGTGATATGGCCTCTTCACCACAGTCTGAGGCTTAACGAGATCCACGCGTGACATCACAGGCGAGGCGCTGATGCCTGGCATCCAGAAGGAATCCTTCCCTCCCCCGGGGAAAGCTTTACGGTGCCCCTGCTGTAAACACACCTGTACCGTATGTTTGTTCTGCTCCCAGGGCCCGGTGGGAACCGGAAACCGGCTTCAGCAGAGGGTTTGTTTACTGGAGGGGGGAGGGGCGATCAGCTGGAGCCAAACAGGGAAGGTTTCACAGTGAGGATCCGGCACATTTGGCTGGCAGGTGTGGATCATGTGGGCCCCACTCGGTGGAAAAAAAAGCAGTGCAGTGCCAGTGATACCGGAGAGCACTGCATGGGACAAAACTAATGAGCAGAAAGACCTTAAAGGATTCATTCCATACATCCGATAAAAGAGAGAATACATGAGAAGGAACGTATATTTTTTTTTTACCTATTTCAGTCTTTGTTACCCATATCTTCTTGCTCATTTCAGTAAATCTTCATTCCTACAGCAGTCAACTGGAAATCCATCAATCCATCCATCAATCCATCCATCCATCCATCCATCTTCTAGCTGCTCCTCCTGGTGAAGAAGGGCCTGCAGCACGACAAGGCACATGGGTGGAGTACAGTTTGGATGGGATGCCAGTCCATCACAGGGCATCAAGAGTAAATAAGAACGGAAAGTTTGTTGAGACTCGCACAAACCTGCTCCTCTGTGCAAATCTGTATTTATAATTTGAAGACCTGATCGGGATTCATTCTTTTTTAAACGTCAAAGGGCTCTTAAAAAGGGTTTGCTGTAAAGGGCGGCCAGGAAGCTTGTGAAAAACATCGCCCTTCAATCATGGCCCTCGTTTCCTTGACTCTCAGCTTTGAATCAACCTTAAAAAACCCAAGAGTCCTGAAAAACAAAATAAATTCTAATTTTAAGCTAAAAACATCTGACAAAATGACTTTAAGCCGTGACATTCAAATGGTTTCCGAGGCCAAACCATGGTGTGTTTCAGTGCTGCTCCCCAACATGCAAAGGAAGTGGTTCTTTTGGAAGCTCAAAGGCTCCCAGCCCTCAGCCGCCCCGCTGTCTGAGAAAAGGACCCATTCTTTGGCTGGTGCAGTGTGGCAGTGAGCAGGACTCCTAGGCTGGGTTAATGGACCCACTTTAACTTGGTGCAGATCCAGCAGTTGGCCTGAACACCCACTGCCTGAGAGGATACGGACAGCCACACAGAACGGTAATCCTACATGCACGTGTGCTGTCACATTCAGACCCGAACCCACTTCGGGAGTCACCTGAGGTCATTCCTCTAGACCACGCCCACCTCCAGCCCATTTCACTGTACAGTATAACCACCCCCACCTGCACCGAATGCATTTAAGCTCTGTCTCCTTGCAGTGTCACCTTTACGCAGGTCTCCTCTCTTTAGTTTTACCTTTTTTTGCCTGATATCTCTGTTCCTGGGGCCTGAATAAAGAAGCTGGATTGTTGGGTTAGCAAGATAATGTGTCAGGTTTAAGGTAGTCTGGGCTAAATGGAAGTGAATGAAGATAAAGTCTGTCTAAACTGGGGTACCTTAAATCTGACAAGTTATCGAGCTAAGCGACAAATCTGGCCTGTGATGCATGCCCCTAGTTACAAATCCCCCTGCCTTATCTACTTCCAACCCAGTTTAATTCGGTGCTTGAGTACTTCTTAGTCTCGTATTCAAAGTTAAAACTCCCTTTATTGTCATCTTCGGCTATATGATGCATGGGTCAGACACTAGCTGGAGTTTCAAAGTAAAATATGAATACGTAAGACATTTAAGCATAGCATATTGAAACATGGGTATTTGACAGAAAAATGTTTAGAAGTTTAAAGTTTAAAAGGTTGTTCTGCAAATGGATTATGTGGCTCAACAAGTAGAATGCTGTGCTAACAATGCGAAAGTTGTGGGTTTGAATGCCAAGGAAGACAGCTAAGTTGTAATCCTTTAAGTCCCTTTGGCTAAATGAGTAAATGTAAATCAATATCACTGAATAAATAGTAATGTGTGGTAATAGAATTTGGTTGTGCAGCTCTGATTCAGTGGCTCAGTCCCAGCCAGCACTGAGTCGTATGGGGCCGACTGGCTGAAGGTGGAGCTTGTCAGGCAGAGATCCAGCCCAGGCTGGTTGCTTCTCTATCAGGGGCCCAGCACTGTGCCCAGGGCCTGCTTAGTAACATGGATATTTCCAGGCACACATGAAATGCACCAATGTTCCAGAAATTCTCCTGCCATTTACAGTGATGTCGACATTCCTCTAGGCTGTTGACTGCAGTTAGTTAACTTTGTTAGCATTTTTAGTTTGCTTTCTTTATTTCCAAGCCAAGTCAAGTCAAATTATCATTACCGTCATCTTCTTTGGAATCCTAGCAATTTCAGCATGACATGTACTGAGACATGGATATAACACATGGACTGAAAAATGCAGACAAAAAAAAGAACAAGTTCATGCAGATGCATTTTCCACCTGATCTAAATTTATTGTGCCCCACTGAATGTAAAGTCTTTTTTGAGTGAGGCATTGTAGTCCAGCCAGGACTAAATAGCGACTGCCCCCCCCATTTTATTGACCCGGGTCGTTTTAAGCTCAGAGAAGGGGTGCTCGCTTAACATGGGACCGCCAGTCTAATGGCAACCCGCAGAGTGCTCAGGTCATAACCCCCCTCCCATGCTGATAATAGCGCGGCCCAATTACCGCGCGTGCCACCAGATGGGCAGAATTAGGGGGGATTAAAGAGTCAAACTCACGCTAAACGACAGTCATAATCTGTCAGCAGGATGAAAGATGATATATAAACCATCACAGGCTGAGAAGGAGCCAGTGGGGTGTTCGTGCAGATTGTGTCAAGCAGCGGCTTCTAAGGGCTCTCTAACAATGTCTGTTATGACGTTTCCCTCATTAGAACATTATTTCTCAGATAAATATGTATCGTTAAAGTATCTGCTGGCTTTCCATAAGCACTCAAACCTCATCCCTTTATAATTGGGATTTTTGTATATATAAAGAGCATGACGTGATATATACATAACATCTTGCGTATACCTCAGTAGGGTCAAGGTTCAAGGGTGCCTCGGCCTGCGGGATGTTCTGAAACTCCCTGCAATGTGATTAATCGTCACTGTCTCAGTGGAGACTTGCACAGTGCCTGCTTTCCTGCGGCAAAGCGATGCAATTAATCAGAATTAGTTACACCACTGTGGCGTGGCTCCCACCGCCTTGTTTCCAGATGTTCTCCTACAGACTGTCTTCGTTTACCTTCTGGCTTATGCAGAAGCCAAGCTTGCTGTCTAGCCTGAGGTTCAGAGAGAACTTTCGAGTTGTCACACCTATGATGCCCGGAAGCTTGTCCTGGTGTCTTACTGGTAGTCCCAGTTTATACTCTACGTGACACACTTGATTCTCTCGAGGGACCTCTTCAGATAGTTCAGAGGTCATTTAGACAAATCCTCGACATACTTTCAGGCAGAAAAGGGATGAATAACTAACTGTGTGCCATCAATCACCACAAGTTTTCGCCCAATGAAAACCAAGCAACCAGACAAAAAGTCAGGATAAGCCAATCATTAAATAATAGCACATACCTGTAATGATCTCACAGGAAAGGATGAAAAAACATCTGTCAATCACCGGATGATTTCTTCCAATGAGAATCATTGACCGTTGAGTAATATCATATTGTAGTCCGACCCGAAGGAATGAAAAACCATGTACTGTCAATCACCACATTGTTTCATCCACAGAGAACCAAATAACCCAACAGGAAGTGGGATTAACAAATCGGTAACTAATAGCATGTAGTAATCCCACCCACTAAGAGTTTTGAACCCTCATTCCTGCCATCACTGGTAAACATGTACTGTAGTAGTCCATGTTTACATCAGAAAGAAACAGGGCACAGTTGTCAGTAATTCACATGCATGTCTGTAAGAGAGTGCAAATACCTGCTTAAGACACAATGTCTAAAGACATGCATAGCTGAATCTGCATTTTTCAGCATTAGCTGCGAACCCCATTCAGACATTATCGTCCTCCACTTCCTTTGTGTCATTACGTGCCTAACCGAGTGAGCAAATGCATCTTTGCATTTTTATTCCCGATTGCAAAATTATTATCCAGGAAATACATTTCCTCGATATATGAAGACTGTTGCGGGTCTGTGGGATCTGACCCGTAATATCTCACGGGCTTCGTTATTAAAGCGGCAGCTAATCCCGGCTGCGGCTCTAAAAATACCGAGCCTCTTATTGCCGCGGATGCATAAAACATCGCGTCGCCCAGCTCCGTTATTGAGTTTGGATGTCGGGCATGGAGGAAATATCTCGCGAGCCGAGAGTGCGGAAAGCCAAATATGCGGAATGTCTAAGTCCCGCGGCGAATCCCGCCACAAATCAAAGGCTCCCCCAGGAATCTCGGCTCCGCTTTCGGGAGTGCGGGCCTGCCCCGTTGCGTTGGCCTCGTGTTCAGTGAGCCAGCCGGCTCTGTCTGGAAAAACCTTCACCCACTGGGGTTTGGGGGACTTAAGAGTCTCATAGTTGTGCATCCATTACACTCACATTATGCTAACTTGTTTGTTTTTTATCCATTTATACAACTGGATCGTTCAGGAAAAAAATTGCAAGAGATGTGCTATATTCAGAGTTATTGCTGGGGGGCCTCTGGGATTTGAATCAACAACCTTCAGTTTACAGTGTTGTGTCCTCCCTCACTCTGCCACCCAGTGGCCATTTGAGTAACTCTACTGAATTTTACTTTCTGGCATTATTAAAACATTTACGTTTCTGTGTTTTCACTGAAGTCTAGTTCAACGTCCTACTTGGGCGTAGAGCCCACAATCTACATCAGAGACTTTTTTGGTCTAAACTGCAGCACATATCTTCCATATTGGTTTTGCCTCTGTGATTGATCCATGGTCACTCCAAAAAGGCGGGAAACCTTCCTGTTCATTGACCTCATTTACCCTGCTAGAGAGGACCATGTCTCCGCGGGTCACGCGATGACCTCGTTCTGCTCCGCCTGGCCATGTTTCTCTCCCACTCCCTCCCTACTCTTTTCCACCAGCCTCTTGCTTTTCACTTCTGTTCTCTCTGTTTCTTTCCGGGGTGTGTAATCCAGAAACACACACGGAATGTTCACGGTTCAGTCCTCACCAACCACGAGGTGAACTCTGCTCATAATGGAGCACTGTCGGTTATTGTGGGCAGTGTAGGGGTTGGGGGGAGGGGGGTTTCCTTTGTGGCCGTAGTCGCATGCGTGTGCCTCCGTGATCAAAACAACGCATGAGCAAAAACTATGGGTGTGAGACTGAGGGGACAGGAACGGGCCCTGGATGGAAGCCATTGTTGGTGCCTTCAGCAAATTTCCCAAGTGTTAATTCCAATAAGCAATTAGAGTTCCTCTAAGGCCAATAAAGGGTCTGGAATCAATTACCTCCAGAGACTCCAAGGAGCGGTGGCAGGACCCTGCTACCCGTGTTTGGACAGAATCCCCCCACTTCCCCCAGTGCAGTAGGACTTTATTCACTTTACTCAAAACAGCCCCCAATCCCAGACCACTTTGCTCACGCGCTGTCAAAAAAATCCCACAATCCCAGGCCACTTTGCTCACATGCTGTCAGAAAATCCCTCCAATCCCAGGTCACTTTGCTCACGTACTGTCAGAAAAATCCCCCAATCCCAGACCACTTTATTCATCTGCTGCCAAATGGCCCCTTGCTCCCTGACAACTATGCTCATTGGCAGGGAGAAACCCCCCAATCCCAGAACACTTTGTTAACGGGTTGTAAGGAAATCTCCCATTCTCATAGCACTTTACTCACTCACCAGCCTACATCTTGCCTGATTTCCCTTAAATTCATGACAGACTATTTCAAGGCACAACAGAGCTGATCTCTCTGGCCAGTGACCATGAATGAGCAGGGTGTCCATCAGTGCGTGTGTGGCATTGCATGCTTGTCCAGTCCACACTATTATTCAGTACATCGTGGTGTTGTTTACTTGTCAGTATGCTTATTTAAATCGGTCTCTGTGAATATATTCCACTGCAAAAATGCCTTTTTTATTACAATCTCCATTCCTGGTGACTCAATATAGATGTTTTTCTGGATAATGCCATCCTCCATATACAGTACACATGATACACCTGACACATCAGATAGGGCACCAAGATACAATGTGGAGTCCCCCACCTCATCAGCACTCCAGTGGGTGTGGAGCTGGGGTCTGGGGGAGCTGAGACACCTGCCAAGAGGTTTGACACCAGGGGGCGAAGCGGTTAAGGCACTGGACTGGAAAAGCTGAAAAGATCCTTAAAGCTTAGATCTTCAGCAAGTCATGTTGTAAAAAAAAAAAGATCTATAAAATATCATGTTGCATATAATTATAGCAGATGTTTCATAATTCAATCGCACAAATAAAATGAGATTTTGCACATGTTGGCCGCCGCAAATTCACCATTTCTTCGTCTTATTCAAAAAGGGTGAGATTGGGTGAGACCCATAAGTCCCTCACATCACAGCATTCTTTAAAGCGATGCTTTCCAGCCCTCAGACAGTCCGCGTTTTTCCTCCCGTCCAGCCCGGTCCTCGGCAGCTCTCAGACAGTCCGCGTTTTTCCTCCCGTCCAGCCCGGTCCTCGGCAGCCCTCAGACTGTCCGCGTTTTTCCTCCCGTCCAGCCCGGTCCTCGGCAGCCCTCAGACTGTCCGCGTTTTTCCTCCCGCCCCACTTCTGACACACCTGCCGCAGCTATTTGGTGTTCTTTTGGTTGGCAGCCGGGAGGGAGCAGAAACGTGGACTGTGGGTCTCCGAACGCATGAGAAAGAATGAACAGGCTTAACGTTCAGAGAAGGCAGCTGAGCAGAAGCAGCCATACGGCGATAAACATCCACGACCTCAGCATGAAATATGCAGCAACATAAACCTTTAAGGTACCATTTGCTGGTAACTTTATAATGTGAGTCTTTTATGAAAGCAATAAATACATACATATTATTTTTCCTAGCAATTTTTCAAAAAAGACATAATTCACATCCTTCATATAGGATTTTTTTTCTCATGAATATTTAATTACTTCGATATAGTATACATTTTCTTGCATGAATATTCAGTGTGCTATACTACGCAGAAGCAATGCAAATAAGCAGATACAACAATGATTGCGTGCACTTTCTTACACTGTTAAATAAATGCGAGTTTGGGATTAAAACCATAAATTATAAACAGGCAATTTGTGCGCCGTTGTGTTATTTGTAATCGCCGCCAACATGTTAATTGGAAGAAAAATAATAATAAATAAAAAACAAGAAGAAATAGCTAAAACCCGAACGAGAATATATGACTTTATGTTTTGTTAAACTGAGCGATCCTTCACTGCCCATCGAGGTACCGTGTGGCAAGCTAAGGATTCTGGGAAGTCCATTTCCCTCCATCCCATTCATCAACCACAAGCTGGAGGACCGGCCCGATCGATCACTTTGCCTGCGCGAGGAATGCCTTCGCGCGGAGAGAGGTTTTAATTGGATCTGCGGAGAGACGGAAAATGTGCGCACCATTAACCACTATCCAGAGCGGGGGTAAAAATACTAAGTGAAGTGGAAGTATGTTGCCGAACTTGGTTTGGAAGTACGGCAGTGGGGGGTGGGGGTGATGTTTCCATAAATGTTGGGAAGTTGGGAGTGGAGGATGTTTCTGGAACCAGCTCCTGGCTACCAGGAGGCTGAACAAAGGCTCTGGAGCACTGTCACAACTCACTCCTAAGCCGCTAACGCCGCCCAGCCCGCAAGTCAGGTAACCGATGGACCCGGATGAACCTCGCCATGCATCATCTCTGTCCCATTTCCCTTCTCTCACTCACCATGGAGAAGAAGAATCAGCCCCGCTTCACTCTGTCTCCTCTGGCTGGGTCAGGTGATGCTTCGGATCATACCGGGTTGCTCATTGGACGGGAAGTCTTGACCCATGCGTGGCTGAGAACCCCAGGGGAACCTTCAGTTCTGATCCTCAAGCAGTACTGGCGGAAGCCCATGTGAATCTCAAGGCATCACTGTCGGCATCCCTCAGCCTGAGACAAAGAGCAATCGGCTTGCTAACTAGGCGCCCCGCCAGAAGAAGGGAGCCTAGGCGGCTGCCTATGTTGCCTGATGGGTTAGCCAGCACTGTCCCCATGAAGAAAACTATACTTGTAATAAAAATGGAAACATTTTTTAGAAATTTTAATATTTCTTCTGTAATACAGTTAGATAATAAGAGTATAGAACGTACCGTACTGTGCAAAAGTCTTAGGCCTCTCAGGCAAAGGAAATGATGTTTAAATTATCCTCGTGTTGGTGTAAAACTATGATATTATGCCTGTCAAAGTGAGTCAGCTTAGTCATTTCCAGATCCAGATCCTCTGGTAAAATCATCCCAGTATTTGCAGCAACCATCCAGTACAGCCATGTATTTTTTGACTAGGCCACTAGCACAGCTCATACAGCTAGTCAATCTGTCACTGACTTTTTAAACCAATTTTTTAAATCAATTAATTGAGCTGTTGGTGAAATTTAACGAAATCCTGGAATGGCTGAGGTGCCCCCGAGGAGAGGTTTGGGAACTGAAGCGATGTTCATCTAGCCGTCCAACTAGATATCAGTGACTTTTTAGAAAACAGAAGACATTATTACTAGTTTTTATTGTGTTATTCTTAATTTGCACATGTTCTAATGTTAAATTGTGTTTTTTTGTTTTAAGCCCAAGTACACTCGCTACCCAGATAAAGAGCTTTAAACATTTCTTTGGACTGCCTAAGGCTTTTGCGCAGTACTGTATTTAGCGGGTGGTACTAAGTGATGAGCACATTCATCACACTGCTTTTCCCCCCAGTCCTCTCAGACCGGCGTCTGTCTTCCTCTCTGCTAAGACCCTGATACTGGATCCCGCATCCCTCTATAGCCCTTCTGGGACCTGACACCTGTTTCGTTTCCCATTGTGCTGATGCAGAAACAGTTCCTTCCTCTTTTGTCCCTCTCCTCTTTTGTTCGACCCACCTCTGATCCCGTCCCTAAATAACTCCTCCCATTCCCGCATCACATGGCTCTGGTCAACGCTCCACCTAGAGGACTTCTTAAATATTACAGTTAAAAAAACAAATATTGCATTTTGAGCAATGAAACCTGCATATGTCCACTCTTTGACAATCATGAGCGATGGAATATGCCCATTCCCATTTGTCTACTGATGGCATTTCACGCCTAATTGACTAATGAAAAGGTGTCTTATGAAGTCATCTCTGTAGCATACATGTTTGTACTAGTTAACATTTGTATCTGCGATGGCCATTTGTACTGATTATTAATATTGCTAATTTTAATAGCCTAATGTTGATAGCTAGACAGCAAGCTAACTAACACAATAATTAACTGTGAATATAAAGTGAGAATAGTTAGTATCATGTTGCCACTGACATATTTGCCTCACTGACAGTAACCCACATAAGTCATTTAGAACATTTATATGGCTGTTTACAGACAGACGACTGTGCACAGATCGCTTTCTACTTGCTGGGAGTGTCTCATTAAGTTGTTTTAGGCATAGGCAACCATTTCAGGTCCAGAAAGTAAAAATCCAGGCCAAGATTTCGCAATTAAGTACTCTATGACTGTGACTCTCTATACGCAACCGGATGGTTGAAACAAAATCGTGGTTTAGATTTTTACTTTGTGGACCTGAAATGTCCATTTCTGGTTTTAGGCTTATTTTGTGTGGTAATTTCCGAGAAAATGCATTTTTTTCACACTCTAGAAATAATGGAATTTTGGAGATGGGAGTTTTGCATTGTACAGTGACGATATATAAATGCCATCGACTGATTCAAAGTAAACAGAGAGTTGATTATGATGCTATAAATGATATGAATGGTTTAACTTTGTATTATTATGCATAAACTACTGTATGTGTCACATATACACTTACTCCTCTCTGCTGTCTCTCTTGTGTTTTGTGTCTTTTTCTGTGATTGCGTTACATCCAAACTGTTAGTATTCTATTGTCACGGTGTCTCAGACAATAGCGAACTGCACCAACAGAAATTTCCACCAAGCCTTGGTCACACGGCAGCGAAGAGTCCGATTCTCAATGCAATTGTCTGACTCAGGTTACATGATGCTAAAAATGAGCATTACAAGGTCGGCTCTGCTGTGATATTAAGACCGAAATGAGCAGCGAGGACTTGGACAGGAAGCTGATCTGATCGGGCAGCCAGCCTCCGACTACGGCCTGTATCGCCTATTCAGCTATTCGAAATATCAAATCAAATCAAAACCCCCAGGATCTGAGCATGACGGGAAGATGTGTGGCAATAAACTCGGGTTACTTTTCCTCTGCGTTCTCCATTCCTTTCTTTGTCTGGAAGCAAACCCATGGGGGGGGGAAGGGGAATTATTCAACGTATATTATTTGCTTCAAATTACTTGTTTTTCTTTTTCTATTTCTCATATTTGCTCCACTGGAAGAGAATAAAGAACTTCATATGAGAGACAGTTCTCGTATATACGTCCTGCCAGGGAAATCCGCTGAGTACACAAATGTTTTCAATATCCCCTCCTCTGATCTCCGTCTGCGATGGGCTGGCACTCTCGCTGCTCGGGACAATTGTGGGTAAGCGGTGGGGGGTTTTGGGGAGAGTGAGCGAGCGGAGCTGAGGATCTTTAGTCTTTATCGTCGTGCGCATGTCCACCTTGTCGATCTCGGCATCCTTCCCGCAGCTCGGGCCTCCTGGGGAGGCAGAACGGAGGGAGGAAAAATAGACTGGAGCTCCATTTCCTCATCGATTTCGGATTCGACCTTCTCATGACCCCCCCAGTCCCCTTTTTGGGGACACGTAAACCAATCCCCCGCTGGGAGAGGTCCGGTGGAGAGAGGGCCGGATCGCCGGCCCCCCCAGACGCCTCGGGAGAAGTCGAATGAAAACGGAAGATTCATCCTCTTCATCATTTTCCCACAGTGCCGACGCTTACCGTCGTTTTGCGTTTGAGCTCTCGGGGATGCGTGGCGTTCGATGGTGCAACACTTTGAACCCCAAATGTGAAGTAAAAACCACCCTGTGGGACCCTTAACAGCATCTATGGGACTGGTCGTCGCTGGAACGGCGGCCGACCCGAATGGCGACGGGCGCGAGCACTCCATCCCGGACTTTGGAGAAACGGGCACGTTCCTTCCTCCTGTGGACGCTTGACACCAGTACTGACTTCAAGCCTTTCAGGATGTGAAGGCATTTCGAAGGGTGTCAGAGAAACAATCCACCCGCTTTCCAGAATGTCCCGACCATTTAAAAAAGTACAAAGAGCAGCAGCATGACTGTGTAGAGCATTGTAGGAATTAGGAATAATGTAATATTGGATGGCATTTGTCTTCTTTTCGTCCTCAGCAGGCAAAGAAGCCGTGCTTGTGAACGGAAGGTCGCTGCCACCGATCCCAGAGTCAGCGGAGTGACTTCATCATCGCACCCTTCAGCAAAGGCCCCAAGCGCTCTGGGGATTGAGCCTGCTTTCTCAAAAATGTGTGTCACTTTGGATTCAAAAGCATCAGTTAAATAAGTCATAATATGAACAGCACGTTGTGTGTTTTTAGAGAGAGAATTTAACCTCAGGCAACAATGATATGGAACACGAGCACCCATTTGTAACTTAAGAGACAAGGAATTATTAAGTGAGTTACACCAAGCAGTGAATATTTGGCCATTTCCTTTCCCTTCTCATTGATCTACTGACCCTCCAACAAAGAGCCCACCCCCTCGGTAGCTGAGATGACCCGTCCGAGGCAGGGATTGGCTGTCACGGTCAGGGAGATGACTGGAAGGTGGATGAAGAGTCCACCAGTCAGTGATTAAGGATGTGAATAAGCTATTATCCAGCCCAAAGCTTGGCAGGGTTGACGTCCCTCGCCCC
>JAABNX020000090.1:19927865-19938123 GCA_015163995.2 Mormyrus lacerda | reverse complement strand
AGCCCCGCCCTCCTCTGAGCGTCATCCGGCCCGTCTTCTCACAGCCCCGCCCTCCTCTGAGCGTCATCCGGCCCGTCCTCTCACAGCCCCGCCCTCCTCTGAGCGTCATCCGGCCCGTCCTCTCACAGCCCCGCCCTCCTCTGAGAGTCATCCGGCCCATCCTCTCACAGCCCTGCCCTCCTCTAAGCGTCATCCGGCCCGTCTTCCCCCAGCCCTGCCCTCCTCCGAGCATCATCCGGCCCGTCTTCCCAGTTCCCATAGCCCTTAGCTGTGCACAGTGGCCTGTATTCAGCAGGAGGCATAGCTTTAAGCAGGAGGCATAGGTGCATTTTTCGATTTGCTTCTATTTTTCGTGACAGATTTCAGCGGCTTGGTCATTCCTTCAAACACAAACAAGCACAGTTGAGATTTTCAACTAAAGCATGATTAATGACAGGTAGCCCGTTACTCTCCAGAGAGGTCGCTGAATTCTGCCCCCGGGGGTTCGCACTCTCTGGGGGGTCGACTGGCTCTCACCCTCCAGGACTGTGGGTAGCACAGGGGTGGGGGCTTATCTAAAACTATAAAAATACAAGTGTATTCATCTGCTAGTCACTTGACGCTTGGGGTTTAAGTGTGATGTAAAGGCTCACATTATGTAGAGGTAGCTGATAATTAGGGGTGGTGGGGGGCAGGTCATGGAGTTAGCCAATGGGGGGATACTCGCATACAAACATTAACTCACAGACAAACAAGCAGTTCAGATGTTTTTCCTGCAAGTGGCGCCATACCAAACTCGTGCCATGACAAGAAAATGAATGCGGAGATATAAAGATTGTGTCGTTTAATGTCCAACTAATGAGCACCGGTAATTAAAGTTTGCATTTAAATGGAGAAATAAATGCTTGGAGATGTACTGATTACGCTGAACAATGTGCATCACCAGCATGGCCGGGGTTACAGGAAGGAGCACTAGCGGGTGTTAAAACCAGCTGTGACATCAGGGCGCCGCATGAAGCGAGACAGCGCCTTCAGACCCTCCTGACCCGGCCCCCCGCCTTTGGCCCCCGCTGGGTGAGATTTATGGACACTTCACGCCGCACTATATTAAAACAGCCCCGCTGCCAATTTGTGGTGCACCGCAGGTGCCGATGCGAGAGGGTGTGAGGTGAGCCAGGACGTTCCAAGTCGCCTATTATGGGGGGGGGGAACACGTGCGGAGAGAACAGGCGCCCTTCTCACGACCGGATTCGGAAAGGCCGACACCTTGGCTTAGGGTGGGACGTGACTTAACACGACAGGGTCCTGGAGGTGATGCAACACGCACACACACACACAAACTGGTACACACGCTCACACAAACACATAAAGCCACCAGTGCTGCTGATTTGTGTTTAATCAGCTGTCAATTTCAAAAAAGAAATAGCCCAGACATTCTGTGTGTAGAGCGAGCGAGATGAAGGGGGGGGCTAGTCTATCAGAGCATGTCGCCAATATCCTGTTTTTTTTCAGAGCTTGTCCAAACTATTTACAGTTGCTCTTGGCCCTGAAAGGCAGACGGATTCTGACACGATAAATAACAGGCTTGTAATGCACGAGACACCCGTAAAGAATTACACAGCCATACCATGAAAAAAAAAACAAGTTATTTACCGCGGCGATTACTCTCACCCCAAATAAGGGCCGCTTCCTGGGTCTGACAGGGAGCCGCTGACTCAGAGCATCTTCTGCAATTCATACGACGACACGCCGAGACGTTTCTAACCCAGTGCTCCGCTTAAGGTTCGTTTTTCAGCTTGAGCGAAAACAACGGTGGCTGAGGCATGCTGGGAAAATGTCCCTAAGGGTGAGGAACATCTGCCCCGGAGCTGTGACTACAGCCGCATCAGCAGAGTGGGATTTTGGGGATGACACCCAGCACCGATTTAAAGTCCTGTTAAAACGTCAGGGATTACATGGGGGGACGGGGGGGGTCTGTGAACTGCTACGGACGCCGGGGCGGGCTCGTAAATCGCGGGTTCAGCCCGTCACCCTGACGAACCGGCTGACAGGCGTGTAACTGGGCACACAGAGAGGGGCTTGTTAAGTGGGCTCCTCTCCTCCCGCATTTCGGGGCCTGGCATTTCTCACGTCGAGTTGCAGAGCGGGAAACATCCGGCGTTTAGTTTCAACCGCAACCCACATTACAGCGTCCTACAAGAGGTCAGAGGGTACGTGTACTTCTGCAGGAAATGCGTCTATTTCCAGAAGGCCCCACTCCGCTGAGCTGTCTCGCTCTTTCTAGCTGCCGGTACATCTAACAAAAGCTTTATGGCTAATTTCTAGTAACCGTCGGCCGTCTTTGCACTTCACTCCCCACCATAAAAGCTGTCGTGACTCGTGGCGACGAGTCACGTCTCAGTTTTGGAACCATGCGTCAAGTCTGAGATTTTTCTTTTTTTAACCACCGATGAGGTTCTTGGGCTCCGTGTCGTTTCTGACGTTGCAAGGTCTCTGCCGACCACATGTTCGCAATCCCGGTCTGACTAGACGCTCTCCTACAGCCAGGGTGGTCGGCCAGGACTGAGTAATCCCAGGAAGGGTTACTTAGTGTTCCTGACAACACTTTCCATCTTCTCGGGTTGTTTTCTTCAAAGTCGAGTCGTCAAACGGAAAATGGTCCACATCACAAAGGGGGATTGTCTACATGTCGTTTTATAATAAAGGCTTCCCTCTTCATGCTAAGCACTCCATTGCTCTTTGTGGTGAAAAGTCCACTCTTTCTCTACACTTTGCGACGATTCAGCAGACGTTCTCTTCCACGCCATTACTCTTCTCAGCGCACTGCACATCCTCTCCGCTGCCTGCTCCCTCTCCGTACTTCCCTCTAGCTCTTTGAAGACGTCTCACCTCTAGCTCTGCCGCCGTATGTCGGATCGCACTTTTCGTAGGCGCTGTCGATTTTTCGGCCCGCGCTAACAGCTGCCATCTGCTTAATTATGTCATCGCTTTCTTCGGAAAATACGTAAAGGTTACGGGATTAATCACTTCCATCTTGTAAATGTTGCGTTTGGCCAGAAACGTTTCCGTCCTCGATTTTGTCATCCCTTCCATAGAGACATCGCCGTGGACGGGACTGCTCCACATCTGTTGACAATATTAAATTAAAATGTAAATTAAAATGGAAGATTATAACACAACCTAACCATCTAAATCGAAGTCTATATATATGCCTGCATGTCTGTTTATATTTATCACATAAGGCCTATTTTAAGTACTGATGAAGGATCAGCTTAGTCAGAACAGAGGTTGTAGCAGCAGTACAGACAGAAACAGGATGAGCTTAGGAGACAATGAGAGTGAGAGAAGCAAAAAGAACATGAAGAGGAAAAGAGCCTCCAGAGGCACCGCAGCCGCGCCCCTTCAGGTTGTGGGTTTGAATCCTGATCTTGCTCTGTGTGGGATATCTGTATGTCACACGTCAATTTGACATTGTGGGTGATGATTTGTTTTTTCAGTCTCTACAAGGGGAAACTCAATTTTATGAAAATCTGAGACTGCAATCAAAAAACTAAAAATGCCAAAACACTTATGGCTTTAAGGTGACTTATGGTTAAGGTTAGGACTGGGTACAGATGTGATAAAAATCTGTTATTTTGACATTTTGTGGACCATTTTTCAGGTCCCTACGAAGAAAGAAATTGAAAAAACTAAAAATGTTTTCCTGGTCCCCATAAGGGAAAACTCTATTTCATAAAAATTGGTCACTGCTATGAAACAACTAGCTAAAAATGCTAAAACTCTTGTATTTTGCTTGGTAACTTATGGTTATGGTTAGGGCTGGGTAGGGGTTAAGGTTGTCAGTTAGCGTTAGCATTTTTCCCATAGAAGTGAATGAGCAGTCCCCATAAGGTGAGGTATACTCGACGTGTGTGTGTGTGTGTGTGTGTGCGTGTCTGTCTGTGTGTTTGGGGTGGGGGGGAAGGCTTGCATGTTCTTCTTCTTTCTTAGGTCAGCAAAAGATGGACAGAGAAGAAACCAACCAAAGCGAAACCTAAGGAGCAAGTCCATGAAAACAGAACAGAACAGACATTTCAGTGACAGGAAGCACTAATTACAAGGGAAACAAAGACATACATGTCATTCTGGGAGCAGGAGGTTGCCTGCCATTCTTATCCCAGATCAACTTAACCTGCTTGATAAATATGTTTTATTTATCTAGCAGACCGAAGCAATATATAGTGGGGGAGCAACTGGGGGTTGAGGACATTGCTCAAGGTAAAATCAACAGCGGTGAAATCACGCTGCCAATGCTGGGACTTGAACCAACAACTTTCAGATCACACGCACACGGCCCTGCTACCACACAGCAAATGCCCAGATAACAGCCGAGAGGCTGGCGGAGTGCGATCCGGTTCAGAGAGTTCACGGCTACCACCCTGCAGAGGGGCCTTTGCTGGCCGCAGCCAACAGAATGATTTGTGGCCATCGGTGGGGAGGCCAACAAGCAGTAGACCTGGAAATACAGCTGCCCCCCCCTCACCGGCGCACCGTCAATCACAGCCAAGGGCGTCCGCTAATTCGGATGGGCGACCTCGTTTTCTTTTTTTATATCTATCGCACCTCTCCTTTCAGAGGGTAAATCATAAGCCAGACCTCACACCTCCATAGCCAACAAGCACAGTTATTCCTAGGGGTGGGGGGGTCGGGGCTCTGGGATTTTCCCACAGAAACACTCATTACCCACACATTAACACCCACCACTCTGCAATGCAAAAGAAACTTATACAGTTTGGCAACATAAATCAGAGCTTTCCTTTCAGGGGACAGGGATCATTGGATATCACCTCCCAGTCGACGTCTGGGACTATAGTCATAGCAGTGGACTCATATCTAGTTGGATTCATGCCATATAGTGGGAAGAATCATTGAAGCTTTTAGATATTGGTCATTCTAACAGCAAGTAACTTAATATGAGAAAATTGCCACACCTGGACAGCTTTGCATCATGGGAACTCCATAATTCATCAAGTCAGGATCCAATAAGCTCTGAGCTCTGCATTATGATTCAGACAGTGAGATGGGTTCAGATAAGCACTCAACCAGGAAATAATAAAGACTTAAATCTCCATCTTTCCACACAAAGCACAATCTTAGCCTTGTTACTGAGATGTTGGCTGATGTCCACCCCGCAGGTCTTCACTAATAGGCCTACGGTTCTCCACGGGAAACTTCTCCAGACTGAAGGTCTTCATGATGATGTGTCTTCCTGAGATACCAGGCACCTCTCCCGTCTGCCCACGCCACACCTCCTCAGGGTGAAGGTCATGCTTTTCCACTGAGCAGCCCCTGGATATGAATGAAGTTGATTTAAGTGTCTATAACAGCTGAAACAGCTTCATTGTTTTCCTCAATCAAAGTCTGTCTTTGCGAGGCTTTGAAAAAGAGAGATACATTATATATATGTATTTAATAATTCAAGCAATATTTGGCTAGCCAGCTTTATTCATTGTATGTGTGTGTGTGTGTATTAAATCATAGTTATTTCTTCACTTTCATTTCCTGTATCTCTGTTGGCCCATAGTCAATTTGCTAAAAAAAAAATGCAGAAGAAAATATATTTTACCTCCTTCCCAAAGAACCCCTCAGTCCTCAGCCAATGAAACACAACCACACTCACTAAGTCCAAAAAATACAGAGGCACTCAGGATATGGCCTGATGTTAACAATTAAACATATAATAAAAACTAAAAAAATAAAAAATAATTGAAATAAAAGTAAAATACAGGTAGTCCTACAGCGCACATTTTTACCCTGACTAAATTCACATTTCAGACGATAAAGTTAAAGTCCGACAAAGAATACACACTCCCCGTGCCCTTAATGTACTGCAGCCCCACTGAGTTTAATGGGCAATATACAGGCTTTAAAAAGCAGTATCACTAAATCAATAGGACCAGGTGCTAAGGGGGGCCTTCCCGAAGTTACCCTCCACCCCACTGGGTTAGCCTTGAGCACTGATGGCGCTAATTCGAGCTGACAGTTGATTCCAAGGTGATTAGCCATTAGCGGGTCGTAGTTTAGACCTTTAGCCCAAGTCTGACCATCGTAGCTGATTCGTTTCCACCTATATATCTGTATCATTAGCGGCAGCCTGTCGGATCACGGGGTCACATTACAAGCAGTTACAGCATGAGCTACGTGAGAGCTTTGTCTCTACAGCGCCCTCCACTGGCTCCATCCTCCACTGCATTTCACTTGGCCCCACAAACCGGGCTTGATTACGAGAGACATTAGTCTTTCCACCTGCCCCACCCCGCCCAAAAAACGTCCCCCTCCCAGCAGTGAGAAATCTCCTCACATCCTGACCCCGAAGGCCAGACCGCAGCTTGATTTGCGAGTTTAAAGATCACCTCTAATCAACAGGGCTCCCCCCCCCCCCACCCTGAAACGGCCAGATCAACAGACCCCCCTAGGCCCCTGATATAAGCCAGAGCAGTCCGGCTTAAACCGTTTTTAATTTGTCCAACAAGGTTTTAGTTAAGGCTCCACGAAGGCATGTACGGCCCAGGGCCTGGACAGCCAAGTGAGGCATTGGGCAGGGTTATGAAACCCAGGCTTGTGATTGGGAGTGTGGGATAGGGGGGCGGGTGGCAGGGGGGGTGGGGCTGGAGAACAGCCAATGAACAGTAACGGTAGAGGTGCTTCACACAAAGGGCAAATATTGGGCTTGATGTGGTCGCTTTGAATTCCAGCAGGGTTCCATCCCCGATTACAGCAAGATCATCGTTTTCTTCCTGTTTTGCTTCTGTCAAAGATGTTTGGGTTCACACGACGGCTAAGGCTATTTGAACCATTTTAGAAAATCCACGAGTCGACCCAGACCCCAGAGGGCCCCAGAGGCGGCACACCTGCAGGGGTTTAGCTCACATTTGTCGTTATTTGTGTAGGTGTGAATGGAAACACTTGTGCCCCCATTTGAAGGGGTTTCTGCAGGTAGCTGTAGGGCAGTTCTGTAGGAGGAAACCAGTTGCCCTTTAATTGAGTCGGGTCCACAGCCGTCCCACTTTATTACGGGCCTTGCAGATGGTTCTGTTCTTTGAAGGCACAGAACTCGCATGTTCTTCTCACCCGAAAGTTCATTTTCATGATTCGTGCCAAAGACCTTGTCCAGGGATTCCTCCGTTCACTGGGCTAACCTTCAGCCTCGTGGTGCAGCCAATCCCCCGACCTCTGCTCCACATGCTGCTGCCTCGGACCAATCAACCAGCTGCCATTCTTTTCGTTTCAGTCAGTACTCACAAGGCCAGGATAGAACAGGAGAGTTGGCACGGCAACGTCTCCAGAGGACGACATGACCTTGAGCGAAAAGCAGAGCTGGAGGCGCAGGGACCTTTGAGTCCAGTGCTGGGAGATTGTGGGATGATTGTGTCCCGGACAGATTCAAATTGTCTGACACTAGCGTATAAAGGCACTGAGCGGCACCCAAACAGCGGGGAGGACAGTGCACTGGGGAGTACAGTGCACTGGGGAGTACAGTGCACTGGACTCCCTACTTCTGTCT
The DNA here is from genome assembly GCA_015163995.2 of Mormyrus lacerda. Lineage (NCBI taxonomy): Eukaryota > Metazoa > Chordata > Actinopteri > Osteoglossiformes > Mormyridae > Mormyrus > Mormyrus lacerda. The sequence continues at coordinate 19,930,601 of JAABNX020000090.1, read as the reverse complement.
CGCCTCTGGATTCAGGGCCACATAATCAGAACCAGTAAAAATCACCCGATAATATTAAACCAGATGAACCACCGATCTAATAAAACTGCCAGCAGCTGCTTGTCAAGACTGATTGGGGATGAATGGAAAAGCCGTTTCGAACTACATTTAATTAGAACATACAAAAAAGACCAGATTTACGAATACACTTCAAAACGCAGTTTGTAGTGACACACTACCCCTATCGCGACCGGTTTGCCTAACATATCAGTGAAATTGACACTGTTTCACATTTCCCCCGTTTGAGCACAGAGAAACTTTGTTTTTAAAGTATTTACATGATCCAGCCCCACGCCCTAATATTTCCTCTTTATTTCTTTTATTTGAGAATTTTAAACTTATACCCCTCCTTACGCAATATGTCATAGGATGCTTTTTTAGTCGCAGTGAGCCAGAGAAAATAAATGTTGTTTATTAACAAATGTCTTCCTCCTAATTTATCGGATCAGATACGTGCTCTTATGTCATTATGAACCGCTCGCCCGCCCCGCTGTCCTCTCTGTATTAGATTTCCAGAAATAGTTCACTCGAAGGCCAAATAAAACATAAAACATATCACACAGAAGCTCTTATTAGAGCTGGGGAAGGCCGGGGGGTGGGGGTGGGGGGGGGAGGTAAGAGGAGCCTACCTGCGGTGAGGGAGCTTTCTGTTTTCGTTCATCTTTCAGGCTTTGGCGAAGATCTACATCTCCGCTGCCAAATGTAAGTCCCAGGTCACCATTCTCCAATCAAACCGCCATCCTGCCTTCCAGGACACACCGCCGCTGTATTTCCAGGGCCTTTCGTGAGCGTGATTGTGCAGCCAGGCCGAGAATAAGGACAATAATTACCATTGTTTGTTATCTATTGGTCGGGGACCAGAGCGGGTCTTTCCCACCACGGAGGATGACGTCGATGGGTGAAATCGTTTCTGTTGCTGAGCCTAAGGCCCTTCTTTTTGCCTCATCTCTCATGCCACCTATTTTGGGACTTCATCATACATAAAAAAGCATCCGGATGCAGTTGTGAAATCCCCCCCCCCTGGGAGAAAGCAGGTTTTTCAGCTCAGTACAGTGAGGAAGCTAGCTTCATGCTGTAATATTCATTTGGTGCAGTACTCACGCAGCATGCGTCTCTGAATCTGCAAGAAAGGGGGCGTGAAGGTGAGTGTGGAACAGAAGATCTGTGATCCTCGCTTCCTTCTGAGGCCACGGAGCTTTTGTCACGATCTGTGTCATTTCTGCCCCGGCCTACCTTCAAAATTAATTATCTTACCGTCACTCCACACCAACGCACATTCGTAAGAGTCCCGTGCTCATTATCAAGCCTTTACCCACAATGCACCTTGGTGACAATTTAAGGTAACTCCCACTGCTATCGTCTTTGGCAATGTTAATCGCAGAGCTGGTCATGCAACCTCTGGGTGTCAGGCCTCTGGTTACTGTAGTCAGTCCAACACATATGGCTCTCCTTATTATCTATTGCTTAACTTGGCAAACACATTTTAAAGCGACAGAGGACCAGTCAAAAGTTTGGACACAGCAAGCCGCCTACAAGGGAGTGATAGTGCCGTGTAACATGACCTGGCCACCTGACCTAAACACAGTAAATATGTATTGGGAGGAGTTTGACGGGAGAGTGAAGGAATAGTGATCCACGAGTGCTTAGCATATGTGAGAACTACTTCAGGACGGCTGGTAAAGCATCTTAGGAGGCCACCTCATGAAACTGGTGTATAGGAGACAGTATGGTCAGACAGTCCCTGGAGCAGTTGGGGTTAAGGGCCTCACTCAAGGGCCCAGTGGTGAGATCACTCTGCTGACCCAGGGATCTGAACCAGCAACCTTCTGAGACCCAACCTGCAGAGCTGCCTCACCCCAGCAAATTATTATTATTATTGTTAAATATATTGTTGGTACAGTACAAAATTCCACGTATTATTTACATATATATATTATCACGTATATTTATTGTTTTGATGTCTATAATTTTTCAAAAATATAGAAAATAGTTTGAATACAATATGGGGTGGTGTGTCAATGCTTTGGACCAGTGCTGTATACCTACAAGAAATTTATAAAGATGTACACACTCGTATGGTAATGCTGTGTTTGTATGGTGATCTAGTTATCCTGTTCTTCAAAGCTGTAATACAACTTGGCCTGATTTGTATGATATCTATGGCTGTTTAAGGATCTCTTCTGTTTTTTCTGGGAGCACTAACATTGGATTCCATTTAGTAAAATAAACTACTGTCATAAAGAGCATCCAGCTCGCGTGAGCCTTTGCCGTGGATAAACAGCGCCGGGAGCAGTTCCAGGTTCCTGCCAAAGGGCATTTTATTTATTAACGTAGGAACGAAAAACTTGTTACGAGCCCGTCTCTCTTGAGAGCGACCCAAACGTATCTTGTTCCCGTGCCTGCATTGGAGGGTAGATTTATTCTTCCCTTCCACCGCTCCTTCTCTTCCCCTTCTCCTCTCCTGTTCCCCTCTGCATAATGACACAGGAGCACCTCCCGACCCAGTAGCGGGGAACCGAAGTCCGCTCCGCTCTCCAGTTAACCGCCATGTCCGCCGCAGCCGTAAATGACAGAGCGCCTCACTAACAATGACTGATGTTCTCCCATTCCCGGCCCTGTAAGTACTCCAGGAAACCCTTCAATAAAGCGTTTTAATAAAGCACTATTCACATATTTTACAAAATAAAAATTCATATT
>JAABNX020000090.1:19900465-19915176 GCA_015163995.2 Mormyrus lacerda | reverse complement strand
TGGCAGAGTTAAGGTGCTGTGTATCCTTGGCAGAGTTAAGGTGCTGTGTAACCCTGGCAGAGTTAAGGTGCTGTGTATCCTTGGCAGAGTTAAGGTGCTGTGTATCCTTGGCAGAGTTAATGTGCTGTGTATCCTTGGCAGAGTTAAGGTGCTGTGTATCCTTGGCAGAGTTAAGGTGCTGTGTAACCTTGGCAGAGTTAAGATCAGTTTGTTAACATTTACTTGTTTAGGTTAATTATCCCCCAAGGGTAAGTCATGATACAGCTACTAATAACACTGAAGAGTTACTAAAGCTAATGTGTGTGTGTATGTGTGTGTGTGCGTGTGTGTGTGTGTGTGTGTGTGTGTATGTGTGTATGTGTGTGTGTGTATTAGGCTAATGAAGAGCATTTCCCTTGATCATTACAAATGGACTTTGATGCTAAATTGCCTGATAGCGAATATGCAGCCTCGCTTTTCTGTATTCATAAACGTGTAAACATGAGAGCTAATGAAGCCCTCAGCCCTGACCTTCAGAGTGGGACTCTCGTGTGTGTAGCATGTGCCTCACAATGGCTGTGCTCCGAAAGAGTGACACCGACTGCTGTGACGCCTCGGAAACGAGCCGCTGCCTTTAATACATTCAACATGACTCTCTATCTCAGGGGGTGACATTAGTGTCTCGCTTTGTCTGAGGGATTCTCAGCTCAGACGCTTCCCAAGAATACTGGAGGAAAGGACAGTGTGTCCCCCGCCCTCTGCTCTCTGGCCTCTGGAAGAGATCTCGTAAAATCCAGTTTACGTTTCAGAAAAGCAGGCCATGGGTATGTTTATGGTCTTGCGGAAGAGGTGATGTGTTAGAACAAAGTGACATGTATTGAGAAATGGAACTGTAGCCGGTAAAGAGTGTAACAAAGCGTGTCAGATGAGGTCATACAATGACCCCCCCCCCCAACAACCTCTGTGGCCCCTCCCCCAGAGGCAAGGTCTAACATGGTTTAAGGTCCCTGGGGCCTCCCTGCTACTTTATTCAATGTGGCATTTGTTGACTAGTGGGAGAGTCGTGGTGATGGTAAAAGTTGTCAGTCCCGAGGGGTTGGGCTGGCAATGGCAGGGCCCTATTTTACTGCAGGCCTCGGGGCTTCAGCCCGACTAAGCCCCTGCATTAAAACACCTTGCCCTCCACCCATTAGCCATGTGCAGATGGTAATATCCATAACGTTAATGCACAAACGAGCCCACTTCTAAGGCTGAAACATCCATCCATCTGTCCATCCGTCCATCCATCCATCTACAGACCCCAGGCAGCATGGCACAAGGTTGGGGTTCAGGATTGTTGAAGAGGGGACATGGATATCCTAGCAGGTGGTCCAGCACTTGACAAGGGCCCTTTAATATGTAAAATTGTGTGGGGTCCCAAGGTGAAATTTCTAGGTATGGCCCTGATTGGGGTACACTGTGCCCAGGATGCCAGTCAGTGGCAGGGCACATATACACACACTAAGCTGAGACAGGGAAACACAAATCGCAGCATAAATTCTTCCAACCATGTAAAATACAGCTATCGTTTTCTCTTTTTCAAAATGTAATGTTGTTTTTCTTTCCTGGAGACAGGTGAGTCAATTTGGGTTCCTTTGTTTTGACTTTTCTTTTCCAAGCCACACTCTTCAGTTCAAGCTGTCCATGATTGTTTCACTATTACTTAATTTCCAACCCTGCTTACGCTACTTGTTTTTCTAAAATTAGAACACGTAAGTCATCAGATAAGTTGTATAGTTTTGGCCAAAGTTCAAAGATCTGATAGCAAAGGCAATTGCCACTTGCTGATGTAAGCAGGGAACCTGGGAAACCTTGGGTGTCCTCGGTCACGCAGCGTCACAGCGTGCACAGCTCACGCGCAGACTGAGTGTGGCATCCAAAGCGTTAGGGGGACATCTGGCTCCTGACAGACAATCCTGCCTCTGCTCACCCCAAACTCCACACCCGGAGGTGCCCAGTGTCACAGTGGCTGGGGAAACGGAGCTTAGAGAAGCGCATTGAAACCTTTGCCTTAACCTTGTATTAACTATAAGAGTATTATTGCTCTGAATTGAATCTTTACACTGCTTCTCGTCTTTTTTTAAAGAAAGAAAGAGCATACAAATATTCTTTAAGCCTTCCAAGTTCCTGCGGGAGGTGCGTCTGTCTCTCACACTAATTTAGAAATATTAATGATGCCATATAGTACGATGAAACCACAAACGATGCAAAGTGACTCAGTGTCACATGAAATATTTAATCCTTTGAAATGGTCTGATGGTATTTTTCCTGGTCAAAGTGCCAGTGTCATCTTCTATCCCCAAGACGAGACTGGCCAAAAAGCCATAGATTACCATGAAAGTTCTAGAAACGTACCCTAAGTTGAAACTGAGTGGGTGTGAAAGGCTGTGGTCATTTTCGTGCTTATGTTAAAAGCGCTGTGTCCATCCATGTCCAGCAGAGGGCAGCCTCTGTAATCATAAATTCTTGTTCTTTTCGAAGAAAAAACGAATACTTTTCTCCAGCATTTTTTTTTGTGAGAAAGAGAGAATTTCCCCACAAAACCTCCGTGCAGGAAATTATTACTACATTTACAGCAAATTGGGCGTAGACTGAGGATTCTGGATGCCACCTTTGCATATTAATCAGGCAGAGACTTAAAGTGTAATATAGTTTACAGTGAACTTTCCATAGAAAAGCTAAAAATAAAGGGAAAAAAATGTCAGTATTGTGAAGACTGAAAACACTGACCCTCGACTGTTGCTGGAAAGTAGTTGAGCAATCCTGCATGGAAATATTGTTTCTATATGTCAAAATATTGTTTGTTCAAGGGTAAAGGACACATTAAAAATACAACTATAAAGCTGTAACAGATTGTACTGTACAATAATTCTAATATGAATAGTTATAGGTCTGGTTCTAACAAGTAAAACACAATGAAATGCGACTGCATCAAATTCAAATCAAATAAAATCACGCTTATTTTCATGTCAGTTGTCACCAGTACACAGGTAGGCGTACAATACATGTGAGTGAAATCCTAGTGTGCAAAGCCTCTCGCGGCAGCTCTAGTGTGACCCGAATTATCATGCAATAGAAAGACTGTTCACAGAACAGCTTCAGAAATTATCAAAATGCATGATGACAAAAGATTGTACTTTTATCTGTTAACTACAAAGACCTTTGGACGAAAAACACAACAAAGGGCTAAATTTAAAAATATTAAAGATCAGAGAAGAAACAAAACATTTATTGTTACATTATTGTTATTGTATTTTTAAAGCTCTATTAGGTAAATCTACATATATTTTTTAAATGTGATAAATCTTGAAATGACAAGTAGGCCTATAAATTTTATAGTATTATAAAATTATACTTTAGTTATTTTATAGTATAAAATATTATTAATTGAACAGCAAAACAAAAAAAAAAACATTATTTCATCGGGTAATATCAGCTTAATATGCGACAACTTAAGTAAACTTTTGCCGCAGTCGTGCGCGTCGGGCTCCACCTGCCAGCCCATAAAAGGCTGAATGAGGCAGTAATCTCAGGTACGCGCTGCTTCGTGCAGAATCACTTGTCACTGATCACAAACCTCCACCTTGCCAGTGAGTATGGCTTCAATTTCAGCCTGGAAATACTTATATCCAAGCAGTATTTAATTCAACAAGCCGATATTTTACCACTGTGTAAACTTTGCGTTATTTCTAATATTAAAAATAGGATTACTACACTATGTCAAAAGGATTAACGTGTGAGTACCTATTTAGGATGCCTAGCGTGGTACCAAGTTATCAGACATAATTTAAAGTTTTATGAAGAGCGTGTTTTTTTTTTTCAAATACTGTGCAGTGAGGAGGCAGCATTGATCTTGTAATTTGCTCTGAAAAGAAATGCGGAAAATTGCATAATTGATAAGTAATGTTGTGTAAAGCGTGCCACTGAGACTTAATACGAGGGAACATTTTGTATACCATGTATGTTAGAATTGAGACGAGTGGTTAACGAACAAGTAAATGTAGGCCTATTTTAATAATCTATGGGGATGATGCTTTATTCTCTTCCTTTACCCGTGATTTGCCGTATTTACGGCATCACGAACATTGCCTAATAGCAACATCACTATGTTTACGGAGATGGTGAATTTTCTCATGACTTATCCTATCATCCTTTTCCGAGGTGACTTGCATATTTTTAATGCGATGTGTAGGAGGGAGCTAAGATTATATATTATAAGGAACTATGGTCTTTCTCACTGAAGCAAGCGCCAGTCAAGACTGCCGGTAGTTTTCCCTAGAAGAGTATATAATCCTTAACGATCAGGTGTGAAATGGGCACATGATTTAATTACTTTTATTACTTTGGGATCGCCGTATTGCTTATCATGCTTGAAATTTTGAGTGACAAAATCTACCGAATTTATGATTTATTGATTAGTTATGTATAGGCTATTTCTCCATTACCACGCTGTTCCCTAAAAAAAAAAACTTTTTTAACGTTGGATTTTTCTGCTGAAATATTTCAGCACGTAGCCTGTAGTGATATCTTTGTGTTCCTTTCTCAGATCATGCCCCCCCGACCGGAAATCGGGAACGGCTCGGCTGTCCCCGCCGTAAGCACCGGTAGGGCTCGCTCTCCCTGCTTCACTAACCATGGCACGCGGGTCTAGTGTTACCGTATATCCTTGACGAATCTCTACCCGACCCCCTCACCCCACCTGCAGACAAGAGCAGCACACGGGAGAAGGGCTCTGTTATCCTGCTAGACGCCTCCACTCTGGCTCTCACGGAGGAGGACCAGCAGGAGGCTGATCCGTGGGATCTTCCCGAGCTTCAGGACACCGGGGTAAAGTGGTCAGGTGAGCAGACTGACGCCCGTGACACATTCATGCCATGTCACACTCTCATACTGCACATGCACATTTAGTAGTAATACAATAAGTCTCACTCCCATAATGGGCTCTGTTGAGGTAACTTAAGGCAATTAACACAGTCTAATGGGTGGGTCTGTGGTGCAATGGTTAGCACTGCACTGTCATTGTGGGGTTTCCCTCTACAGTCCAAAAACATGCTGAGGTTAATTAGAGTGACCAAATTGCCCCTGGGTGTCAGTGTGCCCCGTGCTGGGTTGGCACTCCATCATGAGTTGTTTTTTGCTTTGCGCCCGTAGCCTCCAGCATAGGCTTTGGACCCCCCATAACCCTGAACAGGACAAGCAGTTTCTGAAAATGGATTGATGGATAAAGGTCTAAACTGGTTTTTCACTTAATAACATAAAATTGAATGTTCAATTAGTATAATAATCAGGTAACATAAATAAACCCTTTTCAGTGCCAGAGGTAAAGCCTGGTTCTACCCTTTCAAAACTTCCAGCTCCGCACACTAGATTGGGAATAAAATTCCAACTAATTGTGAGTTACTAACAAATAATAACAAAAACGCCATCCATAGTGATGTGACCTGCCCACATCCCTGCTCCTCCTGCATCTCTCAGAAGGAGGTCTTTCCAAAAACGCCATCGATAGTGATGTGACCTGCCCACATCCCTGCTCCCCCTGCATCTCCCAGAAGGAGGCCTTTCTAGCGCCACCACTGACCTCCCCTGTCTCTCTCATCTTTGTGCCTGAATGCAGAGCTGGACGGCAAGGGCAAGGTGCTGCGCGTGCTGTTGGCCATCACCAAGCTGATACTGCTGCTGGGATTGCTCTACGTGTTCGTCTGCTCGCTGGACGTGCTGAGCTCCGCCTTCCAGCTGGTGGGAGGTGAACAGCTTAAGCTCGCCGCCATTCGCAACGTCCTCTGAAGACCGCCTCTCTAAACACTGAGACCTTCTCTGGAAGCACCGTGGTTTTCCGCAGAATCTATTGGCTGGAGAAATTCCGAAAATATGGATTTAGTCATTCCGTGGTTTGCAGTTTCAAATCATTCTAAGTTATTTGTCAAGACACTCAGAGATCACAGACGTCGTGAGCAGACGATGTCCAAATTTGCTTTAAAAGTGTGTACTTTAGGATGACAAGGTTGATGAAAAACATGTATTGCTCAGTCATAGTCATAGTCAGATGATAAAATGTCCCAGAAAGCATTGTGTTGTTATTCATCAACACCTTCTGTGGGTGTCTGAGTCATATCAGCTGACTGTACTGGTCATCAGTGGATGTTCACAGCAGAATGGATTGTGAAGGTACTGTGATGCTTCACAGGTAAGGCAGCGGGAGATATCTTCAAGGACAACACGGTCCTGGCCAACCCCGTGGCCGGTCTGGTAATTGGGGTCATGGTGACTGTGCTGGTCCAGAGTTCCAGCACGTCCTCGTCCATCGTGGTCAGCATGGTCTCCTCTGGCTGTGAGTGCTTTCTCTCACACACACACAACGCACAGCGCAATATAATCTAACTCAACGAATCTCAGAAAAGCTATGAGGCTTCTCTTATGATGCACTGGAGCACTGCAAAGATCTTTGTGTTTGTACTTGTTGTAGATGCCCTACCTGCTGTATAAAAATTAATGTATAAATTTATACCATTGATGGAGGTCCTGCCTGCTAGATAAAAACTAATATTAATGTATATGTGTATCCCAATGACACTAGTCCTTCCTGTTGTATAAAAACTAAACCATTGATAGAGATCCTGCCTAAAATTGATGTATATGTCTGGACTAGAGCTAGTGGCCCTGACTGCTTCATAATGAGGTATTTTCAGGATGCTTATTGTTTTTGTACTGATTATTGCATTTAGTACAGCAACCAGTTATTCTGGTTAGTAGGTAAAATGCCAACTCCAGTGTCCTTTTATGTACCAGTGCTGTCGGTCCAGTCAGCCGTGCCCATCATCATGGGAGTCAACATCGGGACGTCGATCACCAACACTATCGTGGCGGTGATGCAGGCCGGGAACCGAAATGAGTTCAGGAGGTGTGATGCCAGTCACTGTGGTGCCAGTCGTAGTCTTTGACACTAATGGACAAGATCTAAAAATGCCCTCTAACCCCATAAAGGGCATTTGGTGGAGCCACCGTCCATGACTTCTTCAACTGGCTGTCGGTGCTGGTCCTGCTTCCCCTGGAGGTGGCCTCGGGGTTCCTCTACAAACTCACCGAGCTCATCATCGAGTCCTTCCACATCCAGAGCGGTGAAAATTCCCCAGACCTCCTCAACGTCATCACTGACCCCCTCACCGACTCCATCATCCAAGTGAGGGCGTCCGCCTCTGACATCTTTGCAGTGCTGCAAGCTGCATGCGCTACATTTTTAGCATCGCCCAGTTAAATGGCTAGAGAAACAATGCAGAAGATCCTGTTAGTGTTGACTACTCCCAAGAAATGAACCCATAAAAAAATTCAATAACCAATCATGTTCTTCATATTTTAAATGCCTGTGAGTGTGTGGGGTCCAGTGAAACTTGGGGTGACTGGCTCTAAAGGAGTCATTCAGTGAAACCCCAAGTTTAGCATCTGCGCTGCCCATTGACAGTCTGGCTCCCAGAAGCACCTGATGTTTATTTATTTGTGTACAAGTTACTTTGACGTTCATCTGACGTTTTTGGGGCCTACCTCACAGCTGGACAAAACTGTGATCAGTGCCATTGCCATGGGTGACCCGGCTGCAAGGAACATGAGCCTCATCAAGTCCTGGTGCAAAACAGAGACCAATACAGTAAGAACCTGACCAATGACTGCAGTCCGGGAAGCTGCTATAGGTTCCCACCTTATAAACGAACCAATGACTGTGGGCGTGAGTAGAGTTTAGCCACGCCTCTCTTGCCAGCAAGGCTCCAGTACAAAGCAGAATACACAGGGCAGTTATACAGCTTCTGGGTCATTAAGTTCAAGTGAGTATTTAAAACAAGTGAAATAACTGAAGGTGTTGTATAAGAGAGACACTGGGTCTACTGGTAGTTAATGTTTAATGGTGCTTCAGGCTTTGAAAGCGGCATGATGCATTTAAGTTTTTACTGTTTTATTAATGCGGTAAACCGTAAGGATCAATAAAACAGGGTTTTTCTGCTGGGACAGGCAGAGCTCAAATGTGACCTTTTCAATGCACAGCTGTGATAAATTGCTGCTGAGATCACAGTCATTGTCGAAATCCATTACAAGTTTGATACATAGCTGTGTTTGGCCGTAGTAAGTATTAGAGGAATGATTGACCATGGGAGATTTGTGGTTGGTGTCCTTGACATTTCAGACCCTTAGCAATGTGACAGTTCCTGGCCCTGAAAACTGCACCTCCGTAGTGTTCTGCTGGTGGGACGGCAATGAGACGTGGACCCTGAAGAACGTGTCTGAGACCATCTACCTGGAGAGATGTATGTGCCCCTTTCAAAACCTCAAATGTTCCCTCCAGCTCAACACCTCCAGCCCTCAGGAACTCAAGGTCCATATGCTCATTACATGCATTGGGATGGGGTGCTGAAGAGAGAAGATGAGATTTAGCTTCAGCCTGGATGTACCTGGACGATTTTGCCCACATAGCAAATTTATTCGTTGAGAAATATCCACCTTTCAGTGGAAAATAAATGAATATTGATTAAGCTGTCAAAGCCACACCCCCACACCTATGATGTCATTTAACTGTCCTCTTTAAGGATCTTAATGGAGTCACATGTATAGTATGGGAGATATGAACAAAAACATAATGAATTTCTGGCCGTCAGGAGGTTATACTTGACAATATTCCAGATTAATATGCAGGTTGATATCATTTGATATGCAACAGGCTTGTTTTTAGGAACATCAGATGATTGGCCTTCATACCCGAGGTATGAGTCCTAAAGTTTGTTGCTTAGTCACTGAGCGCTGTGCTGTTTCAGTTTGTGTTGTGGGAGGGGTGCGGGGTGTAGCCGCCCCACTAGCTGTGACTGCAGAGAGGCCCAGACCGTGTGCCTTTAGTGGCCATGGGTAACTCGACGCCAGGGTTTTACCTGCAAATCCGGAGCACAATCCGAGGGCAGACTCAGGGCCTTCAATGGCAGGAACAATGCTAGTCATTCACATCCCACGATGACTAATAAAGAAGTCCACCCCCACCTCACTCCCCAACCCCTCTAGCTGCTCAAGGGCCCAATTCTTCCCGCCCCCGCCGATCGCTCGAGGGCCAAGCATGGAGGCCTTCACCTCCTCCTCAAGAACCCCAACCCCCACCCAGGGGTGACAAAGTGCCCCTCGCCGTCGCCAGACACGGTCCAGTGCGGCTGTAATCTTAAGGGGAAAGCTGGTCCCCGCCGACTTAAGGGGTCCTTAAATCTCAGCCACTGGCCTTGCGGTTTCTACTCAGGCGGTCCGACGACAGCATGTAGTTCCTATAGAATCAGTGCACAAGGTGGCACTGTTCAGCTAGATGCCGTGTTCTTCACAAAATACAGAACCGAAAAATGTTAACGTTCTATATATGAGCTTGTTCATTGTCCCAGAATGGTATAATAGGGACACTGCAGCACCGGGCGTCCGTTTGTGAGTGACATCATACGTTCTGGATGGATGCGTTTGTGGGAGATTCCTCAGGATACCCCTGTCGGGGTTAACAACCTGCCATTTAAGTAAACTGTCATCTTGAAATTGTCCGTAGTGTGGTATCTGGTCCACATTGCCCCCCCCCGTCTTGCTCCCTGTGTTTCCTGGGGTAGGTCCCAGGCTGACTCCACCCTCTACTAGACAAGCAGAATGGAAAATGGATGAGAGAGTAGCATGCTTTCCTGTCTTGGGTGCTAATTATTGCTCATTGAACATTCCACGGGAGGTGATCATGTGACAGTCATGTGATCGCCTTGACTCCTCCCCCAGGCAAGCATATTTTTGCCAACACCACCTTGCCGGACCTGGCTGTGGGCCTCATCCTCCTCGCCCTGTCGCTCCTCTTTCTCTGCACGTGCCTCATCCTCATCGTCAAGTTACTCAATTCCATGCTGAAGGGCCAGGTGGCCATCGTCATCAAGAAGATCCTCAACACAGGTGCGTGGGAGCTCCTTCTGCTATACGGGGACGAGGGATGTGTTTTATCACGAGGTTACCCTGACCCAGTGGACCGAGTCATTTTTTATTAGCACCGGTAGACATAATGGTTGAATATTAGTACAGGAAGATTGATCTTTAGGACATTTGTGTTGATACTGGGACATGTGCATAGATGGTACGGTTTAATCATTAGCTCTGACTTTCTCCTGCTACCTGGACAGAGATATGCAGGTCTACATGGTATCTATCACACTTATCATACGCATTTTAGCATTTAGCCATGACCAAGGGCATGTAGGGCACGAATCCCCATCCTCCCGAGTTTCTGTGCTCAGATGTAGGTAAAATGGTCGTAATAAGGGGGAATTGCACACACTGTGATTGCCCTCTGATGGACCCACATGCTATCCAGGTTGTTTCGCCCCATAAACATATACTACAGTTTCACCACGACTGCCCCCCCAACCCAAAGATGCAGACTTCACGTGAACTCCGCCGTTCACCGGCACTGTCATTTTATCACCGTTATTTCCATTGATTGGGCCCATTGTTTACAATTACTATCTTCATTTATTAGTCATTCCTACCATGTATTTAACTTCTTTATCTAATCTAAATTATAAACATTCCAACACTGAGAATGTTTCCCCTGCGTGTTAATTTTGATGTACCTTGATTATTTCTCTTATATTTTGCACTTGTCATGTCTGTCTCACTTGTGCTGTCGAGCACTTTATGTCCAGGGGAAGATTATTTCTTGCCACTGTATGCAATGTACAGTATATGGTTAGTGTGACAATAGCCCTGCTTGGCTCTGTACTGGACAAGTGATGATGGATGGATGGGTGGATGCACTGATATTTATTTATTTATTATTCACTCATTCATACTACCGATGCACAACTCTGTAGCTTCCATTATTGCCTAAATTCTAGTTATTCCATCACTGTATGTGATGTATGTATGTATGTATGTATGCATGGATGGATGGAATTAACCAGGATGGCTGTCCTTGTCTCTTACACACAGACTTCCCGTTCCCATTCGCCTGGGTGACAGGCTACCTCGCCATCATGGTTGGCGCAGGAATGACCTTTGTGGTGCAGAGCAGCTCGGTTTTTACCTCCGCCATCACGCCTCTGGTTGGTGAGTCAGCACCAGGCCGCGCGCGCGCGCGCAGGGAATGGACGCTGCCCGCCTCCCGGATGCGATCACTGACGAACATCGTGCCTCTTTCCCGTCACAAACAGGAATCGGTGTCATTAGCATCGAGAGAGCGTATCCGTTGACCCTCGGCTCAAACATCGGCACGACGACCACAGCCATATTAGCCGCGATGGCCAGTCCCTCTGAGACGCTCGGCAACTCCTTGCAGGTGGGTAACCCCAGCAATGCAGTGAGGCACTAGAATTTTCGACCTCCATTGATATATAATGATTTGAGAATTCAACTTATCAAGCGGCCGTTAGGGAGTCATAACATCTGGTGCTGGTTCACATGTACAGTAGCTGTCTAGCTATTGAACCAGTGTTATAATGCTTTTTATTTATTGATTTAATATTCAAGTTTCATTTGAAATTAGTTTTACTTGGCGTTCAATGTGGGTTTTTTTTAGTTTTATATGTTATTTGTTTATTTGTTTCTTTGGTTTTGATTGTTTTCAGTTTGGTATATTAGATATATTTTCTTAGTTTTTATAAATTTTAGTTTAAGTTTTAGTAATTTCATTTATAGGGATAGACCGATAGTTGTAGAGCTGTTTTACAGTATGTGTTTGGTCTTTGATGAGTCCTATGCAAATAACAGTGAACAACGATACTCAAAATAAACGAAACATGTTCCAGGTATTATTAATGGTAATGAATCATATTTTAGCTAAATACAGCGTGGTCTGCTCTGTCTGTTACGATGCTGGGCGCCTTTTATGTGGGCCTGTCACAACACGTTTACTAATCATGCTGCATTAAGCAATAACTTGAATGATGATACTAATAATGATGATAATAAAGATAGGAAAATGTTGCAATATAAGTATATTGACACCAATATATAAAGTAAACTGGTTAAATTTGCAGACGACACCAAGGTGGGTGGTGTAGCGGATACTGATCTAGCGGCAGAGAGGCTACAACGGGATCTGGATTTAATTAGCGACTGGGCTGATACCTGACAGATGAAATTTAACATAGATAAATGTAAGGTAATCCATGCAGGGAGCAGGAATATAAAGTATAGATATTTTATGGCTTCCAATGAAATAAAGGTAGCTGATTACGTGAAAGATCTCGGTGTCTATGTTGATGCTTCCATGTCCCACTCTCACCAGTGTGGTGAAGCAATAAAAAAGGCCAATAGAATGTTGGGTTATATCTCTAGGTGTGTGGAGTTTAAGTTAAGGGAGGTGATGTTACATTTATATAATTCCTTGGTAAGACCCCACCTAGAATATTGTGTGAAGGTTTGGTCACCGTACCTTAAGAAGGACATTGCTGCCTTTGAAACGTAGGCCTACAAGAATGATTCCTAGCTTTAGAGGAATGTCTTATGAGGAGAGGTTAGCTGAGGTGAATCTGTTCAGCATCGAGCAAAGGAGACTAAGGGGGGACATGATCCAGGTATATAAGATTCTAACGGATCTGGATGCTGTTCAGCTAAATGGCTATTTCAGTATTAGTTTAAATACACTTCTTTACACAGTGTGTAGTTACAGTATGGAATAGTCTTCCTTTTCATGTAGTACAAGCTAAAACCCTGGGTTCCTTTAAATCAGAGCTAGATAAGATTTTACCAACTATGAGCTATTAGTTAAGTTCTCCCCAAACAAGCTTAATGGGCCGATTTGGTCTCCTCTCGTTTGTAAACTTCATATGACAATTATGTGCATTTTGTCGCATTATTATATAAAGCGACATTATTACATTACGTGGCATTATTACATGATGTTTTGTAACAGGGCCACCGTGTAGTATTTAAAAATAGTAAGAAAGTATTTCACATCTGTTTTTATTTCGTTTCAGTTTTGCGAGCAATTTTTATCATTTTTGTTTAGTCATTTTTTTTATTCTTTTTTTTTTCATTATTTTTGCATCTTATTTCAGTTGACGAAAATGTTTTTGCTTCCATTAACACTAATAATCCTGGGCTGAACACACGCTTCCAACCCTAGGTCGCATTCTGCCACTTCTTCTTCAACATCGCTGGCATCTTACTATGGTATCCCATTCCATTCATGCGCATCCCCATCCGCCTGGCCAAAGCCCTCGGCAATCGTACTGCCAAGTACCGCTGGTTTGCCGCCGTCTACCTCATCCTGTGCTTCCTGGTCCTGCCACTGGGCATCTTCAGCCTGTCCCTGGCCGGCTGGCAGGTGTTGGTGGGCGTGGGGGTGCCCATTGTGGTAGTCGCCATCTTTATCATCGTCGTGAACCTGCTCCAGGCCCACAAGCCCCAGGCTCTGCCGCCTGTTCTGCGCAGCTGGGATTTTCTGCCATATTGGATGCACTCCATGGCTCCCTGGGACCGCGTCGTAACCGCGGCAACGTCCTTCTGCGCCACCAGCTGCTGCTGTTGCCGCCGCTGCCGATGTTGCGGCAGTACTGCCGGCGACCAGCAGGGGGAGAAGAGCGGCAACGGCATCCTGAATGAAAAGGAAAAAACTGAAGTGTCCCACAGCATGATGGAGATCCACAATAACCCAGCGCTGTCCTGGGAGGGTGAGCCAGAATCAGACCAGAGGAATTGCCCCAGAACTGATCAGCAAAGCACACATTTATAATGATTTGTGGGTTCAGCCTTGAAGTTGGGCTCTAATATTGTACCTGTTTGGACCCAGTGTTGCTGGATGTGCCTGGCATGCTCTCTCCCTCTGTCAATCGTGTTATTAATTGCTGTGGTGGCACAGAAGTGGCTGTGAGGCGAGAGACATATGCAAAAAAACGGAAATAGAAACCGCAGCGGCTGCCTGACAGAACAGGTATATACCTGACTTGTCATAATAAGCTTATACAGCAATTTGAAGTCTTATATGTGCAGGAAATATATGAAACATTTAAAGTATTTAATGAGAAAATCATGATTTTCTTTCCACTTCTGATATGTTTTCTTAGGTATTTATACAGTATATACTGTATATATATATATATATTTATATATATATGCAGCCTATTTAACTTTCTTACAATTTCTTACCTTTCTCCTTTTACTGGGAAAATCTATTTAAATATGTACATCTATGAATTTTGTAACTGAGAAAATTGCAAGATGACTGTAAGGAGTGGTTGTTGAATAAGACTCAACATGTCTCCCCCTGTTTTTAATGATGTATGTGATGATGGTAAACAATCCAAGAAGAGTATGTCTATTACAGGAAGCGGGTCACATGGCTACAAATAGCACATCACCAGCAGGAACATGTGAGACCATGAAAGTAACATCTCTCAAAGGCAAAGTCACGTCAAAGATTTAACCGGCGCGAGGAGCTTTGACAAAAGTTATTAAAAACCACAAACGTAAGCCACAATATTAATGTTAATGCCCCTCTAAACAGAGAGGTGTATGGCTGAAGCGTTGTTATTTTTATTGTTTTACTGTCTGAATAAAGAACAAATTTAAATTTATTGTTTGTGTTTTAGGAGGATTATAAGCAGTAAGCAGACATGACACCTAAGCAGACTGCACGGTTTGGCGTCTTTATTGCAGCACATGACACCTAAGCAGACTGCACGGTTTGGCGTCTTTATTGCAGCACATGACACCTA
>JAABNX020000090.1:19871545-19882286 GCA_015163995.2 Mormyrus lacerda | reverse complement strand
GTGGATGGATGGATGGATGGATGGATGGGTGGATGGATGGATGATTACCTTGGATCCATCCATGAAGACGTCCAGGCGGTGCCAGACTCTGAGAGGGAGGGCTGTGTACGACCGGAAGCTGCGAGGTTCTCCGGATACCAGCCTCACCTGGATAATGATGTCCCCTTCAGAAGGAGGGTACAGTCAGTGGCAGTTGCCATGTGAGACACTTCCACTGCTAATCAGTCTGACAACTCGAATAGCGGATAAGAATCACCTGTTAAAGACATGAACATTGAGTGTGGTTCCTCTGCTTTGTATGGACTGGATGGATGGATGGATGGATGGATGACACCAATAGCATAACAACATTTTATGCACTATGGGGTCTTTTCTATGTCATGGCTTTAAATCATTCTAACCCAATAATCCAAAATACAAAAATTCTCAAGTTCACTTTTTCTCTAAAGGATCATGAGTGCAGAAGAGGAATGTGAAGGTTATAGGGTTCAGCACCTTCCACATATGGTCAAAGCTGAAGGACGCACAGATCCACAGTGCCGGTGGAAGGATCTGTGACTATTTACCGCTGCTGTCCGCTCAGATAACCAGAACTGAAATCAGGTGTGGAGACGTCTCCTAGGCGAGGTTGACCCTTGCCCTCGTTTTATCGAATTGGCAATTGCTCTCATCATTTATTGCATTATTCTTTGGGCGGTGATTTTATTCCGGGTGATTTACACGGCACCTATTCAGCCAGAGGGGCGCAAACAGCCGTGGGCGAGCGACCGCGACCGGCGCCTCCGCACGCCAAGGTCACGGCTAACGGATCGGCCCACTCACCCCTGCCATCGAGCATAACCATGGGCGTGTCGAAGGTGTTGTGCCGGTCCATGTGCTGCAGGATGCCACAGAAATCACCGTCGCACCAGCTTAACAGGTAAATCCACAGAGAGAGGGTGAGCCTGTGAGAGCAGAGACACAATGATCTTGTGACATCACAAAGGCACGACTCATCAAGGCCTGCACCGTTCCATTGGTTCACAAAGGTCACCTGCTATATTTTCCATGTAGCTCTAGCTCCTGTGTGGCTCAGTGGGTTAGAACAGGGTGTGTATCACATAATGGTTGCTGGTTCAAATCCCAGAGTTGGCAGAGTGATGTAAAATACAAAGTCCGTGTCAGTCTATTGCTGCATTTATCCATCTTGGCTATTTTAAGTCATGTTAAACAAGCGTAAAACCCACACCTCACCTTTCAAAAATCACCTGCTTGCGGTACCCCTGTGTCTCACATGCTGGCCCACTGCCTATATTTACCAATTTACTTGTTTATTTCAAGTGGCTGTCTACAATAAAAGCTGGGTTGACACACATCCGAGCTGGGCCTTCAGAAAAGCTGCTTTCACAAAAATAGGCCAGAAATAGGCATTTTTTTAATAGTCTACCTAAAAGCAAAAGACCGACATAAACATGATTTATTCTTAGACGCAGAGTTAACGAGGGTAACCGTCTGTCGGCCGATGTATACTTTGCAAAAGATATATATGTATATATTTTTTGATAATGATATGCCATTTACACGAGCACAAACACAGGCACCCGGTATTCTCTGGTTTCCACATATCCTGCCCGCATCCTGTGAGATGCAAACATGCGTACGGGTGACAGCGCAGCTCGTGGGTCAGAGCACGGGGCCGCGGCCATTTTTGCAGCTCCCCTGGAGCAGCTGTTTCGAGTGAAGGGCTTCGCTGAAGACCCTGCCGGTGACATGCTTCCTTGAGGACACAGGCTTACACTCCTCTCCCACAGAGAAAGCATTTTATAACCACACCAGAACAAAAAAAAAAAAAACTTGAGCTTAAGGCATTCAGCGCAATGCTTATATGCTGTCAGAATGCAGCAAGCCCTTGACGGTGGGGGTGGGGTGAGGCGGTATCAAACCACAGCAACGAGATCACAGGGAAGATATTCCAGATTGCGGTCTATAAGAAGTGACCCAAGGACAGAGGACTCCATGGAAGAGCAGGAGAGGGGGAGGGCCACGGGGCAGACCTGGGCTCCTCCGCGGTGATGTTTCGACGGTCCTCCAGCTCCTTGTTGACGAAGGGCTGGAAATGACGGATAACACCGAATCGCTCACCGGTGCTCGCCAGAGGGAAGGTCAGCAGGGGTACGATGCCTGTGAAATACAGGCATCACAATCAGTGGCTGCTATTCACCACAACTCATACCAAACGCCCCCTGTTGGCTACAGACAGTCACTACGCTAAACACTGAATGAATGAGTTCCTTATCCAGGAAATACCGAAGTAGCATGTTCTGCTAACCAGCTAGCTGGCTACGATCTTCTGACTCTACTCTGCTCTAGCTATTTATGTAGTTTTCGCAACACCTGAGTGGGGTGCGGTCCCCTGCAGGACACAAAGAGTTACTACACTAGACACATTCCTTAAGAAATCCTGCTGGCTAGCAATGATCTTCTGACTCTACTCGCTAGTCATTTATTTAGCTTTTGAAACATCTGCAGGGAGGGGAGGGGGGTGAGTTTTTTAGTGAAGCTCCAGAAACTACAAACCCAGCCCTGATCCTCATGGCTTAAAAACATGGTTGAGATCCAGGCCCTGGCACACTAAGGAAAAACAAAAGAACTTCCAGTAACCAGGTCCAGCATCCAACAGGGCTCCTCCACCAAGGGTTCAATAGCCGAACCCTTGGAGGATTTCAGGATTTAGAGACTGAGTAATCCTATTAGCACACATACAAACCCCAGAGCGATGGTGCAAATCCTGACCTGATTCATGAGGACACCAGTTGAGTCTATTGTGGTTCAGCTTCCATAATAATTCTGGTCCCCACGAAAGGCAGGTTCTGTGCTGCTTAATCGGGCGCTCAGATGCAGGCAAGGTCCTCAGGATCCTGAAAATGTGGGTGAGAGATGTGTGGTATGCATTAAGACCACCTATGCTCCCATTGATCCTCCCAAGGTGGTCTACCCAGGCCCTCAGCATGACATCTTGGGCGTCTATAGAGTGCCTGACATAAAAGTCTGTCTGGTATGCCATGGCAGCAGGGAAACGCAGGGCTAGCGAGCGTCTCCGAACTGTGCCAAGATGATGCTCGTTCGTCCATATCTTCTGGAAGACCAATGGTCCAGTCCTCCACTCAGTGGGGGCTACCACCTCCACCCCCACCACACAGGGGTGTGAGCACAGGTAACGAACTGACAAGCTGTATCCATCAATCACCACACTGGGCTCCTTTTCAAACTTCACAAAGTCGTCCCCTTGCCAAATTTGTCTTCTGGCTGGCAGAGATGGTGTTATGCACGACGTGTTCTTGCTTTGAACCTTGAGGAAAGCACAGAGTGTTTCAGAAATAAAAAAAAATTAAAAAATATGCGTCTTACTGAAGCCTATATTTAAATTTCACAGACGCGACATCTGTGGGCTAAAACTGAAAACACATTTTGCTGCGACTATAAACAGAAACAATAGTTCAGCCGTCTGGATTTAAACCAAGAACGATTCGGTTACAAGCTTGAGGTCATTTTTAGTCCAATAATACAAGCACTAATTATCGATTCGACATAATAGTTTATGTCACGGAAATATTCACACGTTTATCTATGAAGGAATGGCTATAAAAAGCTTCCACGGCTGCTCACTGTGGTTTTGTCTTTATATGATTGCTATACTATTATTGTCAAAACAAAACAAAAAAGAAACGCGGCGGTATTTGTATAATTGAATTTAATAATAGTTATAACCGTGAATTACTATTAATAGATCCACTGATGACAAAAGTGGGCCTATCTCATTAGGTTTAATATTTCAACAGTAATGATGCAATTTTATTCGTCTCGAAAAACATTGTGAGCTGATTATACTATAGCTATTTAAACAGCGCGATTCAGAGACAGTAAATGGTCTTTCATTCATACGTAGGCCCCTATGTTACACTTTTGAGCTGCGGTTTAATATATATGATCATGTATGTACACAGATTTACAAATGTCCCGGAAGTATTTGAAAAACACGGTGGTTGCGACCGATCGGACAGAAAAGGCACATTTAGACCCTTTTTTGACTTTGCTTTAATTTAACAGATGGCCGCGAAAATAACTCACCGAGCCTAAAAGCAGAAGAGAAAGCGCCGCGTATCTAACGAAGCGAAAAAGCGCATCGGGTTTAAAACGCAAGCATCCCATGGCAGCTCAGCATGTCCGATCCCTCACTCGCATTTTACTTCGCTTGACAGTACTGAATAACAGCAAATGCAGAGAAATGGGCTGCCACCCAGGCTTTGGTTAGCTTTCACAATCGTGTAAGAAATACGGAAATTTCTTCCTGAGCCGCACAGATATTCCGGGACAGGTGTGTCACCTGGTCAGGTATTCGGCGCAGAGAGATACGCCTATTTACTGTACCAGTATCTACACCATTTACAAAAACCAGTCACTGTGCATAAACAGAGATGAATCAATTGATCCTAAATTATAAAATGCATGCGTATGCTTATTGTTGGCATTGCCACATGGAGGTTTGCTTACATGTAGACCGCGATTCACTCGCTTACACATTCACACACACAGAAATACACTCATCAAGGCAAGTTTTGAAGAGAAGTTTCATCGATTGGCTTCAGTGAAATCACTAACTCGACGCTTTCAAGCGTCTGTAAAAGCGCTGAGATCATATTGCGTCGCGGTAGAGACGGCAGACATGAAGGGTATATAAGATCTGACTTTCATCATTTTTTCGATTTATTTAGTACCTCGAGCAAAGACTAGTGGAGTTCCAGTACTTTGTCTTTCGATATAACTAGGCAAATGCAATAATGTTGTTTTATTGGATTGACTTGTTCTAGACAGGGAAACTTTCCAGCAGTTTTATTTAATTGAGTTCGGGAAGGTCATATCGTATCATCTTCGGTTCTCTCAGCAGTCAGCCACCTACTCCTTTTAAATAGGCATTTACCATTGTGCGGACAGCAGTGTTGGGATGGCTTTACAAGACGTGTGCGGTTTCCTCGACACCCCTGCTTATCCCAGATGGAACACTCCGGCGTTGCTGTCTTTGCCAGTGGGAGATACCATATTGCACATTCAGAGGGGAATCGGAAGCAGCATGTATGATTTTGGAGATGCGCGCTCTGCTGGAAAAACCAGCGGGAATGCACTGGAGCTCTATGTACCGGTATTGGACTACCTCAGCCAAAGCCCTATTAATTTTGGCCAGATTACCTCCAACACACTACCAAGCCACCCTCCGCTTTTCCAGTCTCCTACTCCATTGTCACCCTCCTGTCTTCCTGTGTCCATTCCTCTGCTTTCCTCACCTGTCCCTCCCAGTCCTTCTGTCCCCTTACCCTTCCCGCTGTCCCACGGCACCACCACGCTGGCCTTTGCCTTCCAGGGCGGGGCCATCGCCGCGGCCGACACCCGATCCAGCTGCGGTGGCCTTGTCGCCTGCCCCGCCTCCCACAAAGTCCTGCCCGTGCACTCGCACATGGTGGGCACCACGTCAGGCACATCTGCCGACTGCGCGCTCTGGAAGCGCATCCTGGCCCGGGAGTGCCGCCTCTACCAGCTGCGCCACCGCCGGCGCCTGACAGTAGGGGGCAGCGCTAAGCTGCTCTCGCACATGCTGCATCCCTTCAAGGGCACCGAACTTTGTGTGGCGGCCACCTTGTGCGGCTGGGATGGCGAGGTTGAAGAGGGTACAGGGGACGAGTCGGGCGGCGGGGATTCTTCCCTGGAGCAAACTGGTCTGAGAAAAGGTGGGTGGACCCAAAATATGGGCAATCCTGACCAGACACTGGCCCTTCCTACAGATTCCGGAGCAGTAGAGGCGAGCAGTGCATCCCGTGAAATAGATAGGAACTCAATGGGCAGAAATGTTGATAGGGCACCAGGTGGCCCACCAGCCACCGCAGCGGAGGGAACACAGGATGGAGGATCTGGAAACGATAGTGGCGCCTCACCAGCTGCTGCAGGCAGAGCCCCAGCTTGGGCTCCGGGCCCCCGGCTCTGCTACGTGTGCAGCGACGGCACTCTGCTGAAGGGTGGGCTCTTCTCCGTGGGCTCCGGCTCCCCCTACGCTTACTCCGTGCTGGACGCGGGGCTTCGCTGGGAGCTGAGCGTAACGGAGGCATGCTCCCTGGCCCGGGAAGCCGTGTTCAGGGCCACGCACCGGGACGCATACTCCGGGAACTGCGTGGACCTCTTCCACGTCACTGCACGTGGCTGGAGACGGCGGGCAAGGGAGGACCTGAAGGAGGAGTACTATAGGGAGAAGGAGAGAGAGAGGGAGAGGGTGGAGGAGAGAAGGAGGGAGAGGGTGGAGGACAGAAAATAGGCACAAGAAGGAGAGAGGGACAGGAGAGGGAAGAAGGAAGTCACTAGAAAGATGAGGGATGTTAAAAATGTACAGACTGGAGAAAACAAATACCAGGATTTAGTGGGTAATGGTGGAACAAATGCAGAAGACAGTTAAATAAGTATATAATGTTAATGGGTTATAATTTAGTGTTATAACAGTATTTAAATGTGAGTTCCGCAACCGCTGTATTTGCGTGTTTTTAATAATTTCCCTAAATGCTCGGCTCCGGTATAACTTCATTCACATTGAAGTTGCGGAACAATCTAACTCTGTACTGAATTTAATCTCATTTCCATGCTCAGAAGCCCCCATTATCATAATGAATCCGCGTTTTATCACATTTGCCTCACCTTATTCTGCAATTGCTTAGTTATTATTCATGCAAAACCGCCCAGTTAATCGCAGCTGCGGGGGCGACGTGCGTGTGCGCCAGGGTCCTCCACTAGGGGGAGCTCTCGGAAAACCGTCCGCTCCGGTTCCAGCGGGCTGCCCTCTTAGTTCCTGTTTGAAAAAGGCCGCTGGAGCTCGCTTCTGCAGACATGGCTCTCAGCAGCATCCTGAGCGGAGAGCCTCTGGGGCGTTTTGGTTTTGATGTCGGAGCTGGTTTCAGCGACGGTCGGACCGGGCTGGGCTTCAGCTCGGTTTCGGGCGGCGGGCTGAGCTTCGACATAAGAGCGCCGCCTTACACCGATGACGAAGCGGCCCCGGAGTCCAAGATCGAGTTCCTTCATGGGACCACGACTCTGGCCTTTAAGGTGAGTAGCAGCATCCACCCACAGCCCCCGGGACCCCGCACCCGACCCCGCGCGCGGTGTGCCTAGCTTGGTTAGTTGTGCACGATAACCTGCTTGATTAGTATTTTTGCTTGGTCTGGTTATTGCAGCGTCACGGTGCCTTTGTTCTGAATGGAGGTACCGCCCCACTATCCCCCGAGCGTTGCTCCAATTATTTCCATTAATTTTTTTAATGATTTTTTTTTTATTATTATTTTAATGAACGCATAGTTGCCTTACTTGCTGTCAGTTTCTGGTTACAGAGAAACGCAGTAACAATCGCCACGTAAATTAATGCAATCTTGCCCTTCTTATTATTTTTACCGGTTTTTGTTTCCATTCGTTGTGATTTATTTGGGCATGATCAATGTAATCCAGATTTCTAGCCGGCGCATCACTGACACTGATGTATATTTTTTTTAACAAGTGTCCCAGTGAGTTAAAAAAATCAGTGTCTGGGTTTTTTTTATGGGCTTAGCATGGTAGATGGTGTGTGTGATTAAGGACATGTACAGATAACCAGAATGCTGAGCCCTTTGGGAAAACGTGCCAGGGCAGCATTTATTAGCCAGTAATCGGCAAGTGGAGGGCTGCTGGATTCTTAATGCATGTGAAATAATAAACAAAGCAGGGAACAGCCAGCGATTCTTCAGGCTTCTCATCATTGTCCATTGGATCTGATGTTAGATGCCAGTGTTGAAGAAGCACAACTCATTAAGTTCCTGAATAAACAAAACCAATGTGATTGCTTCATAAATCCAGCTGTGTGCTAAATGAATGGATATCGAGCACTGAGTTCATAGTCTTTCCTGTATTTAGTGATTCTTTCATCTGTGTAAAAAAAAAAAATCCCATAATGAAATGGAATCAGTGCACACCCCCGGGTCAGTATAAATGTGCCGAATCTTTCTTCAGTTTCCTTACAAAATAGGCTTGGAAAGTGATCAGGTGGTTATGGGATCCAATTACACAGAACGCACGTTGCCATGGAGAATGGCGCCTCCCCACAGACATTATATCGAGTTGGGTTGTCTGTTTAACATAATGTAGTTCTCCTGCAGATGGATCAGGGTGAGTTTTGACCTATGAATGCGTAGCTGGGGTAGGGTTGTTTACAAGCATGCAGTGAGAAATGATCTGGAAATAATGGTGTCGAAATTGCGATCAGTCACCCCCCACCATCACTCTGCGCGGTGTTCCTGCTCTCCGTGCTTTAAAGCCCAGCGTTATGGGTTCAGTGTTTTCCCAGGAGGTAGCAGCGAGCGGGAGAATTTCTCCAGATCGTCTGTTAATTAGTGGCGGTTAATTCCCATATGACCCTGTGGTCCTGCCAACCTTTTCTGGTGAACATGGTTGTCTTGTCCACTCTAGGGTGCGGAACGTGTACGTGTGCGTGAGATCGACGCCCCCTGGGCGACACTGTCACAGCACGATTAGTCTGCACGGCAGATCAGTGTGCGTGGGATGCGGCATTGCTTTCTCTCCTTTGGTCGTGTCTCAGTTTTAACTAAAACTGGCTCACTGTGACTCCTGTCCACTCACTGGCATGTTTTCTGCTGTATGGTTTTGTCAAACCCACCCCCCCACCCCCCCAGTTCCAGCACGGTGTGATCGTGGCGGTGGACTCGCGGGCCACGGCCGGCTCCTACATCGCCTCGCAGACGGTGAAGAAGGTGATCGAGATCAACCCGTACCTGCTGGGCACCATGGCGGGCGGCGCGGCCGACTGCAGCTTCTGGGAGCGTCTGCTCGCGCGCCAGTGCCGCGTGTACGAGCTGCGCAACAAGGAGCGCATCTCGGTGGCGGCCGCCTCCAAGCTGCTGGCCAACATGGTGTACCAGTACAAGGGCATGGGACTCAGCATGGGCACCATGGTGTGCGGCTGGGACAAGAGGGGCCCGGGTGAGCAGCCGCCCTCCGACATGCCCACGTACCTTTTTAACCGGTTCCTTAATTGTAGCCGTCAGACTATGGTTTTGGTTCACTAATTATGTGTGATCAATGGGATGTCCTGAGAAACAAGGGAAGAGCGTGTGTGTGTGTGTACTTGCACACACTTGTGCTCTTGTCTGCCCCCTACCATGTAAGTTGAGTATTGCAGTATACTGACCTTCAAAGATGGATTTGTACAATCTTTTCTCACTTTTGAGGTGTGCTTAGGAATTACTGATTACTTTGGTTGAAGTCAAAGGGATGCTCCCAGAAACAAGGGAAAGGTATGTTTGTGCTTGTGTGCTCCCCCTGCCTGGCGTACCTAGTACTGCAGCATGTGAAACTCTGTGTCGATTCCTTCCCTGTAAGCCCTGTCTAGGGCTCACAGAAGCTGACAGCGTGGCCATCTTCAGCCTGGCCTGTCAGCCCACGGTTTTTGTGGCAGAGCAGCATGGTGGCATCGCTGGGGCGCCATAGAGATGGCTTGTATCAGTTTTATTTGTGTCCCTGCTTGCTGCTGCTGTATTTTGACATGACGGGGTGGAAGAGGAGTCCTGGCGCACGCTGAGATTTACCGCGTTTGGCATTTCTGTGGTGAGGATCTTTGCGGGGGGACCTCTGCAAGAACTGTCTATGCGTGCACTGCCCGCTCCCGCCGCCAGGGGGAGCCCCAAGCGTGTCATCTGTCATGGGCGGAATGCGGTGCTGCCGTAATGTGAAATTCATTCCTCTGAGACAGGCCAGTTTGCCTGGGGTCAGAGATGAATGAGTAGTGGGGACAGATGAGGCGTGTACATGTTGCGATGGAGCCAATCACAACGTACATTGGAGTGTCACCTATGCTAGCTAATGAATTCGTTAATTGACGCTTCTTAATGAGTCAGAACAGGCTTCTGGAATGTAGAATTATTTGGTTGGTCATGTTGGCGGCAGTTTGAGTGGGGGACGGGGTTTTTTTTTTATGATGGCACGGGTCAGATGGATGGCGGTAATAAAGCGGGTCGTTATTGTGACTCTGCCTGGCCGTAGCGTAGTGTCTGAGACCATGGGTAGAATTAGAATCAATGGCTCGAGATAAACGGCAGGTAACTGGGGTGACAGGCGATGTAGCGCCGTGTTCCGGAAGGGAGGCATGGGAATGCGTCCGAGCGGCGGTAACTGTCACGATTTGGGGGGGGGGGGGGAGTGGAAATGAGCGGTCTGCTGGAGCTTTCTGCCACGTCTGCAGCTTTCTGCCACGTCTGCATCTTTATGCAGTCCTGCTGACGGCCCGACGTGACGTTTCGGGTGAATAAGATGTCCCACTTCCCGCCTGCGGGGGCGGTTCGAACCCGAGGTCCTCTGGGGCGGGGCCCATGGGCTCCGGAGGTGCTGTACATGAGCAGATTAGTGCCAGTATAGCACAGCTCTAAAGCCTAGCTGACAGCTTGCTGCTGACGGCTAGTTTGTGCTTAAATCTAGGATGGATGGAGGCTTCTGGAACTGGGATGGAAGCATCCTGATAGGTGGGGGTGTCCCGTACCCCCACCCCACACACACACACACACTGGATGAGGGTTTATTTCTGCTACCTTGTGGCCTTAGGGGGTGACTGTGTTTTAGATTTCATCGGTTATCGAGCGGCCTCCCTGTAAATTATGTCGCTACACCTTCAGACATCCCATGTAATACAGAC
>JAABNX020000090.1:19831656-19841698 GCA_015163995.2 Mormyrus lacerda | reverse complement strand
ATGCAATACAAATCTGCTGTGAGATGCCAGTGCTAACCACTGCACCAGCGTGCCACATCAATGCAATACAAATCTGCGTTTATGAATTAGAGTAAAGCTGTGCATTGTTGAGGTTTCCTTGGGACATAGTTTTATGGAGGGATTTTTTTCTGGGCGTCTGCCACCGACCCTGATGCATTCTGGGACTTTCCGGCCGCTCGTCGTCCTGTGGCGTTTCTGGAAGCCCGGGGGAGCTCTGCTGTGGGGGGTGTTATGTAAATGACTCTGATTTGAAAATTACACTGTGTGTGTGTGTGTCTGTGTGTGTGTGTGTGTGTCTGTGTGTGTGTGTGTGTGTGTGTGTGAGCGGGTTTACCTATCCTTACACAATGTCCCCATCATGTGATAAATATCCATTTTTTTCCCTTATGGGGACCGGTTTCCTGGTTTTATAAAAATGCAAAAACTCTTGTATATTGTTTGGTTACTTATGGTTATGGTTAGGGCTGGGTAGGGGTTAAGGTTGTCATAGTTAATGTTAGCATTTTTCCCATAGAAATGAATGAGCGGTCCCCATAAGCATATGTTTACCCTACGTGTGTGTGTGTGCGTGTATGCGCATGCGCAAATGTGCGAGCGAGCGCGTGTGAGTGTGTGTGTGTGTGTGTGTGTGCAGACTTCTGTTTGGAAACCTGTCTATGTGCTCGGTTTACTGTGTGGGTGTTTGAGCATCTGTGTGTGAGGCGGAGAGATGAAGGGAATTTATATTTGCTAGCCTCTGTGTGTTTCAGTGTGTGTGTTTCAGTGTCTTTGGGAGCCTGTGCTTTGAATGCGCAGAACTCCTTGACTTGACTCCTCATCAGTAACCTCATGATGCACTCGCGAGGCCTCCTACACGTATTTTTTCTGGAAGCACGCCCTCTTTTCAGGCAGCGTTTGTAGCGTCCATCCCTGTCGCTGCTTGCATTGGCGTTTGAAGCAGCAGCTCTGTCTGCAGTGTGACCGTGTGAGTTACAAATGTGGTTTCCATCTTGCTGAAATCGTCAGCGTCGTTGTCGGTGTTACAGGAGCACAGTTCTGGTCCCAGGTATGCTCTGCGGGTCCGGCTCTGTCACCCAGCCTTCACCATCTGGCCGTCCGTGTCCCCGTACACCGTGTGTATCTGTGTCGCCTCGCTGTTTACAGGGTTGTTTGCTGTATGACCCTGTGTGTGTGTGTGTGTGTGTGTGTTCCTCTGTGTTCAGGTTTTCTGGCTTTTGTTAGATGCTCCCCGGTGACATTATGGTCTCCCAGCAGCATTCCGGATTCATCAAGGAGACGAATCAAGTCGATCCTGGTCTGACAGTGAGGATGGAGATCAGACAAGATGAGGTGTTCTATCTTAACAGACGTCTTTAAAGAGATCGTCTGTATGCATATGCGCAGAGGTGAAGTCATTTGCAGGCAATGTGTCCATGAACATATTAACATGGGGAAAAAATGACTTTTAAAAAACTTTTTCTTAGCAGAACTTTCTATCATTAATGGACTTTTCTCACTTCCGACAGTCAGAGCTGAAGCACAGTTACCTCAGACTGTGTGTCGCTGTATATCTCTGCCTGGGCCTGTGTTTCTATGTGAGACAGGAACAGCAGAGCTGTGCCCCCCCCTAGTCAAATCTGGCCGAAATCCTGGCCTTGTTTTTAAGTCTCCCAGGTAGTTAGCGTAATAATTTCTGGCTCTAATTGGCCAGAGGCTTCACAACCGGCTCCCAGGTAAAGGAAGGCTGGAAAAGCAGCAGTGCTGGGCCCTTGGGGGCCATGATTTGAACAGCCCTAGAGCAGTAGAAGAAAAGAGGGGAAGGGGGGGGGGGGCGCCTGGCCGAATGCCGATTAGGACCCCCTTTGGTATAAGCTGCAGGCTCCGCCCCCCGATCTGTCCGCTCCCAGATCAATGGTGAACATCAGTCATTAATGCTAAGTAGCCCAAGTTTGTTCACATCCGGACAAGGATGACAGCCGATAATTACAACTTCCAACAACTGAAATGATCCTCTGCTGCCGGAATGCAGACCTGGACCTTGCCGGAATGTCGCTGGGGTTCATCACCGAGCAGTTCCACGAGTCAGTAGAGGGAGGGGCTCATTGACTCATTTATCTGACTATTTAGCTTTTATCCAAAGTCGTTTACAGTAGAGGGGCAGGTTAAAGTTTTATGCGTGCTCCCTGGGATTTGAACCCACAACCTTTGCATCGATGGCACAGTGCTCTACTTGTTGAATTACAGGAGCTCAAAATGAGGGCAGGTTCAATTCTTGGAGTGATTGGGCTTAAGGGCCTTTC
Source organism: Mormyrus lacerda (assembly GCA_015163995.2). Lineage (NCBI taxonomy): Eukaryota > Metazoa > Chordata > Actinopteri > Osteoglossiformes > Mormyridae > Mormyrus > Mormyrus lacerda. The sequence continues at coordinate 19,839,398 of JAABNX020000090.1, read as the reverse complement.
ATGATGGTTGAATCATTCTGCTGACCTGGGGATCAGAACATATGACCCGATCGCACAAAGACCTCTTATGTGATATTCACCCATTCAAGCCCAGCCCGTTAGCATGCCCCTGTTGGCTTGCGGTGGTTCTGAGGCTTGGTTGTAGATTGAGTGGTTTGCATTGAGTGTTGAACCTGAGACTCTGAAAGAGCCGCTTCTAAAGACGCTGTTGCCACAAATCAATATTGGATGCCTTCGGATACGGGAGGACTGAGTTTAAGGAATGTTTCAGCAGCTGATACCTGCATGGATTTGCGAGTGTCTCCGCTTGCTTTTTTGCTTGCGTGCATCTGCTGGAACCTGAAGGTGCTTCTGTGAAGGTAGTTGTTTGGGTGCCTTGGTTACTTATGGGTTTGTGTGAGGCAGAGACCGTAGGTGACACATGGAGAAAATAAAAGCAACAAAATAACAGCCTGCGATGCTCCCCGACCGCTAATGGGGAAGCAACGGCATGCACTGAGTCACCCGGATCAATAGCTGTCAGGACCCCCGCAGAGCGCCATCCTGTCATTGCCGGTGACAAGGGGCCATCTGAGGATCCTGCCTGATTGAAACGTGACATTTAGTGTCACAGATCTTGTCCTTCCTAGCTGTCTCTACATGACACCGTCGTTGCCTATTTGTAAACAAAATTCACAAATTACACTCCCAGAGAACTAGCGCACAAAAATCCACAGAGACTGTTTCTACGTAATAAATCTCGTTTCTGTGTCATGTGGTTCTGATCATGTGACCCTGTCTATCCATTACTTATTTCTCCTCGTTACATCCTTTTATTGCAAGAACAGGGTACACAGCATGCATTATATGTCTGCATGAGAGCAGTAGGCTTGCATTCAAACACACCGCGGTGATCATCTTGCATATTACCTGACCCAGATGTTTACCGATGATGTAGATTTACCCCTGCAAAAGTCATAAACTGTTAAAAACTCTCAATGACAAAAACAGATATTTGGGTCAGTTTATGTAACTGGGTTTTGTTTTTTACTTACTGCTCCAGTGCTCTTGCGGGATAGTGTCCGCAGAATGTAGCATGTCATACGGATACCATTCACCCACTGTTTTGCATAATATATTTCACCTACTACACGAGTCAAGTCAAGGAGTTCTGCGCATTCAAAGCACAGCAAACAAGTATGTGGTTTTGGACACAGCCAAATTCTCTTGAAAGGACACAGGAAGTCTGCAGTCACCAGTGTATAAACCTGCTCCATGCTGACCCTCTCCAGACATGTTGAGGTGGCCGGTTCTGTCTGTAGAAATGGCATGATTTTGAATGAGCTGGCCTGATCGATAGCTGCCAAGCCTGTCTGACTGACAAACTGTAACTGGCTCAACCAGGGACAGGTTAAGCTACCCAGCAGGACCAAGTGAAAGGATTGTATGGGTGGAAAAAGACTGATAAAACACCCACAATGCTACACCAGTCCTGTGCTTTGAATCCTTTACACCATGAGCTAATGCCCTTGACCTTAAGAAACAAGTGGCCCTGCGACTACAAAGGCCGAATGCAGGTTTTAGGCAGCTGAAAAGTAAGAGATCTAACGATTTGGCAAGGTTGCAACGTCACTCAGATACGTCTTATTACAGGATGAATATAAAAACGGGCCGGACTTTATGAAGAGAAGCTAGAGGAGAGGAGTTGCGATAGAGCTAAGTCTCGTTTGCTCGTCGCTAGCTTTGCTGCCGTCGTTTCTCGCATATCATGTTATATTAAGCACTTGCCCCCTCGTGTTCACGTGGTCCAGCATTCGACGAACACGTCCAGGCTGCTTTTGCCTGCTTGTGCCGATAGAGTGTGGGCTCATTTAATCATCAGGTCCATCTGCTTCTTTGGAAGGATGGTGATGCGTCCTGCTTCATCTTTGCTTCACTCTTTAATGAGGCTGATGCAATAATGTCTTTCTTTTTCTTATTTCTCATTGCAGGATAGATCTCTTCACTTGGGAGACTCATTCGGTCCTATGTCTAGACAAAAGACCAGAGGGAAGCTGTGGTTTGGCTTTTAGCTCTGTGAGTGGAACAGTATGGCATTGTGGGAGAAAGATACCAAAAGCACGACTAGGAGGGAAGGATGAAGGAAACAAGAGAAGCATTCTTCGTGCCAGAGTTTCATTCTTGTAGTGTCTTATAGCGCCCTCCCCTGTCATGTCTGCCAAAATCTATCTATTCCTGGCCACCCTCTGCATGTGGGAGGGACTTGTGGGAGGGGCCTCTCTCACTAAGGTTCTGAAGAGAAGGGGTCTAGGGGCCCATGGACCAATGACAGTCGAGAAGACACCTGCCCACCAATGGGAACCAAGCTTTAAGAACAATGTCCTTCTGCCAGTGGAGGTCAATGACTCGATTGATCATACATCACATGCAGAATCAAGTGGCTCCAAAGAAGCAGCCCGGAACAGTTCAGCGTCTGTGTCGGCCGGCACAGGAAGCCATCGTGATCTGAATTTAACAGTTCCCGTGCCACTTGGAAAAAGCCAAATTTCCCTGGATTCAAGAAAGGCTAGAAACGCCTCTAAGAGTGTCGACTCCTTCAGGTCAGGTTGGTTCGATTATAAGGCTTATGCTCTCCACCGTAAACTAGACCACACGTCTCCCTACAATAAAACCAGATTCAAATCCCTCTTCAAATCCATCGTAAGCTCAAGCCCAGCTGTCTATACGTTAGAGGCTCAAGAAAGGAGGCTTCACGTGGATCATAACAGAAGATTAAACCTGACCGAGAAACCGGCAATTAAGCCACATCCCGATCGAGAGGTAATTGCACCACCGCAGAGAGAGGTGGTGCGGGAGCAGGGCGCCAGGGATAAAACAGGCTGGGACGTGAACAGGAAGCAGGATCCGAATCAGAAGGATGGGCAAAAGTCGGCTATTAGAGACCCACAGGAACCCAGAAGGATGAGGGGAGCAGATGTGGATGTTCCCAATGTGGGCAATGAAAGCACATTGATGGATTTGAGCCAGAATAAGAGGCCACATAAGAATGTTCACAGTAACAGCAGTACAGGAAGCAGCATTACTCAGGAGAGCCAGAACCCAGAGCTTTTCATGAGCAGAGAGAGATTAGGGTCTGCCATTGGATCTCCATCACCTGTGCCTCGTGAAATGAGCCCTCACGCAAGTGACAGGAAGGTGATGGAAGATAGAACATCTGTGGTTCCCCAAAACAAGCCTGCAGATGAGACAAATTCTAGAATGGGAGCAGTTCTGGAGAAAGAACATTTGGTCGAGCAGAGCAGACCAGCGGTGAATACTCTGGAATCTTCCAAGCACAGCCTAGATCCCAGGAGCAGCGACCTGCACGGTGATAGCGGCCACCTGCTGAGACTCCAGCCCGATATGGTTCCTGACATGGGACCCGACGGCGGCCCCCGCCATGACGTGGGACAACATACCTCTCCAGATTCCCCTCTCGGGGGCCTGGTTTTCCAGGAGGCTGAAGATGGTCGAGGGCAGGAAAGTGAGGGAACCCGCTCGCGTAGCAGGCGGAGTTGGATTTGGAACCAGTTTTTCGTCATCGAGGAGTACAGTGGCCCAGAACCGGTGCTGATCGGGAGGGTGAGTGACCCGTAGGCATGAGCGACCAGAACGTGATTATATGCACAGCTAATGGAGGTACGAAATCCTCAATGAGGTATGAAGTCCTCATATTCATGCTACTTCAAAGTCATCCACTGGGAAACACTTATTTTTTTTGTTCAACAATCTCTTAATTATTGGTCTCTAGACCCTTGCCAATTAACAATATGGATATTGAAACCACAAGTCCCCCTCTGCGTGTTAGGCTACTCTATTGTTTTCGCTCATTTAGGGCATACTAAACAAAAAATACAAATTTGTATTTGCCTTCATTACTGTGAATCAGTCATTTAGCTACCTAATTGTTTTGGGATTAAGTGAGGTTTAAGTAATCAGAGTTGTAGAATGCTGAATTAATCACAATTTGTGCTTATTATTATAAAGGCCTGGAGAAAAATGCTTATTTATATTTTTGCATGGGGTTCCTGAGAGTGTAGACGTTCCTCCAAAGCAGAATTGATGAGGGGTTCGTGCGAATTAAAAGGGATGCAGAGGCGGTGAAGTGCAGTATTCCAAGAGCAGAGTTGTCCTTTGGAGTCTGACGTGACAGGAAACAGCAGAATTTAAACGCAGTTAAGCCGCACGCTGTCTCAACGTCGTCGCGTGACGCGAGTGTGCCTGGGGGGGGCTCCGTCACATCTGCTGCGATGTGGGTGTTTGCTTTCCTTTTATCTCTAATCGCAGGGCAGTACCTTAGGAATGAAAGCTGATTGATGTGCGTCAGATCGAGCGAATGGGGATGTTAATGTCGGGCTCTTCAGGAGTCGGGGCAGGTGCGGATATATCTGGGTGATCAGATGAAACATCTCAGGGTATATTGGCTGGTCTTCAGAACCAGGGCACAGGATATCGCTGTGCATATCAAATTATCACCTTCTGGAACATGCCGGATCTTTCTGCCCCCAGCGCCTATACCCCCCCGCCTCACCTGACATTGTGCCCTGGCACTTGTCCGAGTGCTGAATACATCCTCGTTTCATCTGCTACCTGGACCATGGAGAATCGGGTCGCCGCGGAGACGGGCGTATTGCTGTGGAGACGGTGAGGTCAGGGCAGCTAGAATTGGCCGAAGCCCCGGTCATATGAGTGAAGGCACACACCCGTTTCTGCGGAGCAGCTGCCAGACAGGCCACGTGCTGACCATCAGGGAACCCTTAGCGGTTTATCGACTCGATACGTCAGGCCAGTCTGAGGCCCGGCTATTCCTTCCAAAGCCTCTCTGCTCATACCCAGAGAATCAGTATCTTTTAAACAAATGCTTTACTTTTTTTAAAAAAAAAACCTCAGTAGTCTGTTGAACTGATCCAGCATCTGCTTTGTCTTCGGCAGCGTCTCTCAGCTGTCAGCGGAGGAATTTATGGTTCGCTGATATTTACTAATCTGGAGCACAAGTGAGGTCCTCCTGGTGCATGTTGTGTCTTACGCGGCACCTCCGAGGTAATTCCCTCAAAGCTTATCCAAACCTAGATGTTAATCTCCCGGAAAAAAAAGGATTTCATTAGACCTTCAAAGCAGACAGACTGTTACTCATTAGTGTGGACCTGCTTCTTGGGCTTATCGGCAGCTCTGCTTAAGTAGGCCCAATCCCTGGCCGGAATATGAATATTTATGGGCCAGACGGGCCCTCGGATGCCGCTCCCGATCCGAATGATTAGCGGTTACAAATATTCTGAAACAATCCTGATTATATTCAGCCCCGAAACAAGTGGCGATCTCGCAAGTGCTAAATATTCATCGGCACCTGTTTCTGCCGTAACTCTCGGCTTTGCATATGGAAGAATGTGTCTCCGTGATGAAAACTCACACGCCCTATTGTCCTTCATGAAGGACCTTTTTGGTATGGCGTCACAGAGATCTTCCAGTATGGCCACCCAGGCAGTTAACATTCTGTGTTCTGACAGTGCAGGGGTAGGGGCTGCTTTTAATACAATTTGTCAGGTGCCGTCGTTGCATTTTATTATTATTTTATTTTATTTTTTTATAAACCTGTTAGGATGTCCGAATGAAGACGACGCGAGCTAGCCGCTGACCGTAGCTAATGTTCGGGTGATAACCTGAGCATTTCCGTGGTGCTGTTACCGTGGCGCCCAGCGACAGGCCCTGAATTCCAATGCGGTGGAGACACAGGCTCTAAAGTGCATAAATACACTGGCAGAGGAATGACCCCATATATTCGATGGGATGATGATTTAAATTGGCTTCCTTTCCAGTAACTGGTGGCATAATTTAATAAGACCCGCATAGGTGAGTTACTCATTTGTACTAACAACATTTAAATGTGATACTACAGTAAGTCCCGGTCAACTCATTAGGTAACAGGGAGCCATCTGGGGTGCCATCTACTTTGAGGGTGCCGACTTAGCCAGCCGATTTCACTTTGTTTCAGACAGGGGGCGCCGGCGGTGAAGTTTGCCTAGGGCACCACGCGGCCTTTGACGGGAAGATACTGGTGGTAGACACACACAGACGGACATTTAGAGGAAAAAAACCAAGGAAGCATTGAAAACGGAGGTGGGTGGGGAGGAGGCAGGTCTGAGGAGGTGAATAAGGAGAAATGGCAGGAAAAAATGAAAGATAAGTGAGGAGAGAAACAAAGGAATGATGAGAGACGCGCAAAGGAAGATAAAGGAGGTGGAGATGCCAATAACCGGTGGGGGGGGGGGCACCAGCTGGAAATGTCCTTTGTAATCGTCTCGAAATGTTTACTTTTTACCCCACTCTGTTTTTTATTATAATGTTCTTTCGTCTATGGATTTTATCTTCACAGCGAAGAGGATTTAGGCTGGAGGCGGCCGCGCGGCGGGAACGAGGAGGCAATTAAAAGGGGAGGTGGGGGGAGAGCAGGGCGTGGAGGAATGAGAGGAGGCGGGGGAGTGTGTGGTATGACTGCCCCAGGGCGCCGGGAGGAGGTGAAGGTCTTGGGTAAATCGGTAGGGCGGTGCCGAGTTCGTATTTGTATCCCAGAGAGGTGAGGGGCTGGGAAACATGTGGGGATCGGGCGGATAGTTGGTCTGATGTTCTCTCTGCATGTCTGGGGAGGTCGGAGTGAGCGAGGGAGCAGGAGAGGAGGAGGGAGGTAGAGAGAGATGGAGGGGTGAAGGGGACGGCAAGCCGTTAAATACTGTTTTATTACCAACCCCCCCGCCCACTCCCACACATTCACCTACATTCCCCGGCAACAGAGTACGGTGAGGGGGAGGCTCTGCCACTCTGTGGTGCTGAAATTTATGTGTGGGGCACAAAGAAGGAGAAGTGAGGAGGAGAAGGCAAACCGGAGGGGACGTCAAGGGCCCTAAAGAGATGGCTCAGGGGGCCTGGTGTCTGGGGTGTGCAGACCTGCTGGCCCATCAGTGCTATCCCCCAAGCCCCAGCACACAGGGCGACTGGCCCGGGGCCAAACAGATCAGCTGTTACCATGACAGGATGGGTAGTATTACTGAGGGTTTACTCTGCATAGCTGCAGGAAATGGTCAGGGCAGGGGAGGACAGGTGCAGAGACATTGTAGCTCAGCGGTGCCACATGTAACATTAAAATGCCGTGTAAGGCACACGACCTGCATGCATAGTATTAACATTTGACAATCGCATGCTGTGTAAGGCACAGGACCTCGACACATAGTATTAACACGTGGCATTAACATGTCGTATACGGCACAGGACCTCGATGCATAGTATTAACACGTGGCATTGGCATGCCGTATAAGGTACAGGACCTCAACGCATAGTATTAACACGTGGCATTAACATGTCGTATAAGGCACAGGACCTCCATGCATAGTATTAACATTTTACATTAACATGCCATGTAAGGCACAGGACCTCGACACATAGTTTTAACATTTGACATTAAAATGCCGTGTAAGGCACAGGGCCTCCATGCATAGTATTAACATTTAGCATTAACATGCCATGTAAGGCACAGGACCTCGACACATAGTATTAACACGTGGCATTAACATGCCGTATAAGGCACAGGACCTCGACGCATAGTATTAACACGTGGCATTGGCATGTCGTATAAGGCACAGGACCTCGACGCATAGTATTAACACGTGGCATTGGCATACCGTATAAGGCACAGGACCTCGACGCATAGTATTAACACGTGGCATTGGCATGCC
>JAABNX020000090.1:19738509-19750997 GCA_015163995.2 Mormyrus lacerda | reverse complement strand
CACCGGCAAATGACAGAAAAATAAACCCAACAGTAGAAATAATTAAACTACAACCACCCCCCGTTAAAACCTACCATACTAAAATGAAAGACACGCCAACCGAAAGGGAAAACGCACAGCCACCGCCGATCCCAAACATTCAATCCAGCTTGTCTCTACCCAAATAGCATTGGCAATTATCAGAGGACCAATCCCGCTACCGAAAAAAAAACAAACTATCGCTAACGTATCTACCTGACCACACATGCAGGAAACGACCACACCCAGAGCCGTTCACTACACTACTAACGTATTAACACTAACAGGTGGGGGTAGATTAAATGTATTTACATATTTATCTGCAGTAGAGTTAGCCACACAAAAAGTGAAATTCTAAATGAACAGTTTTTTTCTGTATGACAACACCTTCTACCAAACATCAAAACATCATAATGTAATGTTTGAATATTGTTTTTTTTTTTCTATAAACGAAATTTTAATTACAAACACTACATAAATATTGAGTTGATTAACAACTTTTTACATTACTATTTTACTCATGAACTCCATTGCTTGCCCAGTCTGGCCTAAAAAACGCACCTACTGCAGCCTGATAAGCAGGAAATTCCACACACAGACGACTGTGACAGAAAATGAAACTGAATCCTATCAGTGTCTGTGGTAAAATGGCAGAAGCCTGTGTGGAGGTGAATCAGAATGAGTTCAGCTGTCCGATCTGTTTGGATCTACTGAAAGATCCAGTGACTATTAACTGTGGACACAGTTACTGTATGAGCTGCATTAAGAGATGCTGGGATCAGGAAAGTGATGTTAGAGTTTACAGCTGCCCCCAGTGTAGAAAAACCTTCAAGCGTAGACCTGTTCTGGGCAGAAACACCATACTGGCTGAAATGGTGGAGAAACTGAAGAAGGCTGGACTACAAGCAACCACTTCTGGTGACCATCATGCTGGACCTGGAGATGTGGAGTGTGATTTCTGTACTGGGAGAAAACGCAAAGCTGTCAAGACCTGCCTGGTGTGTCTGGCCTCTTACTGTAAAACTCATGTCCAGCCTCACTATGAGTCTCCAGCTTTTAAGAAGCACAAGCTGACTGATACCACTGGACATCTGCAGGACAAGGTCTGTTCCCTCCATGACAAACCCCTGGAGGTCTACTGCCGCACCGACCAGCAGTGTATCTGTTATCTCTGTGAGATGTATGAACACAGAGGCCATGATACAGTCTCACCTGCTGCACAAAGGGAGGAGATACAGGTGAGACGAGAAGCTCTATTTTATCTTATATATATATATATATATATATATTTATATACAGTATACATATATATATATATATATAGTTTTTTTAAATGAAGTATACATCAAAGTTATCTCCTTTTGAGTGTGAGTATATCTGCTCTAAAGACACACTGAGCAAGTCTAGTTATATAAAGTGAAAGTAAAAGATTTCCTGGTGAAAAAAGTGAATGGGGGAAATTTAACCATTTATCTGGGTCAGCCTCACAGAGAACATGCAGAACCTATATCTCAGCCAGCATTGCACACCGTGGACAGGATAATTAAAGAATACAATCTGAGTGTTATACATTTTTTGCGACTTCTAGTTTGAGATAGGGGGAGTAGGACGTGCTGGCGAAAGTGTCCTGGTAATTTTATCGTAATTTTGCTGTAACTCTCAATAATTTACCGTTTGCCTTTCAAAAACGTTTTAGAGAACAACTTTAGGAAATCTCAAACTAATTTCTGTGCTGAAACATGCAAAAAAATAAGGACGAGAAAAAGACAGCAGAACTTGGAAAATAGCGCGAACCTCCTAAAGAGGACATGACTGTCCTCATTCAAGCATCCCTCGGCCCTATCCAGTCGGCAATAGCTGACTTATATGAAACGACTGACACGCTGGGGAGATGGGTCACCGCTGTCGAGTCCACTGCTAAAGCGGAGAAGGAAATATCCAGCTGAAAGCGCTAAATGCAGCATTAATAAACCGAGTGGAGGACTCAGTGAAAACAACAGCGACATGGTGGGATTTACTTCCAGTATGTTAATAGATATCATGCGCCGCCTGAACTGGCGCACCGTGTCCTAAGACCGAAACCTAAAGAACGCCAAACACCAAGACACGTCATATAGTCGCTTCCCACAAGTACCGGGAACGGGCGATACGTTTCGCCAGGCAAAATGACTTACATTACAAAGGTGCGGCGCTAAGGCTATAACACGACCTGAGTGCGAGTCTCTCCAAAAAACGAGAGGCTTTTAACAAAGACAAGACAGCCCAGTATCAGAAGGGAATTCAATTCGGACTGCTTTACCCGGCACGTCTGCGAGTAACTTATGGGGGGGAGAGACCGGCAGCTGGGGCGTTCTGCTCACGGCGAGTGGAGGGGAGCGCCACTTCACAGATCGGTACAGAAGTCACTGTAGACTTTAAGTTGTTCAAGTTAACCTACCCGGGTAACTTTTTTCTTTTTGTAAGTGCGTGAAAAAGACTGAAACCTTATCCCACTTATCTAACAGGCTTTGTTTGGAGAACGACAGCTATATTTTCTTATGCGAGATGCCCCTTAAATACCTTGTATGGTCTATCATCTAATAAGATTGCAGAAATCGTGGTTTCATTGGATGCAGAGAAAGCTTTTGATCGAGTAGAGTGGGATTATCTCTTTTGTTTTGAACAATTCGGCTTTGGTAAAACATGTATTCAGTGGATCCAGCTCCTTTATTCTTCTCTAAAAGCATCTGTCATTACCAATCAGATGCGCTCAATTTTTTTCCCTTTATCTAGAGGTACGACACAGGGTTGCCCACTTTTATTTAAACTGGCGATAGAACCATTATCTCTGGCCCTAAATGCTACACACACAATACAAAGAATAAACAGATGGGGATTTGAGCATAAGCTATCACTTTATGCAGACGATTTGTTACTCTATATTTCAAACCCCTTTAATGTATTAATGAAGTCCTTACACAGTTAAAAAGCTTTGAATTAATCTTGGGCAATAAACGTAACCAATCAAAAAGTGAATGTTTACCTGCGAATGAACTTGCAGCAGGTATCCCAAACCATGGCCTTCCTTTCCGCATGTCAAAAACCGGTTTTAAATATTTGGGAGTTAATATTACATGTGAATCTAAAGATCTCTTTGGAGAAAGTTTTACTCCACTCATTACCCGTCTTAAATCTGATTTCCAAAAATGGAATATCTTACACCTGACATTGGCAGGAAGAGTGAACTGACATGAATCATATCAAAATGAATGTCCTGCTGAGATTTTTGTTTTTGTTCCAGTGCCTTCCGATCACCCTATCCAAATCCTTTTTCCAAGGGTTAGAAAAATGAATATCGAGATTTATATGGAGCAGTCAGACTCCTAGAATAAGGAAAGAATATCTTCAGCAGCAATGGACAGAAGGTGGCCTGACCCTACCTAACCTTTGATGCTAATACTGCGCAGTAAATATTCAGAAAATAGCATTTTGGGTGCAAACCCCAAACACGGATGAGTGTGAACTACAATGTAGATCATGTACATCAGCGTCTCCCCAGGCTCAAATCACGTCAAGTCTACCAATCAAGGTCTCGCCGCTCACATCAAACCCGGTTCTTATTTCGACCCTTAAAATTTGGGCTCAGTTTCGATGTTGTGTAAATATAAAAGAGAGTCTATTAGCTTAGAGCCTGCTTTGCAATAACCGTCGTTTTTTTCGCCAGACACATTAGCTTGGACATTTGAAAAGGGAATATTAAAATTCGGAGACTTCTACTTGAATGAGATGTTTGCATCGTTCAGCGATTTAAGAACCAAATAAAATTTATGTATTTTGTTATTTTCAAGCTCATGAGTTTGCAAAGAAACATAGTGCACGATTCCTGAAAAGTCTTTAATAGACGCACTGTTAGAAATTTCATTTTGTTCAAAAGGTTTAACGGCACGTGCGTACACAGCGATTATGTCAACTATTAACACTAAATGCAGCAGGCTTAAAAGTAGTTGGCTAGAAGAACTGGCTATATTTGGTGTACCAGATGGGGACACACGTGAAAACAGATTGATATCGTAGCTTCTGTATCTGTTTGCTCCAAAGGCAGATCACAGAGAGAGCTTCATGAGAACATAACACGGGCTCGTATGAAGTTGAAACCCACCAAATCTAGGAGTATATCCATCATCAGAGGAAACTTGTAGACCAGAGATTCCATACTGGTGACACACCCATTCCGTTGGTGTCAGAGCAGCCAGTCAAGAGCCTGGGACGATGGTACAATCAAAGTTTTAAAGACTCAGATCAGCGCAATCAAATAAGGGAGGAAACCATCAAAGACCTTATCACCGTAGACAAGACCCCACTTCCTGGCAAGCTGAAACTGTGGCGTCTGCAGTTTGGACTTCTCCACTACCTAATGTGGCCCCCTAACGGTCTACGAGGCCTCCATCACCGAAGTCGAGAAGCTGGAGAGGACCATCAGCTTGTATATCAAGAAATAGCTTGACCTCCCACACTGCCTCAGCACTATCGGCTTGTATGGACGTAGTGCTCTGGAACTGCCAGTCTCCGGCACCACTGAAGAATATACAGTAAGTGTACTAAAGTGAGACTGGACATGACTCTGTCTGAGTCTAATGATGCAGCTGCACCCAGGCTAGCAACTGGGAGGAAATGGACTCAATCAGAGACTGTGGGACGAGCAAAATCTGCTCTTAGGCATGGAGACATCGCAGGGCAAGTGCAACAGGGAAGAAAAGGACTTGGATTTGGTGCAAGTCGACCAACTTGACACAGGGCTACACCCACCGAGAGAAGGGAACTGGTGGTGGAGGAAGTGCGGCGCCAAGAGGAGGCAGAAAGAGGTGCGAAGGCAGAATCACAGGCCAAACAGGGACAGTGGACCAGGTGGGAAAACCTAGAACATGGTAAACTCACCTGGAGAGATCTTTGGGAGATGGAAGGAAGCAGACTCAGCCACCTATGATGTTCTTCCAACTCCAGAAAATCGACATCAGTGGAGAGGAGATGATTCTACATGTGCACTCTGCCAAACACCAGCAACATTGAGGCACATTATGACGGGCTGTAAGACCAGCCTGTCCCAGGCCGTTACACCTGGACGCATAACCATGGCTATATGAGATTTTGTGAGATGTCACAATACTTTTCCTTTACTATTAATAGCTACACTGTGTTTATTTAAAGTACAAATGATTTAATTATTGGTCTAATAAATATGATCCTAAGTGATAGAGACATATCCAGTAAACGTGCTTTAGGCATTAAACTATGAGGGTAGAATTCAGAATTCTTATTTCCCTTTTTTTTCCGAACCATGTCCCTTTGAGACAGGGCCGTTTGAAGGAATTTGGGGGCCCCAAGCAAAATGGACATGGAGGGTGCTCACACAGTTTGTCGCTGCATTTTATTCTTAACCAGTCGTTGTCTTGGGGCCCCAGGCCAGCTCGGGGCCCCAAGCAATTGCTTGGTTTGCCTGCCTTGTCGCGACGGGCCTGCTTTGAGAGCTCTGGAAAAAAATCCACGAAAACAGGTGGTGAAAGGATAAATTTGAAAGAAAAGCATTTTTCATCTTTATTTCCATCTGTAGACACAAATGAATGAAACACAGAAGGAAATTCAGCAGAGAACCCAGATGAGAGAGAAGGAGCTACAGGAGCTGAGAGAGGCTGTGGACTCAATCACAGTGAGTAAGAGGCAGAGGAGCTCAGCCTGAACGTCCCTCACTCAGTCACAGAGGATCTTAATGTTTGGTCATCATCTAGTCTGATCTTGGCTCCCAGTGAGAGCTGAAGATATATCTGTCCTTTGTATGTGTCTCTGACAGAGATCAGCACAGACGGCAGTGGAAGAGAGCGAGAGGATCTTCGCTGAGATGATCCGCTCCATTGAGAGGAGACGCTCTGAGGTGACAAAGCTGATCAGAGATCAGGAGAAGGCTGCAGTGAGTCAGACTGAAGGACACATGGAGAGACTGGAGCAGGAGATTGATGAACTGAAGAGGAGACACTCTGAGCTGGAGCAGCTTTCACACACAGAGGATCACATCCATTTCCTCCAGGTAACAGAACAGCTACTTTGACAATAAGAAAACCAGAGTATTCAAATAGATGTCCGTGTTCATTTGCATACTGTATATTAAAGTTCTTTTTCATTTGCCAGAAATTAATGTTTCTTTTAATTCGGTTACAGTGCACATTTGTTTGTATTAAGCTGTTTAATCAGATTGTATATCTGTAGAGTTTCCAGTGTCTTCCTGTCCTCCCTGAAGCTGGATTTGGACCCAAAATCTCAGTCAATTCATGCTTTAATTTTGGGAATGTGAGGATGGTGGTTTCTGATCTGAAGGACCAACTGGAGAAGGTTTGCGAAACAAAAAATGCAGAGATCAAGGATGCAGGTTAACAATGAAACACATTTCTAACGTCCATTCATAATAATATAGGCTTTGCACTGAAAGAAACAAGAGAAATTCAGTTTTCTGATATGGCAAAAATGTTTATTCATAATAATATAGACAATTAGGAGAGAATATGTATTACAGTCAGCCTTGTATTTGTGTGATCAAGTTAAATTCTGTTTTAAATCCTGTGGCCTGTAGTACGAAGCAGGGTTACTGGCTTATCGGGGTAACTTGTCAGATTTAAGGTAGTCTGGGCAAAATGTAAGTGAACGAATATCGAGTCCATTTAAACTGTGGTACCTTAAATCTGACAAGTTACCCCGATAAACCAGTAACACCGCTTCGTAGTACAGGGCACTGTTCTAAATCTCGATGAAAGACATTTAATGAGTTCAAAATCAAACTACAAATCTGGATCATAAAATCCTATTTATTTTAAAAAATACAATCCACAGACCTTGTTAATTTTTGTTTATTGCTGAACTTAGAATTAAAAGCAGTTTATTAAAATGCCTGTTATATTAATAAGAATATCATCAACAACAACAGTAATAATACCCTTGTGATGTTGTCTCTCACAAGTAAATCCCTTTGCTCACATTCTTGTTTCTCTTGTTTCTCCCTCTCTAGTTACTAAAGACACCGTCCTACCGGTATTAGTGCCCAGGACCAGAGAAAAATTCTTACAATGTGAGTCTGTTCACACAAACACACACACACACACGCTTCCCTCTCCCTGTATGAACGTCTCTTACTCTCTCCCGCTGACCTTTCACATTAGCCGCACACATCATTTCTGATCGAATCCCTTTGCATAGCTACACCTGAAGTGTCACTTTATTCTCCTTCACTTGTTCTCTCAGGTATTATTAGGGTGAACAGAACAATATGAAAAGTAATTGAATAAATATATTTTGGGGCAGTATGTGGCTCAGCAGGCTAAGGCTCTGTGGCTCTTATTAGAGGGTCGCCTGGTTTGGCCACAGGTCCGTGTGCCCCTGAGCGAGGCCCTAAACCCCCAGGTCCAGGGGTGCTGCACCCTGACTGACTCTGGGCTGTGACCCCAAGCTTGCTGTCATTTGTGGGTGTGTCTTTTGCAGAGAAAGATGGGGCAGGCAAAAAGAAAATTTCCAGACCAGGACTGATAAAACACTACCATTCTATTTCCAGAACGCTATTATATCTATGTAATTGGTGCAATAAATAGAATTAGAAATAAAATGGACTTTATTGATCCCCGAGAGAAAGTTTTAAAATAAAAAAAGATATGGCTGGCATAAGTTTAGCTGGAAAAAAAAACACCTTTCTAATGACCGAGAGCTTGGAGTTACACCATACAAAAGAGAATCATCCTAAAACAAAAAAGCACAGGCAAACTAAGCTGTGTAAAAATCATATTAAATATTATCAAAGGCTACACACTCTAGTGTAATGTAAGGAGCAAAGACCAAAACATCACCTTCTGATGTTCTCCTCCATCAGATTCCTGTCGGCTCACTCTGGACCCCAACACAGCAAACAGACACCTCTATCTGTCTGAGGGGAACAGAGTGGTGACATGGAAGGAAGAGACACAGTCATATCCTGATCACCAAGAGAGGTTTGATCGGCATGACCAAGTGCTGTGTACAGAGGGTCTGACTGGACGCTGCTACTGGGAGGTTGAGTGGAACGGGGATGGGGTCGGTATAGGTGTCACATATAAGGGGATCAGCAGGAAAGGACGGGGTGATGACAGCGCATTCGGGAACAATGACAAGTCCTGGTGTTTGAACTGCGATCCCGATAGTTACTCATTCTGGCACAATAATAAGTACACTGCAGTATCCGGCCCCCGCTCCTCCAGGATAGGGGTCTACCTGGATCACAGGGCAGGAATTCTGTCCTTCTACAGTGTCTCTGATGCAATGTCTGGCAAAATGACCCTCCTGTACATGGTCCAGACCACATTCACTAAGCCCCTCTATCCTGGGTTTGCATTTAGGTATTATAAATGGTGTGAATTTTCAGTAAAGCTGAGTGATATTTAATGGAAATTTGTTAATCGTCTAAGATCAGATTACAGCAAATTGACTACAAAGAAATTCATTCATTTACAACAAATAATCCGTTTTCATTAAGGAAATGTTTCATGAAACTGATATAAAGTAAAAACAGAAAAAAACTTGAGGGGGCACAAATGCGTAGTAGTGACTCAGTAACTGCTGAGGTACAAATCATGAACAAGTACAGGAACTACCTGTGATAAAAGATGCATCATCATTAGTTAATGATGAACAAACATGATGTCAGTATTTCATTGCGTTATTCATTACTTGTTCCGTAAGTAGTTACATCAGTAACATCAGGTACTTTGGTAGTTACATCAGTACATCAGTTACATCAGTAGTTTACAAATGGTTACAAAATTAACAGATTAGTAACAAATATAGTACCTGCTTGGGATAATGAAGAACAAACATGATATCAGTATGTAACTAAGACTTGGTTTGTGTTTAATTAATACATAAGTAATAGCATAATGCGACATTATGCATGCCCCTTTAAGTAAAGTGTTACCAAAAAACATGTACAGAAATGTCCTAAGAACGACGTCTGATTTCCCGTTTGAGGGCAGTGGGCACAAGCATTTCAACTTTCCAATGCCAGTCAGTCAAAATGACGTTACACATGCAATGTCTTCAAGATCTTTCAAAGATAACTATCAGTCATGTTCACAGCATCATTCAAGCTGCAATATTAGCGGCAAGGAGTTTATTATTATTTTTGTTATTTTTGCATTCAGGTTGCTGCCTTGTTGTAAAATGTACACTATATGGACAAAAGTACTGACACACACCCATTAATTAATAATAATTATTGAATTCAGATGTTTCATTTAGACACATTTCCACAGGTATATAAAATCAATCCCCTAGCCATGCAGTCATGTTTACAAACATTTGTGAATGAATGGGTTGTTCTGAAGAATTCAAACATGATGTCATGGGATGCCGTCTTTGCAATAAGTCAGTTCAGGAAAATTTCTTCCCTGTTAGATATTCCACAGTCAACTGCAAGTAACTCAGGCACTAAGCGCCAGGCAACGTAAAGTAGCAGCGGGGTCACCGACTGCTGAGGCACATGATGTGAAAGTTTGACCAGTGCTCTGTTGACTAAACAGCTGCAGAGTTCCAAACTGTGCACTGGGAGCTTCAAGTAAGCGTCACATCAGCAAAGGCAATGCCAAGCGTCAGATGGAGTGGTGTAAAGTACACCGCCTCTGGGCTCTGGAGCAGTGGAGACGTGTTCTCTGTAGTGACGAATCACCCTTCTCTGTCTGGGAGTCTGATAGATCAGTCTGGGTTTGGTGGATGTCAGGAGAATGTTACCTGCCTGACTGCACTGGGCCAACTGTAAAGCTTAGTGGAGGAGGGATAATGGTACGGGGCTGTTTTTCAGAGGCTGAGTTAAACCCCTCAGTTCCAGTGAAGGAAACTCTTAATGCTTCAGCAAACCAAGACATTTCAGACAATTCTATGCTTCCAACATAGTTTTGGGAAGATCCTTTTCTGTTGAAGGATTGTGGAAGAAAATTTGATATTATGCTTTCATTATACTGATATGCTTATATGTTTCTTATTATACTTGTGTTTTTATACTTATACTCATCAATATTATGTTTGCTGATATACATTATAATTGTATACTATGCTTATATTTTATATTTTTATGATTTTATGAGTCTATGCTGTTGCAAGCTGCGGATGTTTAGAAAAAGCGGAACTTAAATTTGCAACCAAGGAGAGGGTACAGCGAGAATGTTCTAGAAGAACGTCATAAATAGGTCGACCTGACGATAACCCGATGTCGAGCGAGAAACTGGTTGACCGCAGAAAGATTCCATCTCTGACCAAAAGATGTTTAAAATAAGTCAAAGTGTGAAACTTTGGTTAAAGGTGTGAAAAGATGTACACGCATGAGTGAGATTGCCACAATTATACCGTTATAAAGATTGTGCCGACTTGTTGTTCGGGGAGCAGAACACAAGACACATGCAATATTGCTGAGTGTCTGTTCCCCAAAGCTTTGAGAAAGGTAATACAGTTTGTCAGACTCTTGACCTCTTCGACTTCTGTCAAATTTCTTTCATAGGATCACACATGCGCATACAACAGGGCTGACATTCCAGGTTGCCTGAGACAAGGTCTAGCCTGGTACGAGAGGCACTCGTGCGCCTAGGCACGGTTAGTGATCTCACCCAAACACACATAACATGGGAGGCCAGCATCCCATCTTTTATGGCCCAAAGATTAAGGAAGCTACGGACAGCAGAATGGACCTCAAGGACAGGGGGTCCCTCGACACGCAACCCTCCCACCCCAGCCATCCTGCCGTACCTATCATGGACTCATTCAACGCCATAAAATAAAGTTTCTTTTAAGTTTGGTTTTTGTTGACCCTGTATACTGATTTACTCATGACTCCTAGTCTCAATATCCATATTGGTTGTGTTTGTATGTGTCCTTAGACAATCTCAGTGTTTTGTGTGTCTCCGTCAGAGGTGGACATTTCAGGTCCAGAAAGTAAAAATCCAAACCAAAATTTTGTTTCAACCAACCAATTGAGCATAAAGAGTCACAGTCACAGAGTACTCAGCTGGTTGGTTGAAACAAAATCCTGGTTTGGATTTTTACTTTCTGGACCTGAAATGTCCACTTCTGGTCTCTGTTATAACCGTGTTTCACAGAGTATCACATATTTTACCTTTCTCACTCTAACACTTATATAAATATTGATAAATATATATGTTTAGCTAGCCCTGCATTCATGCTCTCATGGTTACCCCAGAGGAATCTGGAAAATTAAATAATGTAACCAGGCATCTTAATGTCTCCTAACTATCAGAGGTTATTTCTTTGTTTAACAACCCCCCCCCCCCTTCCTCCACATTCCTCTGTGGCTCTTATCTGATCTGTGGTCCGTTATTACTTCTTTGTCTGCTATTCTGCATTAAAATAACTGAATTAAGGTGTACATTATCCATTCTGGGGAGCAGACCAATTGGGATAAGCCACACCAACCAAAATGTGCAGCTCCCAGGTCATCAATTGAAATTGGTATTACCACAAACTAACGGCCACACCTACGGTATCTAAGAGTAAGATGTGCTGTTTGAATGTGAATATGTAATGTAATATCTTTATAATTTACCCAAAGTGTAACATCTGTTGATGTGCAACGCAAAACGGCAATTCTGCCTACGTAATACGACTTCTGGTGACAATACTCTGTTGCAGGTTGTAAAATCATGTTTTTTTTTTATTTTTTGGTTTTTTTTCTTGTGATATTTACCAGAAATCCCAGGGAATCCCAGACATGATAGCATATTATAATAAATATAACAGAAAACATTATTTTAATATTATAACATATACAGGGCCAGGCAAAAGTTTGGAAACACCTACCCATAGAAGGGTTTATTTGTGCTATTTTAGGATAATTATAAAGACGTCATTAATGTGATGTGAGGTACTGTAATGTTTGTCGCCGGATGCTCCCCTGTCCGCCTCTTCTCCGTAATAAACCCCCTGTCCCTGCATCACCGGCTCCCTCGCTTCCTTCCCTGCTTGCCTGCCGACCCGGTACGCGACACATAGCTGTTTACCAACATGGCCAGCATAATACATGCTAGTTATACCAACATGTGATGTGTTTTGGTGCTGGTGGACCAGCATCATTAATGAAATATGGCTGGTGGAACAGCTCCATGTGAAGGTAGACCAGTGCAGCTGAGTTGGTCCACCAGCACCAAACCAGCAAAGACCAGCATTGAAATCATGCAGGTCAATGTTGGTTTTTTTTCCAGTGGGGATATGATTTACGCACTTGCCAAAAAATAATATTTTAGGGGTGGAGCAGCTCTGCAGGTTGAGAATTTTGCTAATTCAAATCCTCTGATCAGCAGAGGGATTCTACCATTTGGCCCTCTTGCAAGGCCCTTAACCTCAACATGTGTGTGTGTGTGTGTGTGTGTGTGTGAAGAAATATAAATAAAAGGCTGTGTCGCAGTGTGATCGGGATGTGGGGG
>JAABNX020000090.1:19653644-19674201 GCA_015163995.2 Mormyrus lacerda | reverse complement strand
TGCCTTTAAGGTCCCGGGGGAGGAGGTCCGTTGAAGGTGAAATGTGTGTCTGTGTGTGTCTGTCTGTCTGTGTGTACATGTGTGTGTGTGTGTGTGTGTCTGTGTGTACATGTGTGTGTGTGTGTGGTTGTGTGTACATGTGTGTGTGTGTGTACATGTGTGTCAGTGTGTACTTGTGTGTGTGTGTGTCTGTGTGTGTACATGTGTGTCAGTGTGTACTTGTGTGTGTGTGTTTGTGTGCACATGTGTGTGTGTGTGTGTGTGTGTACATGTGTGTCAGTGTGTACTTGTGTGTGTGTGTGTGTGTGTACATGTATGACAGCAAACGTTGCTTCCACAGTCCCACGGGGGCCACTGAGGGCGTCGTGCTTACATAACGTGTACTGATGCATCCAGGTGTGTGCAGAAATTCACACACAAACACATGCACTCTCACACATGCACATCTGCACACTCGCACAGAGGGACACCACCTCTCAATACACGAACCACAAAATACCAGTGTAAATTATCTGTAATGGATTCAAAGAATTCCAAACCTTCACTCTCATTAGTACAATTACAATGAAATACGTGTTTCCATATCTCAATTAGATGTAAACACATACTGTATAACAAAGAACAATAAATAGCAAATAAAAGAATAGCAATCAATAACATACCGTAAATAAAATATATACAATTTATAAACAATACATGATATACAGAAAATATGCAATGCGAACATGGTGCTGAGGTTAAAGTAGAAAATGCCAGATGTTTCTAATGTTGTTACATGCATATACACACAAAGAGAAGCGTGGGTCAGTACCAGCGCTAATGTGCATGAGCTTAGTCATACTAGAATATATTTGGGTATGTATCGGAGTATATCTACTGTGTGTTAACCGTCCAGCTTAAACATGGTTTATGAGTACAGTGGATAATACGAATAAAAATCTTGTGCTCTATATATAGAGTAGAATATGTTTATTGCTAGTGTACAAACTCTGCGTGCTTTTCTCCAGAAGTGCTACATATAATAAAATAAATAAATAAAATGTTTTAAATTATAATAATATACACAATAGGGATATAAAGCATAAAGCTGAAAAGCTGAATAGACTAATTCAGGCCATTAGGATGTTCGGGAATTTTCCGTATGGGCCAGTAACCTTGAATTACCAAGGGACCAGCCTTCATGTTCCATACTGGTTGGCCAATGCAGGGTTGTTGGGGTCTGGAGCCTGTTCCAGAAACAACAGGCACAAGGCGGGGAATAACCCAAGCCGGGGTGCCAGTCCATCACGGGGCACACACACCCATTCAGCCATTGCGGGGCAACAAACAGGGTAATCAGGGGGTAGTCAGGGCAACCGCGTCCAGGCATGTAGCTCCATCTCCCGAGGACCAGGAGACAAACAGAAGAGGAACTCGCTACTCCTGGATGAATGTCCCATCACCAGACCCTCAGCCCCACTACTGAAGCACCTTTATCTGCATTCTAAAAAACCATTTCAATACGCAGTAGGTACAGACCCGGACTGAACTTGGGGGGGGGGAATCAGGCTGCCCATCACCGAGCGGTAAGGCCGGCTCATGGTGCCCTCACCCTCGCTTGATGTGCGAAATCCCCCCCCCCTGTTATTCTGTTAGAGAGAGCGCAGTAATAATCCGCTGTAATCCCCAAAACCAGGGAAGGGGGCAGTTATGAGCCAGGGGAGTGCAAATGAGGGAATTAGCAGATTTAGTGTCATGTTTCAGTCTGGGAGCCGAGCCAAATCTCCGGGTACCTTAATCCCCGTGTGCCTTCCCTCTCTGCGCCTCCCGCAGCGCCAGTACACCCATCTGTGTCCATCTCTGGCTCATTTCCTCCGCTCAAACTCAGAGATGTTTCACTGATGTGAGCAGAATCCCTCCTGCTTATTCGCAGGCCGCGTATTCTGCGGAGCATTGCTGAAAAACCACTGGCAGCCACCAGTATCTCAGGTTAATTTACAAAGAACTTTTCAGGCGATCCAACTGAACCAATGACATGAACAAAAACACTATCAGTGGACTAATTCAAAAATAATATTTGGTCGATATAAATTCAGATAAGGAGGTAAAATAACCACACATCTCACAGAAATGTATTACTAAGAAATACTAATGTGGTATTGTTAGAGCGCATGTCAATCAGCTTCACCAGAGAAGTAGCTAAGTTTGCTATTTTGCTTATTTGATATGGTACTAGTTGACTCATTATGGTGGTAGTATCAGGAGCATAGACAGGGGTGACCCACTGAGGCAATGGATGCAGCTGAAAGCTGATTGGACCCTGGACTGCCCCCTCTGCTGTCACTCACCAATTCAAAGCATATCATTGGTTAATGATAAGGTTGGTACCTCTATATGAATTATGGGCACTTTTAGGCACACCACCTTAAAAAAGAAATACACTAGAATTGCCTTTGGGTAATATTATCACAGTCGAGCAGTGATCACATCAGAACAGGAACCAGTTTAGCTTTTACACTTAAGGACATTTAGTGTTGTTGTCTGATGGTTGTTGGTTTTAAATTTAATTCAGAATTGATTCTGCAAGAAACGGAAGCCCCCAGGCGAACAGGCACAGAGGGTGCAGCTGGGAATCTGGAATTATGTCTTGGTGTCTAAGCGCCAGGCTAGATTATAGGCAGTCGTTTAGAGTACAGGATCTGTTAATCTGACACCGGATTAAAGCAGGAGAATCAGTCTCACAAACCCATTAATAGCCTAATAATATGTTTGCAAACCGACCCCCCCCCCCCAAACCATGAAAAGAAATATCCAAAGAAAAGGTTGGCCAGAGACAACACAAAAGGGTCTGAGTCTTATTAGTTAGGAAAACAGTCAAAATTGGGCTTAAATATCAAGTAGTCAGTTCCATAGACTGAATAATGAACAACATGTGCATCCCTAGTTCAGAGCATCACAGACAGTGCATCCCTAGTTCAGAGCATCACAGACAGTGCATCCCTAGTTCAGAGCATCACAGGCAGTGCATCCCTAGTTCAGAGCATCACAGGCAGTGCATCCCTAGTTCAGAGCATCACAGGCAGTGCATCCCTAGTTCAGAGCATCACAGGCAGTGTATGCCAAGCTCAGAGCATCACAGGCAGTGTATGCCAAGCTCAGAGCATCACAGGCAGTGTATGCCAAGCTCAGAGCATCACAGACAGTGTATTCCATGCTCAGAGTGTCACAGAGTGCATCCCAAACTCAACGCATCATAGTCAGCGTATCCCAAGCTCAGAGCATCACAGACAGTGTATCCCTAATTCAGAGCATCACAGAGTGCATTTCAAACTCAACGCATCATAGACAGTGTATCCGAAGCTCAGAGCATAACAGACAGTGTATCCCAAGCTCAAAGCATCACAGACAGTGTATACCTATCTTAGAGCATCACAGGCAGTGTATGCCAAGCTCAGAGCATCACAGACAGTGTATTCCATGCTCAGAGTGTCACAGACAGTCTATCCCAAGCTCAACGCATCATAGACAGTGTATCCCTAGTTCAGAGAATTACAGACAGTGTATCCCAAGCTCAGAGCATCATAGACAGTGTATCCCAAGCTCAGAGCATCACAGACAGTGAATCCCAAGCTCAGAGCATCACAGACATTGTATCCCTAGTTCAGAGCATCACAGACAGTGAATCCCAAGCTCAGAACATCACAGACAGCGTATCCTTCGTTCAGAGCATCACAGACAATGAATCCCAAGCTCAGAGTATCATAGAGAGCATATCCCAGGCTCAGAGCATCACAGACAATGTATTCTAGGCTCAAAGCATCATAGACAGCAAATCCCAAAATGTTATTTAGAATGTTCTGTGCAAGATGGGCTTTGTTTATCCAGTTCCTGAGTGTGGAACAAATCTTAGAACTAGCAAAATTAAATTTTCAGTGATAATCTGAAAATACCACCTGTTGCTCAAAGCCCACAAGCCTTTCTGTTTGAGTGATCTGCTTTAAGAGAAGCTGTTAAGCTTAACAGCTCCGGTTGTGAATTGGATTGATTTTTTTTAATATCATGGAGATTAGGCATAAAGCAAATGGCGAGAGAGATGGGGACAGCAAAGGATGGAGATGGGTGTAAGTCCGGAGTTTGTGAGGGACTTGTTCTGGATTAGGATATATATCTTGTGGGGGAGGGAGAGTTTGGGGTGAGGCCAAGGCCATCTGCCCCCACATGGCCTGAAAAATAGTCTTGCCTTCTATGAAGCCACTGTCCTTGACGTCCTTAGATGTCCTCACTCTCTCCATCTCCGAGGCCCTTTTCTCCTCAAATCTCCTCACTCTCTTCATCTCCGAGGTCCTCTTCTCCTCAAATCTCCTCACTCTCTCCATCTCCAAAGGCCCTTTTCTCCTCAAACCTCCTCACTCTCTCCATCTCCAAGGACCTTTTCTCCTCAAATCTCCTCTCTCTTCATCTCCGAGGTCCTCTTCTCCTCAAATCTCCTCACTCTCTCCATCTTCAAGGCCCTTTTCTCCTCAAATCTCCTCACTCTCTTCATCTCTGAGGTCCTCTTCTCCTCAAATCTCCTCACTCTCTCCATCTCCAAAGGCCCTTTTCTCCTCAAACCTCCTCACTCTCTCCATCTCCAAGGACCTTTTCTCCTCAAATCTCCTCACTCTCTTCATCTCCGAGGTCCTCTTCTCCTCAAATCTCCTCACTCTCTCCATCTCTGAGGCCCTCTTCTCCTCAAATCTCTTCACTCTCTCCATCTCCGAGGCCCTTTACTCCTCAAACCTCCTCACTCTCTTCATCTCCGAGGCCCTCTTCTCCTCAAATCTCCTCACTCTCTCCATCTCCGAGGCCCTTTACTCCTCATATCTCCTCTCTCTTTCCATGTTTGAAGCTCTCACTGCACTAAGTGCAACAGGACCGCTTGGTGGTCAAAGTGGCGGATACATGCAATATCGTGCTCTGGGTAAGCAGTCATGGATAGATGGATGTGTACACGACCCCTGAGATTACAATAGAATAAATCCACTTTTTGTTATTTTTTCTTATGAATTTCATTTGCTGTCTCATGCTTGACGTTTTATCCCCCTCCCTTCCCCCGTTGTCTTCCTTAAATCTAGACTTTGCCTGAGGCCATGACCTAATTTTCACCTCTGCCTAACTGCCTCAGTTAAGAAGCTGATTAATTAATGCATAATAAACCGTCGCCAGTCATCACACGCAGGCCTGCGCTGGCCAATAATGAACAAAGACTGTGTAGAAGCTTATCACTAACGAGACCTGGGGGGCAGGGGGGGGGGCGTCATTTACCACACAAGCTTGTTACATATGATTAACCCATTCAAAAGTACAACTGTACAGCTGTTTATCTGTTTAAGGAGCCAGGAGAGCAGGGGCTGAGCCCGATTAATATTCAGCACAGAGTTCAGCTGATTATAAACTCTTAATTAACGTTATACAGGTCGTGATTAATAACTGGCATGGGGGGGGAGTGGAGCTTCTGGGGATCTAGATGTGACCTTGAGATGGAAGCATCTGTGTGAGGGGAACCAATTAATACCTATAAAGGCTTCCTTTAATATTGAGTGGTACAATACAACTACTACTACTCCTAATTATTATCATTATCATAAAGTTTATTATTATTATTATTAACAATAATAAATGCAGAATTCATTATTAATCAGTATTAATCAGTACAAGAAACACTGATGCAGCATGGATGGGCTACTCACTGCCCACCTACCCCCGCCATACTGCGTGAGTTATACAGGCAGCATTGACGCAGCATGGATGGGCTATTCACTGCCCCCCCATCACTAGTGCAGAGATTGATGTGAAATGAAGCTGTTCCTGCCCTCGTTCCCCCAGAGGTCATGTTGCACTGCGGCGCTCCAATGGATAAGGGGGGGGCAGCGGCTCAGATGTCCGACCTGGCGCAGTGGTGGAGGGCGGGAGTCTTAGTGGGAAAGGCCCCCGCTGGGTCCTGGTGTTCTGGCTTGCCCAGGTCAAGGTGCTTAACCTCTGCTTGGTCAGGGCCATACTCAGCTGTTACTCAGCTGGTGTAAAGTGGTGCATGTGACGCTAGTGTGCGCTCATCCTGATGGGAGTGCGTCTGTTAAGCACATATCTCCATCCATCCAGCGCCGGTGAACCCGCGTGGCGACGCCAGCAGCTGCCTAACGCGCAGTCTTTTGCGGGGATGCCGGCTTAACGGACCACCGACTTCACTGCCATGACCTCAACCCCCCTAGAGGGAGGAACATGGGAAAGAAACAAGGCCAAAGCGCGATCCACATGGGCTTCCAGCAGCGCTCCATACATCAACCACTGGTAACCATTCCTCCACTTCAAAGGCACGCGGAACCATCAGCTGCCGGTCCATCACAGGGCGCTCGCTGTAACCTACATGGACACATTCATCCTTATGGGAAGAGCAGTTTGAACGGCAATGACAGGTCCCCTTAGATGGTGTAGATGCTGTACTCCATGGGAAGAACAAGGAGGCTCAAGAGAGGAATCAAAAAGACTCAACTGGGTGACCCTGCTGAGCACATAAATAAATCATAACTCATAATTATAAAAAGCGACGTCCTCATTTTCTACATCACACCAAGTCCCATCCGTACAACACGAGATGCGACATGACAAAATCTGGGAGTGGACGCGTTCTGTATGTTCATCCCCTGTAAATCAGATCAACACGGACAATATTAACACCCTGATTCCTCACGGAGACATAATTAAGGCACCCAGAGACTCAGGCTTAATGAGTTTACCCACTTAGTATTATTAAAAAGTGCCCATTGTGCATTTCTCTGCTTAGTAAAATTAAAAGAGCTAAAATGGTAATTATTCCATTCCCGGGGTTTAACTATGAGCGACAGGGGAGGAAATGGGTGGTTCGGGGGAGGGGGGGGCAGCTAATGAGATTCTTGAAACTAAAACACTTTTTGCAACATATTAATATTCTCCCGCAACAGTGGTCACCAACTACAGGACGACTGAACCCGGGCCGCGCGATCGATCGCCACCCCAGCAAATTTTATCTTCAGGGGAGCCTCCTGGCGTTATGCTGCTGATGGAACTTGCTCCCCAGAGAAAAAAATAGTTCAGAGCCCCTGTGCTACAACATGCAGAAGCGGAGATCTTCCAGACTGAGGTACACGCTGATAGACAGAGGCAAACACAAACAGAAGGTAGAAGGTTGACAGAAGGACAGTGGTATGACTGAGCAGTAAAGGCGTGGGGGGTTGGAACAGTGAGGGGAGACAGACCAGTGTGTGTGTGTGTGTGTGTGTGTGTGTGTCTCTGTCTGTCTGTGATGGAAAGGAGTGATGCTGAGGAGAAGAGGTGGAATAAAACAGCGCCTAATTCCTCATAGTTAGTCCAGGGAGTTTTACACAGAAGCGATATGAGCCTGTCTTCTTATTTTCACATTGATAGTTACACTTTCTGCACCTAACCTGCGATTATTAAAAGTGGGCACCAGGTGGCAGTATACAGTAGCTTATCCAGCCTGATAATATATTAGTTTTTTTTTACATCCCCTGTCAGTCTATATACGTGTTATGACAAATCCGGCAGGACAACAATAATATTTACCATAGCGTTTCATAACAGCAGCAGTAACACAGTCACCGACAGCCCCGGTCACCCACACCGCAGGCGGGAGATTGCCATAGGCTGGGACGTTGCCACTTCTCGCTGAGATGATGACGAAGTTGGCAGCTTGGTGAATTTCTGCTGGTGGTCCATTACTTGAGGCGGAGCCCCACAGCCGGGATCAGCAGTGAAAGCTACCCACCAGTCACTCACTCACACACACACACACGCACACACATTCCGCCATTGCTTCTCGTACAGGTTTGGTGCACCTCCAAATTCTTTGTGTACCCTCTTTGAACTCCCTTGGCCCCCAGTCACTGATGTCTGCACACTTACCTGCTCCAGAGACTTCTGAAGGAACATCTTTACGACAGATCGCAACCTCAGTGGATTCAGTCGGAATTCCATCCAAGGCCGTACGAGTAAAACCCCTGTCATCTCCATCACAGCTCGGCGGGTCTCAGATATTATGTATCGTTTAATTAGAACACCGGAGGCTGTGACTCTCTGAGCAATCAATGGGGGAGAAATAAAACAGATGTAGTTTTAGCAGGAGATAGAACAATATGGGGAACAGACTGGAGGAGGAGAATGGAGAGAGGGAATTAGACAGGGCAAAGAGGGTGGGGGGGGGGGGGTTAGGATAGCTGAGAGACAGAGAGGGACATTTGCATGAGGGAGGGAGACAGAGTGAAGGGAGAAGAGAGAGAGGGAGAGAGAGAACATAACAGGCAGACAGAGAGTCAGCCATACCCCCTCTCCTCCTCACGGCGGTCACAAACTCAGAGACGGGTCATCTGAGGCGGAACAGTCAATAGGCTGGACAGAGGTAAGGATGAGAGCTGCCCTGCACCGTTTACAGTTTGGGGGGCTGGGGGGGGGGCAGCGTGGGGGGCAGAGATGCCAGGGGAAAGAATGATTAAGAACAGTTAGGAGTTTAGTCAGGCACTGTGTAAATAGTCATGCTATACATTACATGCATTATATAATGATCACTATTGATCATCATTGATCATAATGATGCAGATATCAAACAGAAAGCTTTTTGTTTTCATGTTCAGGTTGGTTGGTTTATGTGTTTATTTGTTGTTTATGTGTCACTCTTGGTGTGTTTTTGTTGCAAATGGTCAATTTATTTTGTTTATCTGCTCAGTTTTATTTAAAGTATAAATACAGAGGATTACTAAAAGTAAACTTTTTAAAGCTTCTTTCCTCTGTGCTGGCAGGATAATCAGAGCAGAAGCATTTTTTTTGGGGGGGGGGGGGTGTTCTGGGAAGCGTAGTTAAGGATGTTTAGTGTGTGGGCTTTAATTGCTGCAGAATATCGTGAAGAGAAAGAATCAGATTTGTTTAGAAGTGCGTGCCATGCTTCCGTTAAGCGACAGCCTGCTCTGTCAGGAATGTGTCTGTGGTTTAAATGATTCAAAGTGCAAAACAGCTAAACAAAAACATACGGACAAACATACCTATTTGTCTTTTTTTGGCAGGTGAAGTTTTGTTGCGTTTTGCAATAGAACACCTTTATTTTCCTTGTACATGTGCAACTGTGTGGTTCCCACCAATGACATACCTGTTATAAAAGATAAATAAAATTAAATAGAAAGAAACAAGAAAATGCAGTGGAAATATAATACATATAATAGAGAGAAAGCTTATCAAGATGGTCAGTCAGAGTGTGGTAGTCCAATCACATATTCTTTTAGCAGTATTAAACAGTGTCGTTTTTTTGTTATCAGCAATCATGTGGATGATATATTTTTATACAATGTATGCATTGTTATCTATTTATATTTTTATATCGCCTTTCGTGACCTAGATGATAAACAAGGAAATGGAATCAAAATTGTATAGCTTACAATTACTTAATTACAATTACAATTAAGTTTTCCAAACAAGGTTAGACTCAGGAGCCCATTTATAGAATGCACAGTTGTATTTTGATGCATGTAACCATAATCTCTAATACCACAAAGATGACCTCGATATAACATGCAATGAATTATGGATAGCTTAGTGTACTAATTTTAGCATATGATGAAAATATTTCTACGTGCAAGTCTGCGTAAGACATTAAACAATTCATCGGAGTTCAGCTGAATTTCATGTACATCATGCTAAATGGCCTCTATATACTTTCAGCTTTAAGTCTCTCCATGTGTGTTGACAGTCATCTATCCCCATCAGATGCGATTCAAAAGGTACTAGAGCCTTTTGACCCTGGGAAGAATTTGAGAGATCATTCGAAACCAAGCAGATGCAGGGATGAGATCATATAAACCAAACAATTATGGACACAAGCATCTACGTTTTCTTCACTGGAGTCCGGGAGAGCAGTTGCCTGAACTGGATTTTGATCAGGCCAGAGAGAAATGGAGCAGCTTCTGGCTAAACTCGGTTTGGTGTAACTTTATCCACACCTTAACACAATACTTGATGAACAGCCGTATCGGAATATCGGGAATTTAATTAAATGCTGGTATCCGTCTCGCATGCTGGTGGGGTAGCAGGTGTTGTGGGTCTCAACAGGAGACCAATATCTCCCTTAAAAACCGCCACGCTCCCAAAGCACGATGGCTTAGAGCTAGGGACCGAGATGACAGCCAAGGGGACATCAGACTCATGGCAGACGTCCAGCGTCCGCTTGCTAACCCTCTTCCAAAGCTTCTGTTCTGGTCCAGGACTATCGGTTTCTTGCGTCACCAGATACCAGTAGCTACTTTTATGTGAAAATTTTTCAAAATGCACTGCGAGAGTCAGTAGATTAGGAAGCTGCATCTGTGATCAGAATGTTGTTGGTTCGAATCCCTGAATCTCAACTGTACATGATGCTGGATTTAAGCATTTGCTGAATAAAAAAAAATGTTAATATAAATGTTCATTTTAACCCAATTGCTTTGTAAATTCAGTGTTTTAAACCCTATCAATACATGTTTCTCCCCCCCCCCCTCAGTCAGTAAGCACCCCCCCCCCAACTCAGTTCAATAAAATTCAATTGGTCTTATTGACATTACAAGAAAAAGTCGAACGCTGCCAACGCAGATACAGGAAGTCGCAAATGGAATAATTATTAGGGAATTTCGCTTGGACAGGAGGGGGGGATGTAAGCTGATTTGCGCTCCCCACCCGTCCGTGAGGACCATCATGAGATTAAGCGCTGAATCATTTGGTGACTTTTGCATAAATACCTGTGTGCTGGCAATCGTTTATTTGGGTCTCTTTGCAGATGAAGAGAGGGGTCTGATATAGCTTTACCTGTTTCAACTTACGGTAGTTGAAATTTCTTTGCTCTATTGGTAAATTATGCCACTCCAACTACAGGGAAAACACAGGAAATCAAAACAGGTGTCATTGGTCAGCAAGAAATACATTTTATAATACATTACTATTTATAATCAGGGCTGAGTCTACGATTTTTTTAGGGTGGTGGATAAGGCACCCAGTTAACCAATAACAGGTTTTGATTTAGTGAGTGACAGGGGAAGTGGTACTCTGGGGCCCAATGAGCTTTCAGATGGGGACTGCGGTGCGGTGGCCCCGCCCCTGTACAGCCGCCTGATGTCATTAGGCATGGCTCATCAGCTGACACTGCCCTACCCTGGAAAGGCCATGATGCCCCCCCCTTTCTTATATCATATCTTACAGAGCACCTTTTCTTTCAGGGACACCGAGGAACACCCCCCGCCACTTCCTGTGAGGAACAAGCATGGCATCCTCATCTCTGCCTGTGTCCTCCCTCCCCCCCAGCCCCCTGGCCATAGAGTACCTGAACGACTTTGACCTGCTCAAGTTCGAAGTCAAAGGTGACACGCCTCCCCCCTGCCTGCACTCCAAGGCGCCCCCCCGTGCTGCCCCCTCCGGCGGCGGCAGCCCCGACCACGCCTATCCATCAGACTCCAGTGTGAGCTCCAGCCCGTACAACTCACTGCCCCCGTCGCCGACTCTGAGCGATGCCCAGCCCACAGCCTCCTTCTCCTCCTCCTCCTCCTCCTCATCCACCCCCTCGCTGCCCTTCCCCCACGCTCCCACCGGAGGCCATGCCCCTGCCTTGCACCCCGTCTCGAACCCCGCCTCCCTGGAGGACCTCATATGGCTGGCAGCCCTACAGCAGCAGCTGGGCGGAGCTGAGGCCCTTGGGGTCGGGGCGGACCGGGGTCCCGTGGGCGCCTACCTTGGCTGCGAGGACGCTGTGGAGGCGCTGCTGAATTCTGCGGCAGCTGCGGTGAGCTCCCAGGTGAGACTGTCTATCTGCAGGGGGGATTCTAGGGTTTTTCTGAGGTGGGGGGCATAAGACACCACCTGTTCTATGTTTCATAATTCCTACAGAGGGGCACAGGCTTATCATTAGCCAATGATATGTTTTGAGTGACATGACAATTAGCTTCCAGCTGGGCGCTTGGGGCCTGCCCCTGTGTACACTCCTCTCTATCCATGTGTGTACGTCTATCTGCCACAAACGTCTCCGCCGATAAACGTTCTGCCACCAAAGGCCGGTCCCTGAGGTCCCAGCCAGCTTCCGTGTGTCTGGCCGCCAGATCAGCGGGATCCTCCCTCCCAGGAGGATATTTCGCCTTCAGTCGTTTCCAATATGAAGGCCAGCAGGATTCAGAAAACAAATCTCAGCGTGAACCTCCGCCGTTGCCGTCCAAACGGGCTGGAACCTGTGAATGAGAATAGAGTGTTTTCCACTGGAACCCTGTAACAGATCACTTTCATTGTTTTATACCTTTTTCTCGGGCATTTTTCATTGATATCCTCTGCGGTGGTGACCCTTTCTTGGTATTTAGGTCACATGCTGTTCTGTGTTTCAGAATCTTTCAGATGTTTCAGAATTTTTTGATGTCTTAGAATTTTTCTGAATGTTTTTTTCTGTAGTGAATAAATTTATCCAGAATGATTCTGCAGTGAATTTTCAGATTGAAGTCCATCTGTTGATTCCTCCAGCCTCCATCACTCTCAGCCTCATCTATCTCTCTCACCTTGCATACACCATCCAGTTCCCCGGTGTGGGCCAGAGTTGCAGCAATGGCTACCATGACACAAGCAAGGACAGTGGAGAGGATGCCTCCGCCCTTCCCAAAATACCTGACGGAGGCCAGCGGCAGAACTTTCTCCTGCCCCCTGGGGCTTCCACGTTCCCCAGTGCCCCATCCTGCTCCTTGGGGCCCTACCCCCACCCTCCTGGCCCCCAGACTCGGCATCATCATCCACCACCCCACCACCATCTCCACCACCTCCATCACCATCCACACCAAGGACATGGCCTCCATAATCATCACCACCATCTCCAGCTTGACCAGGTATTCCCACACATGGGGGTCAATCTTGTAAGGGCATGAAGGAAGACCATGGAAAGGGTTTAAGGAGCGATAAACAGAGGTAAAGAGGAGTGATGAGGCTAAGAAATGAAAGGCGGAGCTTCTGAGGTGAGAAAGGGTAGGTGGTGATCACTTAGACTAAGCACAGAGATTTTCACTTAGGTAAAGCTGTTTTTGCTAGTCGTGTGAGTTGGGTGGAGGTTCGTTTGGCTGGGCAGGCCTGTTCATCTGATGAAACGTGTCACTCACAACTACCAGAATCCACTGTTCTGCTTGTGCCTGCTATTACAATCCAAATTCAAGTGTCCAATGGCAGTCTAATGTTTACGGAAAAAACTGTTAAGGATTGTGCAGAGAAGTAAAGGCAGGTTGTGGCTCTGTTCTTGGCAGACTAGGGGGTAAACTTGAGGCCTCTGGATGGATTTGGTTTGAGGCAGCGTTCAGCATGTGAGATGGCATTTTAATCTGCATGTAATGGGTGGGGCAGGAAGACCTTCCTGGATTATATCAGCTATTATTGCTGTTCCTAATCCTCCTCAGTGTCACAGCCACTTTGTCAGATTACCATGAGCGTTTATGACCGCTTGGGGCAAAGCGTGCACCCCCCACACACACTTCTCCACCAAAGTGAAACTACAGCTGTCTACCAGACAAACAGAATGAAGTGTTGGTAATGAGTGTCCAAATGCCTGAATCAGAGAGTCATACTGAAATTAGAATTTGGATCTTAGAGTTATGTTGGCTCTTGAATCCCAGACATCAGTCATGTGTGTCTCGAAACCAAAACATCAGAGTCGTGTGTGCCCCAAAATCCAAATAACAGAGTCGCGTGCGTCCCCAAACCCGAATGTCACAGCCATGTGTATCCCAAAATCTGAGTAACAGATTTGTGTGTGTCATCAAACTCGAATATCAGTCAAGTGTGTCCCCAAACCCGAATATCAGAGTTGCGTGAGTCCCAACACCTGAATATCAGAGTCTCGTGTGTCAACAAACCTGCATATCAATCGCATGTGTCCCCAAACCCTAATATCAGTCGTGTTTGGACCGGAAAATCAGAGGCATGTTAGTACCAAAACCTGCATTACAGAGTTTTTTGGTCCTAAAACCCAAATATCAGACTCATGTTGGTGCCAATACCTGAATATCAGAGGCGTGTTGGTCTGGAAATCCAAATATCAGAGTTGTGTGTGTCCTGAAACTTAAATCTCGAGGTCATGTGTGTCCCGAAACTCTAATCCTGGAGTCGTGTGTGTCCCGAAATCTGACTCTCTGTGTTGTGTGTCCCAACATGTTTTGGATTTTAAAAAATTATATTTTTTCAGTCATGGGTCATCCATCCATCCGTCCGTCCATCCATCCATCCATCATGGACAAGTTTGCAGAATACGGGGCCTATAAATATTGAAAAATCTCTCTCTTTCTTTCTCTTTCACTCTCCCTCCCCCAATCTGTTGCTCCCGCCCCATCCCGCCAGGGCGGTGTGGACCAGCGCTTCTCTGACGAGCAGCTGGTCAGCCTGTCGGTGCGCGAGCTGAACCGGCACTTGCGGGGCGTCAGCAAGGACGAGGTGGCGCGGCTGAAGCAGAAGCGGCGCACGCTGAAGAACCGCGGCTACGCCCAGTCCTGCCGCTACAAGCGGCTGCAGCACCGGCACGCGCTCGAGTCCGAGAAGCACGTGCTGACCCAGCAGGTGGCTGCAGGGCTGCCGACGCGACAGGCGCAGCTATAGGAACACGGCTAAACGAGCATATAGCGGCACTGAGAGGCTGAAACACTGAGAAGTTGCGCTAACTGGGACTTCAGCGTCACTGACAGACAGAGGCACTGACACCCGTAATCAATACTACCATAACACTGTTAGGCAGACTACAGCAACACTATTTGAAGACGGAAATTGTTTGATTCAATAAATAGAATTTTTTTCCCCACAATGTCTAAGATAAAAATAACAATAAGTGAAACATAATAGCTTTTCTCCCTCTGCCCACCTCCCCCCTGCCCCCCCCTCCACAGCTGGAGCAGCTGCAGTGTGAGCTCTCCCGGGTGCTGAAGGAGAGGGATGCCTACAAGACCCGTTACGAGAAACTCATTAGCATGGGGGAGGCCCCGCCCACTCTGGCTGACCGCCCCCCGTCGCCACCCAACTACTTCCTGTGATGGGCGTTAGTGCTGCTTCGAGGAAGAGGAAGGCGCCATTAAGCTGATTCCAAATAATCGGCACCGAATTACGGTGACCCCCCCCCCCCCCCACCCCTTCTCCACTCCTGAGTGGGAATAGCGATGCGTTCTGAAAGGCAGATGTCGACCACCGATTCTTAAATCTGCACGGGGAATTCATATTACCTCAGAGGTGAAACGGCTGAAGTATCGGCTTATCATCCCCCGTAGACTGTATCTGATCGGAATCATACCTGAATGTCATGCAAAGATTTACCTCACCGAAGAAATCAGTCGATAGTACTGACTCTGAGTGTAAAGACGATCCCGTATCTCTCGCAATACCGGGACGAAAAAGAGCTATGATCAGCAAGCTCGGGCTAGTCCTGCGACCTTTGTGGTCCAGGAAGTCAAAGGTAACACTGATAGGGTGACAGTGGTCCCCGAGTGACCTCCGAAGCACTCTAGATGAATGAAGTCTGGGCATGAAAATGAATAACGTGGGATGGGACTGGGCAGGTTCGGGGCAGATGAGTAACTTATGAGTTATGAGTACATAGATATGCATCGTCATAAAGGTTATTGTAGAAGTAATAAGCTCAGAAAATAAGACAATGCAAACGACATGCATGTGAAGTTACTAGTGAGTTGTGTTATTACTTATCGGAAAACAAGTCAAACGATGGAATCCCACCACTATTGTAGCCAAACGGCCGCCAATGGTCTTAACTCTATGTATCGAATTAGTGGTTTTTGTCCTGTGGGTGGATTATGCGGAAACATTCACAGCTTTTTTTTGCACTACAAAGTATCCTAATGTTGCTAATCAGTCCGTATCTGAGTAATTTTCAGAATTATTTTTAAAGCTTTATATGAAGCTCACATCAAACTTACTCCCTCTTTTGCTGTATTATATTAAGGCAAATTTTTAAAAAAGGCAAGTGAAAGGAAAGGAAAATAAGAACAATGTATCCAGTGAAATCAATATAGCACAATATCTTGTAAAAATTATTTTTCTTGTGTTTCGAATAGCGTGTAAATATGACTGGAAGTCAGCCAACTTTCAGCTTGGCCATTTTAAAAAGAAACCATTGTTTTTTTAAAACTCTGGCATTGTGATCCAATGAGAGCTGCGTTTCAAAGTAAGGCAAGAACTTCAGAGACCAGCTGAACACCGCTGATTTAAATATGATGGCCATTCAGCCAAGAATCCCAGCCAATCAGGGGCTGGGCTGCGCTGACAGAAGCACTGGAGAAGAGGAGAATCAGGAAGCATCTGCCTGCTTTAGCTGGACAAACTCATTAGCTAATTACAACCTTAAAAGCTACTTTTTAACCTTTGACCTTTGCAGGGATTCCCTGACTTTTTATAGTGTGACGGGCTCTTTTTTGTGGAAGACCTGGATAAATGTTTTTTTTTTTTTTTAAAAAAAGCTTACCAAAGACTACCTCACTGCCGGCCAGCAGAGATCATAACGGCCTGGCCCTCCCTCTGACTGAAACGTCAGTGCTTCTGGTGAGGCGCACGTCAGTCTTCGAAAGCACATGGGGGATGGTGCTGGGAATGCAGTGGTGCCGATGCGCCCTCCGCACCACCGGCCTCAACCCACCCACCCACTGACGTGTCATTATTTCAGCCCAATTTTGTCAAGGAAGAAATGTCTGTTTTTTCTGTTTGTCCGTGTATTATTTCTTTCTTTCTTTCTTTCTTTCTTTGTATATTATGTAATGATATGTCTACTATGAATCCATTCGTGTTTATGCTTGGTTCCGCCTATCATTTCATTGGTTGTGTTTTCGCGTCCATCCATCGCAGCGGGACTCCGGCCCTCCGTCGTTACTGTCGATTGTGATGTCCGTAGCTTTTTTTTTTTCTGCTCAAATAAAGAGAATTATTTTTCAGATTAAAACGTGGAATTGGTGTCATCCAGAATTTATTAATTCTATGCTTTTTTTGGTAGCTAATAAGTTGGGGGGAGGGGGGGCGCATGGTGCTGCAATAGCACTATGGCCTCAAACTTCTGGGACCAGGGTTCGAGTCTCTGCCAGGCTTCCATGTTTGTGGAGCTTGCATGTTCTGCCTGTGGGCTCCAGATACTCCACTTTCCCCCCACAGCCCAAAATCATGTGGCACTGCTGGGGGTTTTGGGCCCCAAGAAAGCATTTCATATTGGCCCCCCAACCCAGACCAATCCAATAATGTTCCATTTTTTAAGGGCCCCTACTGTTACTTTTACCTTTGGAAACTTCCCCCATTTTGTCAAGTGTCCCTGAACACCCCCCACACACTTTAGGAAGTGCAATGACATTTAGCTGGACGACCGCCCCCCTCCCCCCAGAGGGCTGCCACCACCTTCATTGTTCATGAAGGGCTGGCGACCATTAATTCAGCTGATAGCTGGACGGCCCTCAGTTCACTTCAGCTGAAAGGCACCAACACTGAGAAATAAATGTTTTCGCCAGAGATATTTACGCCATAATTACATGACCAATGACACTGAGCCGCAGAGATTCCCACATGTGACATTAGAAGCAGATGGAAGCACCGCGACTGCGTCACACTTCCAGTTTCATGTTTTAAGAGCTTTCGGGGGAACTCAGTGCGATGCTTATGGCACAGGGGTTTAGGAGAGCGCAATAAGACTGTGCAAGACATATAAATGATAGATAAATAAAATACTAGTATTTACGATGCAAATGCTTTCTTACCCATAATGCCTGAAATCCAGACACATATGGCGCCCTGGGGGGGAGGGGGGGGCACCTGCCCTTTTTGTCCAAACTATTTAAAGAGCCTCCTTTTAAAGGTACAGAGTGCCTTTAATGTATGTGTCAAAGGCTTTGAACACGTGCCCCTCAAAAAAAGTCACTGCATGGCACTGCTTAAGGCTTTAAATAACCGAGCTCTCTCTCTCTCTCTTTATATGTATTATAATGATTTACAAAGTGTTATAACCTAATTACCTGCTTATAAACCATTCATAATCCCTTTATAAGATTTATATGTAGTTCATTGGCACCAACGGTGTTAATAAGAGGGATAAATAAAATGAATATCCACCCACTGACTATGTTTATCCAGTACAGAATCACAGTGAGTTTACAGCAGTGGTTCCCAACCTGTTTTGGCCTGTGACCCCATTTTGACATCACAAATTTCTGGCGACCCCATAGAAACTAGAATTAGTTTTTGATCATGTTTGTTATACCCTGTTGCAAATACGGAGCTGCCAGGTAAATGCACAAAGTCACATTTTATTTTCCCTGATCACATGTACAGTTAGGCCAGCTTGTCTTTACAAGGCTGAAGGTCATCGCGATCATTTTATTTGAACTCATTTATATTTATTGATATAAAAGAATACAGTTGTTTAAGATTGTATGTAGAGCTGGGCGTTATGGCCTAAAAATAGAATCTTTTTTTTTTTTTACTTTACAGTTAAATCCAATTTGACAAGCCAAAAAAGATGCCTGTAAGTGAGATGGCAGACCACGCCACTATAAACACTTTTAGAAACTTGTAAAAACTTTTAGCATGTTAATGAATCCCGGTTTTTCCACATTATGTACGGGCACCTTGTCTTTTGCAGTATACATCGCGTCAGCGTTCGCCATCGCCTTCCACCGTGCCCCATTCATATCATATGGCACACAGTCAGAAAACGTGTCAGGGACGGTTGCTTGCTTAACTTTGTTCGTTGTGCTGGTCCTGCGGCTATTTTCATTTCGCTGGGAGCGGCACTTCTCCCACTCCGCTGCGTGCCTCTGCTTTAGGTGCTGGAATAAATTTGTCGTGCTGCTTCCTTTGGTTGCAACTGTTTTTAAACAGACTTTGCAACGAGTACTTGTTTGGTCTGTGTCCGACGGCGCGAAACCGAACCAATTCCATATTAGAGATGTAGCAACAGCTTCCCCCATGTCGTTGCCATGTTGTTTGTGAATCTGCTACAGTGCTTGGGCGCGCGCGCAAATTTACCTGTAAAGAATAGTGCGTCGCATTAGTTCCGCTTTTGCCGATCGCGTGTAAGATAAGTAATAAAATCGATTTTCCTAAAAGCACGTCGTCCTGAACTGTAAATTCGAATTAATCTATAAAATCGATGTATCGCCCAACTCTAATTGTATGTGGTGTTTTAATCATAATTTTTAAAAGTTTATTTTTTATCAGTAATTTTTTAATGAATTACTAGACATTTCAAGGGACCCCATTTGAATTCCTGGCGACCCCAAGGTTGAAAAGCACTGGTTTACAGCCTAACCCAGGAAGCACAGAGAATTAGGCAGGGGATGCCCCGTGTACATAAAGTTTCAGAGACACAGCATTAGTTCAGATATAGGGTGAGGCTTTGACATCCATCCAATGTAAACACTTCTGAATCTCTGTCAGAGCCGGGATTGGATTGAAACATATCTTGTCCTCTCCTTTTTGCAGGCTCTCTGTGGCTCTGGTCCAGATCATAGCCCCCCCCGAGCATCCCACCCATCTCCATCGGAGACAGAACCTTTATATCTGCAGCCCCCTCACCCCCCAGCCTCAAGCTCTCTACAATATGAATGCTGCCACATCCCTGTGAAACGGCCTTTGATTCAAAACGCTCATAGCTTGTTGTTACGTAACACTGCTAGCAGTGGTATTATACTTTTGATTTTTTATTTAATGTATTTATTTATGTTATTTTGAATTTTCGTTTGAAATCCTATTCAGTTTTAGTTATTTTTCAGTGTGGTTTTATTCATTTTTATTATTTGTCGATTTATACATACAGTTCTATTTTGTTTTTATATATTTTAACTTCAGTCAAAGGCAGAGATGGACTGAAGGTTGTAGAGCTATTTTATGTGTCTAATCTTTAGAGAATCCTGCATAAATTAACATTTATGTACCAATGCTCTCAAAAGGTGCAAAATGTGCTCCAGGAATTAAAAAGAAATAGATCACTATTAAAAAGCACTAATGCAAAGATAGTGATTTCTTTTTTTATTATTATTTCAGTTAGTTTTAGAAACAGCATTTGTAGTTTTCTTTTTTTAATTTTATTTTCGTATCTTTTTATTCGGTTTGCAGAAATGTTTTCTTACCGATTTAGTTTTCGTTAACGATAATAACCAACTCGCAATGCTTTCTTCTGCCCTCAGATGTTAGGCTCAGTCCATTACAGGACTGTGTCAATGTCCCAGGCAGCCCATTGGTGTCACGATGGTCTTGGTGCTTTGTGGATTATGTCAGAGAAGTGGGTAAGAATTATTGCAAGCAATCTATTCTCATAATAGTGAATTATTGTATGAAAAGTAAG
The DNA here is from genome assembly GCA_015163995.2 of Mormyrus lacerda. Classification (NCBI taxonomy): domain Eukaryota; kingdom Metazoa; phylum Chordata; class Actinopteri; order Osteoglossiformes; family Mormyridae; genus Mormyrus; species Mormyrus lacerda. Next base: position 19,653,851 of record JAABNX020000090.1, on the reverse strand, counting down.
GCATCTTAGCATAAACAATGGAATGCATTCTGTGTGACTGTGCCCTGCGAAGGGTTGACGCCCCATCCTGGGTTGTTATCTGCCTTGTACCTGTAGGCTCTGGATAGGCAACAGACCTTTCTTTCTTTCTTTCTTTCTTTCTTTCTTTCTTTCTTTCTTTCTTTCTTTCTTTCTTTCTTTCTTTCTTTCTTTCTTTCTTTCTTTCTT
>JAABNX020000090.1:19630775-19641348 GCA_015163995.2 Mormyrus lacerda | reverse complement strand
CTGATAGGCAATACTGAGTAATTCTGATAGGCAATACTGAGTAATTCTGATAGGCAATACTGAGTAATACTGATAGGTTCTACACCCATAGATGTATGAAGAAATAATAAAAGGAATAAAGAAAGTTTCTAACTTGTGACATAAAAAACTAGTAATTACTCATTCCCTTGGTGAAAAAAAACGGAGGAAAGGTGGTTTTTGGAACGTAGGATTCAACTCCCCCCTTGTGGAGACCTGAAGTATTACAGCCCATATTCCACAATACCTGCCTTTGGTGGTCAAATGAAACAAGGAGAATCAGTGCCATTTTGGACGGCTGAACATTTCCCACCAAAGCTAATGAAAGAACAGTCACTGTCCCTCTCATCTTTGCAGCTCATGAGTTCCATATTCCGAAGGAATTTTCAGAAGGAAAAGGCTCAGGATCTGCTGGCTTGTTGTGGTTTGATTATATGAGCCTTCAAACAGATTGACTGCCAAGCTGTTTCACAGCACTGTACTGGACAGTCTTCATTTTAGCAGTTTGCGTGAAGAGTTGAACAACAAAAACCACTGTGCCATCACGCACACGCATAAACAACTACGTTATGTGAGTCACAGAGGCACTCTGCCAGGCTCAGGGTCAAAGGCTTCTCCTTTGAAGGTATGTTTCAGCTGACTGGTGTCCAGAACAGACACCTCCCTTTTTCCCCTGTCTAGCTGCACTCTGAGTCCCCTGTGGTTTGGATGTTGTGGTCTGAGGTTTCCATGGTGAAATCCAAGCTTTGTGCTTCCAATTCTTGCACAGCACCATCCAATAGGGCATTGTAAGATTTTTTTAAAAAGTGGGTGGGCATAAGAGGGGACATAACTCATACGGTTCATAGGACCCACCCTCATTGTTAGCCAATGATATGATTTGAATTGGTGAGTGACAGGGGTGGGCGCATCCTGGGGACCAATCAGCTTTGAAATAAGATCACCTGTGTAAACCCCTGGCATCCAATGTCCATCCCAAACCAGATACTCAATCTGTCCATGTTGTCAGGGCCGGGTTTTCTCCGTGTCTCAAACTGGATCTGAAATCATACAGGCCAATCGGCGCTTTGGGTGAATTTGGGCTCTCTGCCACTGTACATGTCTGTCTGTTCTTCAGGCTTTTATGGTTCGAATGCAGTGGCGCACTGTATGCGCGCACACAAACACACAAGCTTAAGCTTATATCTTAGGGAGGGAGCATCAGTGACTGTGATCAGAAGAGTGCTGGTTTGAGCACTGCACGTTAGCTGACCCTGCACTGCACGTTAGCTGACCCTGCACTGCACGTTAGCTGACCCTGCACTGCACGTTAGCTGACCCTGCACTGCATCTTAGCTAACCCTGCACTGTGACCCCTGAGCTATTGAGAGCAAGATGAGGAATAGAGAAGCATTCCAATGTACGTTTATGTATGAAGTGGCAAATAAAGCATGTTTGTTTATTTTATGTGGACATCTACATACAGTATCCAACATGCGTGATGACTGATGAAATGGGCAAATAATAGTGAAATTCCAGCATAATTTTTTGCTGTCAATAACATGCTGCAAGTAGGATACCAGTAAATCCATGTGTCTCATGTGATGTTTGCTTAGCTTCAAAAGGAAATGGTCTTCAAAGGGACACTTTGCAATTAGTTCAGCCAGAACGTTGCTGCATAACCTAATTAAAATCAAAGTGAAAACCATGCAGAGTCTGGCGTGTTTTTCTCCTCCCTGTCTTGTCAATGACAGCATGGTTCCACCAGGGGGAAGACTTTAGCATGTTTTCCAGATATCACCAGAATCTACAGCCAAAAGCAGTTTTGTGTTTACGGTCAGGCCAATTTGTAAAAGCAGACCATCCATTGACACGATAATCAGTCACAGACTCGGTTTAATGTTAGGTGACGTTTAACAGAACATTCATACAGAATAAGAAGGTTACCAGCTGGGGTGGAGGAGGGGTCTCATGGCAGTGGGGAGGTAAAATTCAGTAAAATTTACAGTCCCAAAGGTTGGAGACCACCATCCTAGAACATTCTGGGCATTTTCCAGGCTTTTAGCGGTGTTATTATATGATATTGATATGATGATGTCTGTTTGTTCGTTGTTTATGTCTATAGATGTGTCATAGTGTCATTCTTATAACAAGTGCTTGCCTGTGTATTTTTGTGAGCGTGTCAGAGCGTGTGTTTGGTCGCGTGTCACTGTGTGTGTTTGGGCACGTGTCAGAGCGCGTGTTTGGTCGCGTGTCACTGTGTGTGTTTGGGCACGTGTGGGAGCGTGTGTTTGGTCGCGTGTCACTGTGTGTGTTTCGGCACGTGTCACAGCGTGTGTTTGGTCGCGTGTCATCGTGTGTGTTTGGGCACGTGTCACAGTGTGTGTTTGGGCACATGTCAGAGCGCGTGTTTGGTCGCGTGTCACTGTGTGTGTTTCGGCACGTGTCACAGCGTGTGTTTGGCCTCGTGTCACTATGTGTGTTTGGGCACGTGTCAGAGCGCGTGTTTGGTCACGTGTAAGAGCGCGTGTTTGGTCACGTGTCACTGCGTGTGTTCGGGCATCTATCACTGCTGGTGGATGGCCAGACAATCCTATGTGACATAGGCGGCTGCCTAGGGTACCAAATTCTGCGGGGGCACCAAAATGCCAGCCAGTTCCACTATGCCTAGGACAGGGGGTACTAAGGGTGCCAAATCGGCTGGTTCTGGATCTGATTTTATCTGGGACGCAAACTCTATGCCTTTCAGAGCAGGCACTCAATCCCCCATCATAAACTAACTGCAGCGCTACTCCAAGTGTGCATGTATGCCAGAATTTGTGGGCTAACCCCAAAGGGCAAGAACAGGAAGGACATAGAAGGTAATTAGAATGCCAGCGGTTTGCTAGTGGGTGTGCAAGACTAGATCCACCGAGGAACTTTACATCTTTACTCATCATACAAAAGAATTCAGCCAATGTTTTACTCCATCACCTTGGGTGAGTCTTTGTATTACTGCAGGGTTTTCCTTCTGATGTAATATGTTATTTGTTTATGCAAAGTAACTGCAATTTTACATTAACTTTGTTTACACGGCTGAGTAGGGCAAAAAAGCACAATAACTGCTTCAATGGCAAATATGAGACACTACATAGACTCATTTTACATAGATTTGTGGAAAACCGGTCAGTGCTGACGATGAGGACATCAAACAAATGAGAAGCAACAAGACAAAGATGTGAACTCTAAGGGGCAGCGAGGCTTTTGCAGGAGAACGGCATAATTGAGATACTAAAACATGTGTATTCTGGGGGATGACAGCCCTGCAGCCATAAAATATATAATACATGTCTTAGAATTTAGTGTGGGAAGCGGCGGGGAAATGGAAAAACAGAGACATCTTGGGGAAAACCTGATTACCTCATGACCGAATGACAGGGTAACAAATTCTCCTGAAAAGTAATTCTTCTCCTGAACTAATCCCATGCATTTTTTTTCTCTTTTCACTCTTTTTTTTCACACTTTTTATTTGAATAACTAATATTTTATTTTAACTTTTTAGTTGCGAATGCAATGACATACGTAATTGAAATCAAAAGACTTTATTTAAAATATACTGTGTTCTGCCAAGAAGCACATATCGCTGCTGGTTCACAGGAATATAAGTTGATATGGGGTGCTTTATTGGGGGAGGGGGGTGGTATTTCCTGGGGGGTTCCGCCGGTGATTTAGTCATTTGTTTATGTCCTTTGATGTATGTAGGGTTTTCTTTGATCCGTCCACGGCTGGAAAGTCAGTACCAACGATTTTGTGATTGTTATCTCTGCTGAAGTCTGGCCTCACTTCACTCACAGCACTGTTTGAGGAGGAGACACGAGATCGGGCTTCCTGTTTAATGATCCAAGAGATAAGTGATACTGTATACAGATTCACTGCAGGCTGATGCTGGGGGAGGGGGGGGGGGCTTGTACGCCTGGGCTTAGAGAAATTTGCAGGGTCAAACATAACGTTTGAAAGTTTGCCCAGTGGGGAGTAAGACAGCTATATGCTCAGACAAAAAATAAGGGCACCGAAGCCCCTCGCCCCCTCCCAAACAGGGTCTAGAGTCATCTATGCCGCAAATGGCGTGACGGAGACGGAAACCTTCCCAGAATTTGTGTGCCCCTGTCTATGCTTGTCAGTGACGGGGGAGGGTGGTGGGTCCTGCTGTAATAATTTACGCTCCATGTTTCAGGGCTTGCTGTCCTGCTCCAGCACGGCCGGTCTCAAGGTATTCGGCGCTCACACACCGACGCACACTCTGACACCCGCACCCCTGTCGCGTAAGCTGTACACAAACTCTAATTTTAACATAATTACCTGTTTCTAATTAACAAAATACAGATAAGTAATACGAGGGTGATTTATGATCATGTCCCCTTTATAGGCCTATAGACACTAAAACAAAACAAAGCTGTTGTTCACTTGATATGTTTCCCCTCGTTCCAATAAATTAAAATAATTTGTTCATTTAAACACAGCCTTCTTATTTATGTATTTGGTTCTACATATTTTTAGAGGTTAAACTGAATACATTCATTTGACTGAGGTTATATCAAATATTTTGTGTGATCAGTCGCTTAAAATACTTTAAGTTGATTCAACATTTCCAAAATTTTTTTTTCCAGTGTATATGCAAACAGCCTAATGGTAATAACATCCCTGTGTGTATATGGCATCTTCACAGTGCAGGGGGAAAACAATCTACGTTTATTCTCTCTAATTTTAATTTTATGACTGCACAGTCACTTACCTGTAATCTGCAATCTGTTCATGAATGAGAAGGCTCATGATTGTTCGAATCGACATTCCCAGTTGCCCACTTGTCGGTAACGGGGAATGTTTGATGCGTGTGGGTGGGGTTGGAGGGGAGTGACAGAGTGGTGACAGGCATGACCTCGCTGCCCACCCCAGACACCCCCAGGCCCAGGCTCACAGTGCAGCCCCCAGGACCGGCCGTCTATGTTGGAGAAGTGGTCTCCTTACTGTGCCAGCTGGAGGGAAGCCCCACCACTGGCTGGAACTACACCTGGTTCCCACCCGCCACTCGGACCGCGATGACCCCCATCCCAGGTCACAGATCAACCGGGGGTCGGTACACCATTTTTGGCGTGCTGCCCTCAGACCAGGGAACATACCGATGCCAGGCAGAGAGAATTGGCCCGCCTCCGACAGCCATGCTTAGCGACAGCGTCACTCTGACGGTCATGGGTGAGTGGTCGATAAAGCACATGTTATACATCAGAACACTCTGGATCAAGGACACTGATCATCGGAGTCACCGGCCACACAGCCGGTGCCAGTCGTAGCCCATGTGGCACCTCAGGGAAGCTGCACTGCAGGCGCCCCCTGTCTGCGGCAAAGTGAAACGGGCTGGGCCTTAGGTGGCTCTGTCGCTCTGACGGTTGCCCAGCACAGCACATGGTAGACTGCAGCATCACATCCCCAATATTTTATTTTACTGTGTTGTGATCATTTTTTCGACTGTCTAACCTTTATTTTAAGTCTGTTTCACCATGTTGTTTAAATTCATTTTCCCCACGTTATTCTATACAAAATACAAAATACCTCATAACGAATGACAAAGAGAAAACGTGAAAGGGTTCTGAGTGCTTTCTGTATGAGATTCATTAAACAGTGCAGACAAATCTCCTGTGTGTAAACATACCTGCCCATAAATGTTATTATGATTTTATTTATTATCCATCCATTCATCCATCTGACAAACAGAAAGCTTGCACTTTTCTAATGGACATATATTTACAATATTTTCCCCTTTTTCTCCCCCATTCCTTCTTCTGCTACTACCTCTCTGTCCCCCCCCCAGCAGACTTGCCCCCAGGCACGCTGATGGTCTCGCCCGACAGCAGGAGACACTTCCAAGGCGACAGACTCTCTCTGCACTGCAGGTCCAGCTGCAGCAGTACCGCTGTGTGGACCCTGAAGCATCTGAATGAGAAGGCTATGGTGGAGACTGGCTGCTGTCCTGGGGGCAGCATGAGTAAGTGGGGTCGACACACCTGCCACTTCCCGAGCCTCAGTAGCTGGAATACCGGGCTGTATTGGTGCGAGTCTGGGGGCCAGCGGACGAAAGCCATTGACATCACGGTGGACGGTGAGTCAAGTGAGTCAGCCACCCAGACTGGCTACTCAATCATAATAGCTAAACAATGGCTGATCTAACCAGCTCTAAAATGAGCTGATTTCAGCACTGACAGTATGATGCTGGTGATTGGTATCCTTCAGTTCCTTAGTGTGTGCCCTGTGACCCACTGAATTTCAGCCAGGCTGTTCTCTGCTTAAGTAGATGCATTTTTCCAACATAAATGAAGAGAAAATTTCCAAAGCTTTCACGGTCCATGGGATACAGTATTTTTTTAAAAACGTAACTGATGTTCTTAATTGGATTACAAGAGGACTGAGTGAGTTTTGGCTCTATGACCTCATCTCAAAAACAGCAAAAAAATGGATTGGAGTCTTTGAAGCACGTTCTTTGGTTTGACTAGCTAATGAATTAAATAAATATTATTTGCCACACTTACAAGTCTCCTAGCATACCAAACATTTTGATCTGCTGAATATCTACTGGAATATAAAGATGTATTACAGATTACTGACATGTGGATGAAGGAGCAGACGAGTGACACTGTGTCTGTTTGTCTTTTGTTGCTCAGAAAGTCCTGTGATCATACAGGGCCCAACTCAGTCTGTATTGCATGGAGGGAATATCACCCTGCAGTGTCGATATAGAGGGTTTTCCCCAAAGAATATTACCTTTTACAAGGATGGCATGGAGATTGAGACCTGTGGAGATGGCGTAATGACAATGTGGGGTGTGACCAAGGAGGACGAGGGTTTCTACAGGTGTTCTGGGAAAGACACCGGGACGATAAGTGCTGAGACATGGGTCTCGGTGACAGGTGAGATACGGAGGGCGGCCGTGTTATTAAGAGAAACACCGCAGCTTCAAGGAGGAAAATGCTTAAAATCAAACCGCAAAATGGGCAAGGGTGGATTCACTTCTGGGGGGGCTCTGTGCTGACATGGCCAGAAAGGAGAGTTGAGCGATTTTTAGAACAAAAAGAGAAATGACAGAAAACATATAATGGCAGAAGATCAATTATCGGTTAATCAGTATGCATGGTTCTGGTGGTAACATTTGCCAATTGACGAGGCCGAGGTAGGTTTGGTATTGGCGGATCGATCGGCCACTGCTTCTGATTGGACCTCGACTATAGCTTGTGCACTAGTGCTCCCCGGGAAACAGGAGACCAAACCTTGTGCCAGACTACTCCCAGATGTTGGTTCTGGATGACCAAAATACCCTTACTTTTGACAGGAAGCTCTGTCCGTACAAGCAGGGAAGGGGTGACTGGCCCCGAACAGCCACTGACGGTGTTTAGCGTAGGTGAGGTCATTCTTCATTCACAAACACACAGCTTTACCTCAATGTGTTAAATGGCAGCCGCCAGAAGCCCGGCTTCTGAGAATGCACTCAGTTTTTGCTTCACTGTGGCTGAAGACCCACGTTTTGTCTGGCAGGAAGTTCCACTGCGGAAGAAATAATTTCTCAAGAGCCAAACCTGCACAGTAAAGGTAGAGCTCTCCCTCCTCCTTTGAAACCCTTGGATTTGCTCATTTATACACAGAATTATTTAGTTATTCAGTTCAATTTATTTTTGTATAGCACTATTAACAACACAGTTGCCCAAAGCACTTGAAAATGAAGTCTGTTATTAGTTCATTTATACTAAGTAGCTGGCCCTTCTCATGATCCTTTGAATTACTTCACTAATTTAGGAGTCCATTTTCATGGACCGCTGAACCCTTTTGAAGCATTTGAATGTGAAAGTTTCGGGCACCCAGCGTAATTTCTCAGTATAAATCAGCAATACTCCACTGGAGTATCGTTTATGCAGTTCCTGAAACTGATTGTCACGTATCCTGGCTGCCTTTAACAGACTGTAACAAGTTTGATCATTCAGATCACACCTTTCATTCACAGGAATCGCCACCAGCACTGTAGAGAACGAATCACTGAGCCCCGAACAAACGGGAAAGTCATCATCCGAAGGTACAGGTATTACATACTAATTACTGACGTGTACCTCCAAGCAGCATTTCATTCTCATTTCATTTTGTTTGATCTAATTTCATTTCATTTCAAGCTAGAAGTAACATGCTCATTTCCAAACCATTTATCCAGAACAATCATTTTTTAATGCGATAAAAGACGACTGTGGCCCCAAAGACGCTGGGATAGTCGTTTCCAATTTCTTATCTCAACATTTTCTTGTCATTTGAATGTGTCACGGGTCTCTGCAGCCATCTCTGCCTCAGAATTAGCTCTGTCAGGATCTCCAGCAGGTCCTCAGCTGTTGACGGTGATGATCTGCATTGTGGTATTCCTGATGCTTATCCCTGCTTTGGGAATCCTGGCCTACCGATGGTAAAGAATTTGCCGATAGTAAAGCATTTTTCTCCATCAGCATGCATCTGCTGCAGTCACTCTGACTGCGGTTTGCTGCGTCACTGTGGCATTTGTGTCCTGCAGCTCACACCTGGAGTTCCCACCAAGCAGCCGTTGTTCCATCGCGGACTCTGAAAGCCAGTATCCCGGACAGAACTCACCCCAACCAAAAGAGGACCCCTGGAGTATGACGTGGTTGGACATGATGACCCCGTTGAATAATCAGGATCACCACGGTAACTAACCGTTCAAGTGTGAGAGAGCTCACCGCCTCCTACAGGCGTTTCTGCTGCACCGTCTTCTAATGTCCTACTGCACTGTCCGCAGGATCCCAAGAGGAGACAGAGCCTCGAATGGACGACCCAGATGCCTCGCTGGCGTGATCTTCCACACGGCACCGGCTCAGTCAAACAGCTCCACCTCCACCCAAAGTAGCGGCCGACTGCTGAAGCTTATGATGCAGTATAACTGCTGGAGCCTCTGTAAATACGCATGAAGCAGTAATGTGTGGGTCAGTATGTTACTGACCATGTTCAATTGTAAGCTTCAAATAAAAGAATCTGCAAAATAAAAGTAATGTAAATATGCCACCCATAGTTATGATTGTCAGTTATATAAAGTTCTACTGGTTTATTTCTAATGTTTGGGAAAAAAAACTGTTAGGATGAATTATGCACGCCAGTTTTCGGAGATTTTTGATTTTTGCTTGTGTGAAACATCAGGGATTTTTACCCATAAAACACCTGGATGGTCTACAGGAGTGATGAAGATGAGCACCTACCTCAAAAGGGCTACCAAAATCTCTCCTTGGGTCTGACCCTGTAGCCATTTAACTACCCGCATGCCTTTTAATTACCTTTACCTTATAGTATTTATTTAATCGGTTTATTTTAACACCCATTTAAATGATGTTATCAGAAATGTATTTCATCTGAATATAAAATAAAAAGAAAAAAACTTGCTTATGTACAAAAACGGTAATTAAAAATAAACATATTTTAATATGATATAACTTTTTGGTGTTTGTGACTTTTATACTATTTTATTTAGCTGAAGGAAGTGTTTACCAGATTCATCTAATATCACGTGATTTGTGCAGCTGGTTGCTGAGATTAATTGCCTGTTTCAGGGCATTCTTTATCGGACAATTTCAAACTCCTTGCATTTAGCTCGAGTACTCTGATTGGCTAGCAGTCACACAGGGCAATTCGCATTTCAAAGAGAGCATGTCTATTGTGTGCTGCGTTATGGCGGATTAACCTTTGACAAGGCACACTCCTACTATTCTGAGAGATCTCAGTGTGGGAAAGTTCTGGAAAATGGAGTCTCAGCTTCACAGTCATTAAAAACCCGGAGGAGCAGAGTTGCTGTGGCTACTTTCTGTCCAGATGGTCCTTTAATGCGAGGCTGACGTTCACCACCCACGGCTCATTGAGAACACTGAGCAGCTATTGTAACTCACGGATAATGGCAAAGAAGAACCAGCGTGGGAAACTCAGACTTAATCCCTCCTCACAGGAAGGACATCTGGAATTCCTGCACCAGCGCTAAATAGCCAGAAGTGACAAAATTGAATTTTCAAATACATTTTCAAATGTTTTAAATTTAAGACTTAAAAGCTGTGGAAAAGGTGCACAATGTCTAGTGTCCCTCCTTAAAAAAATCATGACTTTTTTGATGTCAGATGCAACCATCGCAACATTCCACACAACATATAAGCATCTTTCTTGGCCTCTTGGGTTCTGATTTGGTTTGTTTAACCTACACAATGCGGTTCTAAGGTAAGCGGTCAGGTTGATCATTGCATTTACAAGCTTTTGCAAAGCTTTCAATGGATAAGAGACTCTGGAAGTGGGAAGAAATGACATAAATATTATTAATTTCACTGATCTATATACATTTTTAGACTTTGGAGGACAGTCTGGAGTTCCACGGTTGATTGTCATGTCAGCCCTACACGTGCCTATTGTGATGGCTAGAATGTTTCCCCCCAGCATCACTTATCATGCAACAGATCAGCTCTCTTTACAAAGTGACCGCTTTCTCACATCCACACAGAGCTCTGAGAGCCCCCCCCCCCCCTCCATC
>JAABNX020000090.1:19598499-19612837 GCA_015163995.2 Mormyrus lacerda | reverse complement strand
CCTCCATCTGCTCCCCCGAGACACCCCCCATTGCCCACCAGCAGGCAGGACCTGAATGGGCGTGTGGCAGATGCTGAACTCACCTATTGGCTGCTCAGTGTGGGAAACTCCAGCAAGCCTGAGCCCCACACATTCGCATGGAGATTTGGGGGTATAAATAGGAGCCCTGAAGAGGTCGGATTCACTCCTCTCAGGGGTCCCTGCACCGCAGTCTTGACGTCTACAGTCCCAGCAGCAATGACATATTCTAAGGAGCACCTCACGGTGGCGAACAAGGTAACCTGAGTGCACGATCTTATAAAAATGATTTATAATCCAACAGCTCCACCTTTACCCTGCTACAGAGGACGGGTGTTAACATCTCTGCTCTTTTCATCGAAGCTGAGGAAACAGCCAGCAGCCCGAATACCGGCAGGAGAAGGCCGACATCCTGGAGATGATGGTTCGCTTCCTGATACGGCATCTTCAGCGACGATCTGTGAGGAGACCGAGCTTCACGGTGGCTGTCAATGAAGGCTACCCCAGCTGTGTCCAGGAGGTTGAGAACTTTCTGCCACAGGATGAAAGAAACACAGAGGGGCAGAAAAACCAGCTAAGCCACCTCCAGTCTGCAGGCTTCATCTTACAACGGGCAGAATCAAGCTGTACTAAGTCAGATGGACTTTCCACCTTGCAGCACTCAGTGTAAAGAGAGAAATGTGTTAAACAGCGCCCCCTGGAGGCTTTTGTAAAGGGTCAGTCTCTCATCTATAAGGTTGAGCTGAAAATGTCAGCTTGGTTAGTAATTCTTTGCAAGAAATATTATCATTCTTCTGCAAGTGCATGAGATTTTAAATACTGATCTCAATATTAAATATCTTTCTGAGGAATTATGATGTGAATTCAGGAAACATATTTCCCATGGAAATAATACATGTCTTAGTCACACTTAAGTAAAACTCTTGAGTTTGAATGTGACGATATAAAAGGTCATGTTTTGACTGTGTTAGATCATTTCATCATTATGAAGAAATAGTCACCTTTTGCAAAGGTGTTTTTGTATTGTGGTAGAAAAATTATAAATGAACTTCTCTGATAAAAAGCCTGGACCTCTCAGTTTGGTGACTAAAGGAAATCTCTTTTATTCCAGCAATTTCAGCAAAGCGCTCTCATCACACTCTGGCACTCGGTACCAAGTCACCCCCCCCTGCACACAGAGCAACCAGTAGATAAACCATAACTCCAAGGACTTCTAAGTCCTGATTGGTCACAAAACATCAACAGACTAAGCTGAAACATAAGAATAGTATAATTAACATTAGTATGATTAATATCATTACTTATACATTTGCAATTGCATAACATTTATATATTGTCTACTGTGATTATTTTATAAAGCTATGATTCTCTGTGCACCAGTTGTGGCAGCTTCCAGTCTCTTCCTGCAGTTGGTTTCTCCCCCCCTTTGGTCCACTGTCTGTCTCTCCAAGGTCTGATCCCTCTTCATCTTTGTGTAATTGTATTACGCTTTCAGATATTTTTCATAACCTTTCTGTTCTTACAGAGAATTCTTACTTCAGTATGAGTTTGTCTTTTTACAAAGACATTTACTAACATTCGTTCCAAACTCTTCTGATTCCTTCCTTATGATCCTGAGACGGATGGCGTTTCGCAGCCTTTATTGCAGAAATCAGTGTTATCTAACCTACATCCAGCCATTCTCTGTACTGATTTTCGGGTATAAACTGTGCAGTGAGCTTAGAGACTGTGCTCAGAAATGCAGAATAAAAGAATGAAATGCCAGTTTAAGAGAGCCATGCAACATGGGGGAGGGGGGGGGACGTACAAGCCCCCACATACAGATCCCATGTGGGAATCAATAGTTCTGCCCACCACATCACCCAGCTCTCGTTTACTTACCTACAATTATACGCACACTATCAGCATAGAATGAATAGCAGGTACAAATGCAGATTCCAATTGATTTGGGGTTATTCATGATTTGGTAATATGCCAAATAGTGCAACTGTATATATGAGAGCCTTTGTAAATGATACATATCAAGGAATTGACATATTTCTTTTCATAGCTTAGATTTATTGCCATTCTGGTGAGATACTAACACAGATAAAGTGATACTTCCAGAGCCGGCTCTACCTATTCAGGAGCCCAAGGCAAAGAAAACCGATGATATTTCACTATTTCACTTCCTCCACAATGCAAGTAACTCAGGGGCTGTAAGTAACTGCTTATTCACTCTTACCTAGATCCGACCCTGGATCTCTTATGAAAACAGAAATTGATTTGATGTACAGTGCCAGGATATAAAATTTATCGAGTTGAAGTTATGGTGATCATGGTACTGGAAAAGAATAAACATTAGCCTTTAACCTTCCTATGGTGTTAGGGTTGGCACCGACCCGTCTAACATGACTCATGAGAGATAGGAACATAAAACTAACACAGGACAAACGTTAAAAAGGTTACACAGAGGCGATTACAATACACCATCAGACACGTACTTCGACATTTAGCACGAACGAACTGCAATAGTAAGCAGCCAGCCAAGCGTAAATCGTGCTACAGTGCATCTGCGGCTAATCCCGGTACTGTCATCGTTTGCTGAAGCGTGACGTCATTCACAAGTGTCGGAAGCAGCATTGGCAACGTCATCAGTGCGGGACGTTGACAGTGACATCGAATCGAGGCATTCGTTCTGTTGAAACGGGTGGAAACGCCGGTGAAGATCTTTGTTAATAACGAACAGCTGCTCGGTAAGTACCAGCTGCCGATATGCTGGTTTTCACTTTCTCTTTGCGTTGTTACTACTGAGGTACGCATCTTGCATCCTTCCAGGATATTTAATATGTAATCGATTAAATGTTAAATGAAGTAGTTAAAAAAAAACTTGTTTAATTTGATTTAATTGTTTCTAAATTAAATATTCCACTGTTTTGTTTCGAAGATCAATTATCTGTAAGTGTCATGTATTGCCACATATTATATTGCATGGCTGTGTATTTTGGCTGAGGTGTGCGGGATGGTCTAAAAGCGCGTTCGCGCGTGTTGGGTGTGTGCGCGCTTGCCATTGCCTGCAGTGAAAGATCGCGTGTTGTTTTTTTGACGTATCCGCTGTTTATCGCATTCCTAGATTTGGAGTCATTGTAGCTGATAGTGATGGTAAGTTTTTTTTTTTTTCCTTTAGTTCTGACTTAAGGGTATTTTTCATTCCTCTGACTGGTGTTTAAAGCGATAGCCCATACGCCTTATTTACTCTGCTAGTTATTTGCTCTAGATGGTTAATTACAGTTATTGGATGCTATTAAAGGCTCTAACTGGGCTTGTTCCCGTGGCCGTAGCATGGGCGAGTGAAGCTGAAATCCACTGCCCAGCAGGAGGAGGAGAAGAGAAAAGAAAAAGAGAAAAAGTTAAAGGTCTACTTGACTACCCGAGATGCCTGTTTCAACAAGGTGAACCCACCCACCACATAAGCCATTGCGTGCGACTCAGTAAATCTGGACCACCACTGCCAGCCACTTTCTGCGATATTTGGATTCCTGAGTAATGGCATTACTTTTGTTGATTTTTGCAAACGAAGTGACCTAATGGCTGAATTATAAAGCCCAACCTGGTTGCATCAACTTCCATTCTTAGAGGTTATCTGTTAACAAAAAAGGGACATAAACTTTCTGATTTATACGCAGGCTTGTGCAGTGTGAATATCTGTATTCCCTGCTTTGCACAACCTTTATGTGTTTTAGGAGATGCATGGTGATCTGCTTCAGTTGAATTACTTCTGGCTTGCTACTCTCCCTTTCCCCCTTTGACAGAGAAAGGAGGGCGTTTTAGATGAAGAGGCCCTGCAGTTATCCCAGCAGCTGCTAGCGTCGAACCCAGACTTTGCTACGTTATGGAACTACCGGAGAGAGATCCTGCTGCACCTGGAGACTGTGCGGTGAGGGTACACTACATTTCCCATGATGCACCAGTGCCTCCCATTTACCCCAGGAGATTTCCAGGCGTGGGAAAATCAGCTTGTATGTGTCCCGGGGCCAGGGTGAAGTCAAGTTACAAGCCAGTTTAATAAATTCAGTTTCTTTCTTTAATTTTTTTTCTCATAATTTTTTTTTTTTTTTTTGAACGCTATTACAAATTGGCCCTGATACTTTTCTTACTTGCCCGGCACCAGCTCGGAAGATGAAGTGCAACGACTGTACGAGGAAGAACTCTCCTTCCTGGAGACCTGCTTGAAGATGAACCCAAAGTCTTATGGCAGTTGGCACCACCGGGGTTGGGTCTCATCCCGCCTGCCCCGACCCGATTGGGCCAGGGAGCTGGGCCTCTGTGACCGCTACCTGTACCATGATGACAGGAACTGTAAGCGGCGGGGCAATGATGTGTGTGATGAGGTGGGGGGGTGGTAATTAAAATCTCCACGCGCTAATATGGAGATATCGGCTCTAAAGGTAGATTCAGCCTAAGGGTCAGTCGGTCTGTCTCTCTGGCCTGATTGTTTTTTTTGTGTACTTTTGGTAATTGTGTACGTGCTGTTCTTTCAAACCACCTCTTAACTTACTTACCACTGGGTGTGGAATGCAGTGATGGGATGAACATTCCTGAAATGCACTGGGGCAGCCAGTGTGCAAACTCCCTGCATGCTTTGTAGGCTGACCAGCGAACCCCTGATATAAAGCGCAGGCTCAGCTGTTCACAAGCCCCCACTGTCCTTTTTCACTGCCCCACTTCACGTTGGTTGAGTGCTTTCTTCACTGTTCACCTCCTCCCGCCCCACGTCCAGTTCACTGTTGGGACTATCGCCGCCTAGTGGTGAAGATGTCGGGCGTGCCCATCGAGCAGGAGCTGGAATTCACCGACCGCCTCATCGGCTCCAACTTCTCCAACTACTCGAGCTGGCATTACCGAAGCACGCTGCTCCCCCTGCTGGCCCCCGGCTCCGCGGCGTCGCCCTCCCCGCACAGGGAGTGCTCCTCCCCCACCTCCTCACCGCAGATGCACTCCCACCGCGTCTGCGAGGAGCGCCTCCTCAAAGGTGCATAAATAAATGTAAACGGTAGAGGCGGTAGTGGTTCGGCGATGCATTCTGGGATTGCTCCATGCCACGGCTCTGAATGGCTGTCTGTGCCCGGCAGAGTACGAGCTCGTGCAGAACGCCTTCTTCACCGACCCCAACGACCAGAGCGCCTGGTTCTATTACCGCTGGCTCCTGGGCCGAGGTGAGCCGGCTCGGTTGCTCGAGAGCGCCGCCCCGGTGGCCGCATTGCACTGTTGGTTCCTGGGGCGGTTCCTGAGCTCCCGACTTCCCCCATTAATGCACACCCTCCCCCTCTCCCCAGCGGAGCGTGAGGAGATGATCAGTTGCGTGTACGTCAGCCGCGAGGGGGAGAGAGTTGTCGTCGCATTCTCCCGCCCTGTCAACGTGAGTTACCCTTCCCCCCCTTCTCTCGTCTCTCCCGTCTGTGTCTCCATTTCTAAACTGCAGGTTCCCCCATTTCTGCTTCCTGTTCCCTCTACATCAGTTGCCCTCACCGCCCCCTTTGCATCTCTTGGTGTCACCCTCTCCCCCACAGGCTCTGAGTGTAGGGTTCTTGCTGGTGGTGGATGGCCAGCCCCTGCAGGTCGACTGGAGAAGTGCGCACTCCTGCCTCCGCCATAGTCCCGTCTGGGTATCCTTTCAGCCGGGGTCAGAGGTCAAGTGTGAAGGTCATCTTTCATTTTATATAGCTGCTGCTTTGCATTCCTACAGATTGGTAAATACATTTAAGTTCTTGATTTAAGGTCTTAAATAATCAGCGTTACTTTGGCAGTTGAGCCCTTGGATGAAATGCAGGTGTCCTATATGTTGTCTGGAAGGTGGCGGCTGTTTTCCCGCCACGAGACCATCTGATAAGGGCGAATTTCGAGACCGTCGGCATCCGAGCGCCGCCCGCGCATTCCTGACTGCCTGCCAACTTTTCATTTTATCCCCTGTGATCTTTTGCCTAAATGTTTTGTCTGCTGCCAGCATGGGGAGGGTCTGACGTGGTCCCCGTTTTAGCAGCGTTTTATTATTTTGGGATGTAGTGAATCCCTCGCTGTCGTTCTTTAACGGCGAGGCCCTCAGATCTGTGAGTTACCTCCGGGCACCATCAGTGACACCAGTAATGAACACAACCTGACCGTGACCTGGACCGAGAAGAGAACCCACAGAGACTGCGCTCTGTACTCCGGTAATGTTCAGCGTCTCTGTGCGCGTCTGTGTTTTGAGACATCCGCTGCTCCGTAAGCCCCTTTGGCGGGCTGCTTACAGCGCCTCTCCCTGGCCACAGGCCGCGCCGAAAGCTGGTGCAGGGACTCCGCCACTGACCTGGAGCTTTTCAGGTATGGGGTGAGATGATTGGGGGGGGGGGCTGCTGTTTACCGCTAATGCTAATCGATGCCATTATGCCTGCCCCCTTGCAGGAGTGAGCTGTCTGTGGAAAAGTCATCAGTGTTGCAGTCTGAGCTGCAGTCTTGCACTCAGTTGCTGGAACTGGAGCCGCAAAACAAGTGTGAGTCACTGTTAAGAGTCTGTCTGCCTGTTGGTGTGTCTGCATGTCTGTCTGCGTCCCTGCCTGTCTCTCCGCTTTGGCTGCTTGTCTGCCTGTCTGTCCATGTGTTTGTCTGTCTGCTTGTCTCTGTCTCCCTGTCTTGTCTGTCTGTCGGTTTGTCTGCCCGTCTGTCTGTTATCGGTCTATCATGTCCCAGTATACTCCACCTCCTGACTCCAGGGTGCCTCTTGACCATCATTCTCCTAATGAGAGCTCTGGACCCCCTGGCTTATGAGAAGGAGACCCTGGCTCACTTCCAGATTCTCAAGGTATTAACACACACACACACACACACACACACACACACAGGCCCCGCCCACCTCATGCTGCACTCAGTATTTACCGCTGCACGCGTTTGATCACACCACACCCTCCTCTCTGCTGTCGTCTGTCTGGCACACACCAGCGGAATCTTTCACCTAGTTTCTGTGGTAACACATGGGAGCAGTAACGCCTTGCGGTCAGGGCGGTGCCAAAACAAGCCCCTGGGGAGGATGAAGGGCGGCAGGGTTTGTGCTCTAGCAGATCAGGCCTGATTCTAGGGTTCTGTTTCCCTGCCATTTTATGGACTTCATACTGATTTGCTGATACAGCGAGCAGCTTTATCGCAATACAAAATGCGCGAGACTTTTAAAATACCTAATATAATACAGGGGTTGGGGCGGCCGACCGGTGCGGCGCAGGCTGTCCCTGTGATCGGAAGGTTGCAAGTTCCCATCCCAGGGTCGACAGGGTGAGCAAGGCCCTGAACTCCCCGCTGTTGCTGGGGTCATCTGATTCTGCTCTCTCACAAAAGTGCATCGGTTTCGGATAAAAGTGTCTCTTTCATCTCCCACTTGAAAGGCAACGACCCCGAGCGGAAACCCATCACATAGAGCTTATAGAAGCTTCTCGGATCAAGAAAGCACCGATGTCGACTTGAAAACGGTGCATTCGCATGCCGAGCAGCATCGGTGTTTGGGCTTGGCGTGCAGGGGCTCATTTTCTGTTCTCTTCTCTTTTCTGTGCTTGTGCGTAAGTGCAGAAACCACAGGCCGCCCCTACCGAACCTAGAATTAGCCCAGAGTTCACCACGGTCACGTCACTTCTAGGGGTTTTTTTTGCAGATATTCATTTTGACCAGTGAGGCTCTGTATGTACACACAGATGGTGCAGGAGGAAGTACACACACACACACACTCATGCTGACACACACACTCACACACACACACACTCATGCTGACACACACACACACACACACTCATGCTGACACACACACTCATGCTGACACACACACACACACACACACACACCAATTCGTCAGGGGATATTTACAGCCCCGTCTCTCTCCAGGATGTCGACTCGATGCGCAGCTCATATTACAGTGACCTTTGCAGCAAGTTCATGATAGAGAACACCATTCTCAAGATGGAATACGCCGAGGTCAGGGTCTTCAGCCTCTGTGATAAGGTCAGCCATCTTTGTTGGTATGTAGAGTGGGGGGGTGTATATGGTTTATTCCCCATTGCCCCCTCCCCCCCCCCCGTTTTTTACAGTAAACCTCACTCTCTGTCAGAGCCTGTCAACCCTGTGCCACCTGGACCAGCTGCTATTGGTCACCCACATCAACTTGTCATCCAATCAGCTGCTGAGGCTGCCTCCTCAGTTCGCCATGCTGCAGTGTCTCGAGGTACCCGACTTAATATGTCTCCCCGGATGTTTTGATGAGAGCTCGGTCACCCTCGCGATATTCCACGGCCTCCCTCCGCCTCTCTCAGGTCCTGCAAGCTGACGACAACGACATCGAAGACCTGGACGGATTGCGCCACTTACCCAGATTGGAAGAGGTGTCGCTGAGGAACAACCGTATCCTTTGACGCCACCCACCCCTCCCAAAATTGGCTACAGTCTGCTTTTAAGATCCAGTCACACGGTTCTCTTTGCCCAGCTTTTCTGTGGACTGATTTGTTCCATATAAATCGGGCTTTTGAAGTCGAAATCTTTAAAAAGTACTCGTTTGATGTGTCGTTGCTCTCCGATGAAAACGGTGTACGTGCTCTTTTCGAACGTTGTGACTTTTTTCTATAGATGGACTACATCTGATCTCTCATGTCAGACATCTGATTCGCCAATGAAAATATGTTTTACGTCCTCTCTCTCTAGTAGGGCTGCTCATATGGATTATTTCATATTGCCGTGAAGCACTCATTTGACAAATTAACATTGATAGACGGCTAGTTAACGAACATCATTGCTGATTGTGACTATAAAGTGAGATTAGTTTAGACACTGAGTGTATTCATCCCTGACAACGGTCCGCGTAAGTCCATTTAACACACAATACTGTTCACTGACGGCTGTGCAAAGATAAATTTGTGTTTGAGGTGATACGGGTATCTTATTTTATTTTAGGTTAATTTTGTAAAGTTGTTTTTGAGAAAATTTACTTTTTTCACATTCCTGAAATAATAGATTTTTGGAGATGCGTGTTTCGTTGGAGAGCAACAATATGCACTACAGTAATACATATTAATATATTAGTAATGTAGGCTCTCTGAGTTACGGGCAGCTTCCTTCACTCCAGCAGGTCTCTCTTGCCTTTCGGACCTGCGGCCACTGACCACGTGTCCCAAGCTGACCCGCCTCGATCTCCGCGGCAACCCCATCTCCCAGGCCACCAACATCCGGTCTGAACTGGCTGACATGTTGCCGTCGGCCACCGACCTTCTGCTCTGAGAGAGACAGAGGACACTGACCTTCACACTTAGACATGGGGGGGGGAGGGGGGGTTTAAATGTATATGTGCTGTGGCCTCGTCTGCTTGCCTGCTCTGTAAAGGTGGGGAATCCTCAGGCTTAATGATGACATCACCGGACCTGCTTGTAATCCCAGTGCAGAGCTGCATGCTTCCTCTTTGCAGAAAGGGGGCGCATCGCTTTCGTGTCTGTGTATGTTCCCCTTGACTTTCATGTAATGTGCAACATATGAACCACTGAGGTATTGCTGCCCTACCTGCCCCCATCTTGTGCAAGGAGTCTGAGGGTAGAGGGTGTGGGGGAGTCTGACGGAAGCCCGTTAATATTACATTGTATCAATAAACCAAATGTTTTATTACATCTTTGCCTCTTAGGTCATTGTTGGTGTTTGTTGTTTTTCACGACTTCGCACTGGCTGTAATTGTGGTGCCTGGCCAGCAGAGGGCAGCCAGGGGCTTGCTTTATCTTTTCTTTTTTTGCTTGCTTTTATCCGTTTTGATCTGTTGCAATATGCTGTGGCTCCACTCCTCTGCCACCCTTTCGCCTCTCGTTTGTCCTGTTTGTCTAATGCCATTGAGACTTTATTGAGCCTACCGGACAAGTTGCGGCTCACGCATTGTGTGCACGATTCTAGACCTAGATTTTGTTCTCAGTGTGACTGAGCCTAAAGACCAATGACAAAATGGTATTCTGATGTATCACTGGACTGTGTGTAAAGCAAAGTGGGGTGGGGTCATTTTATGTTGTTTTTTTTTTTTTCCCTCCACAACTGACATTGTCTGTAAAAGCCTGTGCAAAGGCCACGTAGCTTGGTTGCTATGTAAAGGTTACATCCTTTGATGTAATCCCAACTGTTTTGTCCCACTGGTGACATAGAAAGAAGGACAGTCACTCAACTTCAGAATGACATCACCTCCCAACGGTGCGTAATAGCTCACAATGCAAAGGGAGAAATTTATTTTCCAGTGTTTTTCCAGAACTGGGAAAAACAATAAAAGCAGATACCTGGAGACTAATGAAAAAATAAATGTCCCATTTTGGGAGTCGAGTCTATTCACCTTAATAAGCAATTGCTTGTTTAGAGCACTGGGTGTTTACAGCTACTGTATGTACGATCCATGTTTTAATTGAATAAATGAATATTTAAAATGATAAAAGTGAAACATTAGCTCTGATTCTCAGCTTTCGTGAGCATTCCAGTTGTTGTCTCACCACTTCTGTCATGGCTAAAAAAACTACATGTTTGATGTTCAGAGTCAGAATCAAAGTCCCTGTATTTGCCATGTGCAGAAACATACAAGTAATTTGTTCTGGTGGGAAAAAATGCACTAATATGCAGATACACAAAACTACAATAAAAATAAATACAGAGATAGAGATGGGGAATAATAAGATGTGCTATAAAGCAGACACGGCTTAAGGGTCATAGAGAAACACGTCTTAAATACAACCAAGGTAAAAATGATCACGCCTGCTCCCTTAATCCCATAGACTAAGTATCTCTGTGGGTGGCAGACTGAATCACATCTTATTGGAGGGGAAGGTAGTCTGTATGAGCCCAATAATTCATGTGCTGGGGGGGGGGTGTGCGTGAAACAAACAAACGATCAGCCCATTTCAGCATCAACCCAACAGAATACAGGAAAACAAAGCAGGTATCTGGTTTTGGGAAACTTATAGTAGCATGGATCTGGGTGCAAGAGGCGGTAATGGGACTCGATCTTATAAAATGTTTAAGGAACAAGAAAAACATACCAAGAGAGTGGTGTGTTTTATCTGTGCCGTTGGTTTTATTTTAGGACTGCATACCTTTTGCATATTATTACACGATTCACCCTTCATATTCACTGCGACTTATTGCTCCTCACTTAGATAAGAGATAAGACGTCGCTATTAAAGGGATTAAATAGAACCGTTGAATAGCAATCAAAACGCACAGAGAAATCCAGTAATATGAATAATAAAAGTTAGGTGTTAGTTCGATGGTTTCACGAGATCCAGTGATCACTGGTAACCAGGTGCTCCTAGTGTTTGGCAAATAACACAAGTGTCCTTGGAAGGCCTGCATGAAAACAGTAAGGAAGGAATGGTGTCCACAGGTGTGTCAGGGATGAGTGACGACACCTTAGACGCAGACAGGAACTGCCGAATTGTTGGATGAGAAGCAGCGGTAATGCCGCCAAACAGGCTAAAATGTTATGGATGTGTGGGTGGAGAACGGGGCTGCATAGGTGCACAGAAGCCCCAAGGGATAATTACACAGGCCTGTGTTGGGACAGGACAAGTGAGAACCCAGACATATGCCTGAAGTACAGTATGCACATATGACACACCATAAATTGTCGTCACTGACTGCAAAGTTGCTAAGCGTTCAAGTAGAAACAGTCAGCAATCATAATGATTAACCTCGTGAGTCACTGAAGAGATATGTGCCAGTTATCCATGCTGGATTCCAGCATATAGTTCCTTACGTACTCTGACTAACGGCGGATGGGGTATACGGGACGCCGTCCTGCGATTTCTGCGCATGGACGTACGAGAAAGAGGATCCAGCGGTGTTTGCTTATTCTTCCTGAGGAGTGATTTGGGCCTGGGGTGAACGCACAGAAGCTGCAGGATTCACCAGAAGTGAATATCATCAGGGAGGGTGAGAAGAGGCGGGCAGGAAGTGACACTACAGATGGAGCTTTTACTACGGTGCGAGAGTCAGACCCCCAGCGTGACACATGTTAAGCTATAACTGCCCCATTGTGACTGAGCTGTCACTGACCCATTGTTAGCAAATGGGGCAATTGTAGATCACTGTGAAAATCAAGAAATAATTATACCTTTCAGTCATAGGACGGTAGATCAACATGGAGGCCAAGCCTCCCCCAAAACACCCCCCCCACACCAAAATCACTCCAATAATGCACCATCACTTCCAAAGAGATTTCAGACA
Organism: Mormyrus lacerda; assembly: GCA_015163995.2. Classification (NCBI taxonomy): domain Eukaryota; kingdom Metazoa; phylum Chordata; class Actinopteri; order Osteoglossiformes; family Mormyridae; genus Mormyrus; species Mormyrus lacerda. The sequence continues at coordinate 19,600,594 of JAABNX020000090.1, read as the reverse complement.
GGAGTTTGGAGTCCTGTCAGAACAATCGGCATTAATATCAGAAATGATCGCATTTTCTTTAAAAGTAGACGGCTTATTCTGGATTTTGGGAGATTTCTCCATTTTGTTGAATACTCATCTCCAGCATACATTTATGTAATCTTACACCAGTAGAGCAATGATATGTTTCATTAAATAGTATTAACTGCCCATATGCTACTAAATAAATTGCATTGGGTTGATAAGAATTACATTTGTGTGGCTTCTGTCTTTTACTTGCCATTATTATGCTGCCCTTATGCAGGTACTGTCACTTGCTCAAGACCTCGTGAGCTTGCGGGTTTGAATTTGTTCCCTTTATTTCCTTTACCTGGTTCCCTTCTACTGTCTGCTGTCTTTTATTGCCTGCATTTGAGCTTTGATCTTTTCAATTGACAGGAATCTCCTCTGAGCTGTACACTCCCCCCCCTCTCAAACTCTCTCCATTTTTGGTACTGTAATAAATCTGATCAACTAGGGAGCTTCGAACAGTTCATCTTTTGGAATCTCCCCCCGAATTCTGCTAAGAATCATCCCTGTATCCAGTGCAAAGTTTGAAATTTAAACGCATGGTAACACGCACTTACTTTCGCAATAGCTACTTGCATATAAGGAATGGGGTGTAGCTATTTATAATTACAATTGAAGCACTCCTGTCAGGGAGTTTAAAAGTTTCTTTTGAGATGCAAAGACACAATGTGTGTGTGTGTGTGTGTGTGTGTGACAGAGAGAGAGAGAGAGAGAGAGAGGGAGAGAGAGGAAGGGAAAAGAGAGGACAGACTTTCTGATCTATCACTTTGACTTCTCTACCGTGTCACTAACCAGCTCCACGCCGCAGAGAATCCGAAAGACAACACAAAGTAAGACCTCCAATTATCATGTGTGATACAGTTTGTGACGAGTCACTGCATGAGCTTCTGAAAATATGCCAACAGTCGCAAGCGGACACTGGGGTGAAAGAACTGTGCGTAAAATAAATGAATCAGTTAGGTTTGTTTTTAATGACTCACAGTGAGTTATTAGCAGTATCGTATTAGTCATGTAGCATCTGTTGCTCTACTGCTTCTTTTGGCAATTTTCAGATTCCATTTAATTTGACCTTGTCACTCTTTCTAGTAAAAACACCGTTATTCTGCTAATTCACAGCTCAAGTAAGTAATGGCATATTTTTTTGGATGCTGAAATCAGGTAACAGACAAGTACGGAACTGAATTACTTTTCGGCTCAAAAGTAGAGAAATGCTGTGTTTGTTCTTAAAGAGTTAATTTTATGTTTCAATGCCAGCTAAGATCAGCCCTTTTTAGATTATTTGACTCAATTCAGTCATGCAGGACTTCAGCAGCAAACCCAAGCCAATCCAAAGGACTCTTAACAATCCTTTCAAGACACAGTGGGATCATTTTGAGCCCTGTGGCCAAGGTTGGCTCTAGCTGTAGACATGACAGGCTTAGGTGACCTAGGGCCATCAGATTCCCTGCGTTGTGGAGGAAGTGAAATTAAGCATAAATTTTCTTGGTAGGGGTACCTCCCAAATAAAGCTTTTCCTGGGTCCCCTGTCTGTAAAGCCAGGTAGAGCCAGCCCGGCCTGTGGAGCCTGGTGGAGCCAGCGCTGCCTGTAGATCCGAAGTTCAGCATGCTAAACTGCTACTGTAGCAGACTCTCATTCTATGGGTATGGCCATCCAACTAGACCAGGCAAAGTCCCAGAAATCATCTTCGCCCAGTCGTTATTGGACCGGACCAGTGATGAGCTTGAATTCTTTAACGCTATTCACATTGGTCAGATGCTCGGTTCTTTGCTCGAAAGTGCTTCTCACGCTTGGATTCTGGGGGCAGCGTGTGGCTCAGTGGGCTAAGCCTGCATGCCTGTAATCGCAAGGTCGCAGGTTCAGACCCAGCCCCAGCATGTCTGTGTGCTCCACAAAGAGCAAGTTGAGGGAGGTGTAATAAAGTTGTGATTATTATTATTAGTTATAATTAGAGGCAGCAAAAAGTAGTACAGTATATGTGAACCTGGAGCCTGCTGGTTGAAGTGAAGTGTTTGTTCATACAGTAGATGCTCAGGTAAATAGATCATT
>JAABNX020000090.1:19527633-19538413 GCA_015163995.2 Mormyrus lacerda | reverse complement strand
TAGTTGCAGTTATCACATGTTAATTATTGTAACTTCCTGTGTTCTTACCTACCATTGGCATTGTTGTTCCCGGTGTTCAGGTTTCCCCCAATTCTGGCAGAATAAATTTCCATGACTTTTCCAAAACTTTTCCCGTACCATAAGAATAATTTTCAAAACCCAGAAGTTTGTAAAACTAAAGTACAGTACATAGAACAGGATTTGTATAAGGTAAAAAACTATTGACTTCTGCTCATACATTTCCAGAACGAAGCGAGGAAAAAAAAATTAACAAGGCTACATTCCAAAACTTTTCCTTTCTAACCAAGCATTCCAAAACTTATCCAGGGCCTGGAAAGACTATTTCAAAATTCCAAAGCTTTTCCAGGTTTTCCATGACGGCGGGTACCCTGGGTGTTGCTCCCTGCCTTAATTTAGTTTTGACCTCTTGTGCTCCTTTTGTTTTGTGAGTTTTTTGAGCTTAATAAAGTCTTTCTTTCTTGGAGCTGCTATGTGGATCGCCATTCCCCATGGCACACCATGACGCTGATTGTGTTCATCGTGTGTTAATCATTCATGTGTCGGCCATGTGTTGAGTTATTTAATATACTGTTAAAAGTGAAGCATGCTGGACATGGGGGGGTGATTCAGACCCCATGGCATGAAGGCCTTAGAAAGCCCACCATTTAATTTAGTTTTAGTTTTAAGATGTATGTAAGCTGTCCATTTTCTTGGTTTGGGGCTTCACTTTCTGGGATGCGGACACTCTGCTGCTGTGCACTGAGTATACTCTGCAAATAAAAGCAATCTCATCTTCTGAGAAGAGTCTCAGGTATTTTATTGGTCCATCAAGCTGTGTTCAGAAAGGGAGAATGAAGTGGGGGATTTGGTCTTCCACATCAATAGGCTCAAGAAATGCGTTTCATGATATAAACAAATCAAGAGACTTTCAAAAAAATAAATAAAGTAGTCCTGATCTGCCTCTGTCTACCATGTCATGTTTCTGTTTGGCCAGCAGATGTCGCTGCTGGCCATCCAGCATCATCCTCTTGGTTACGTTTTCCCAGCTGCATTCTATCACTTGTGATTAGTCAAGTGGGGGATTGGACTTCCTGTACAACATCAGGTTTGAACGCACACACCCTCATCCGTGACAATGGGAGGGGGGTCTTTGCCATGATACTGATAGAGCTGGAAGGGAAGGACCAAGGCTGGTACTGGTGTGCTGTGTGAGTGGAGTCAGCAGGTTCTCCCCATGTTTCCCCCTGATGTCAAAATGCATGTGAAATTGCTGAATTGCTTTATGATGGATTTGAGGACTGGTTTGACTGCTTTACCCTCCTGGCTACCCTGCATCGTTCCATGCATCTACATGAATGACCTCAAAGCTAGCTGTTCCCTTCATGAGGATTTCTGGAGAACAGATAGATGTTCTGGATGGGAAAATTGATGATTTATGTTAAGAAATAGCTTCATTATGCTTGCTTTTGTATGCATTTCATGATGTGCATTCTGTGATTTGATTAGGACACTATGATTGGCTACCCATCCTGACGGTCACCGGCATGATGCCGATTGTATTGTTGGTTGTTGTGAGTGATCTCATCTCCTTACATCTGCACGGCTGGGTTGTTTTAGGCCTTTAGTGCAACCAAGATTGCAGGCAAGTGAAGTTCTATTTCCTTCAACTCGCACAGCTTGTTACCAGATAATGATAATCTTGTATTATAGTGGAAATCACATTTTCATAAGCAACATTAATGCTCTGTAATTGTGAGGGTGGCCAATATGGGGATTTATTATGGGGAACTATGTTCAGTGGGCAGTTTGTTCGTCATTCGTAGACAAGCGATCAACCTGATCAGAATGTGCATGGCTGTTCTTTTATAAAAATGAAGATTAATAAATGCTAAAGGGCTTGTTAATAAACAGCAACAGGCTTGTTATTAGTCAGCATCACATAGGTTTGCTTTGCTCACTTGAGATTATATTGGAGGCAATTTAGCCTTTTCAGTGGAATAAGTTTGAAACTTGTGAAAGATTTGTGGTTTGATTAGAGCTGTAATCGGGCCTTAAAAGTTAGGGGTGCTGTGTAGATTTCGCAAGCACCAAATTGCAATAACCTGTGACGTGGAGAAAATGTTCCGTCGTTTTCATGTTTACCCAGAAGATCGAAATTTTCTAAAGTTCCTTTGGTGGGAAAATGGGAATACAGAAAGTGAAATCAAGGAGTATCTCATGCACGTGCACATATTTGGGGCTGCATTATCTGCTGGATGTGCCAACTACGGCATGAAATATCTTGTCAGTAAACAGGACTACCCCTTGGCCGCAAGCTTCATTCGCAAAAGCCTTTATGTGGATGATGGGCTTATCAGTATTGATTCGGTTGAGGCAGCCAAACAGCTTATCAGTGAGGCACAAAATGTATGCGCTAAGGTTAACTACGTTTACTCAAATTTGTGTCTAATAACAAAGATGTCTTGGATGTTGTCCCTGACAGTCAATGTGCCAGTGCCGTAAGGGATGTAGATTTGAACTACAGTGAGTCTAATGCAGTGATTCTAATGCAGAATGTATTAGTGGAGTAAAGTGGAATGTACAAACAGATACGGTCACATTCAACGTTGTTGTTAATGAAAGAGTCTCCATACAACGTAGAATTCTGTCAGTAGTTGCAACTGTATATAACCCTTTGGGGTTTCTTTCTCCCTACATTTTGATCAGGAAAAGAGTGCTTACGAATATTCTCCAGTTTATAAGAAAATTACAGTGAATATTCAGTCCTGTTCAAGCAAATCTGTAATTTTGGTGGCAGTGTAACTGTTGCTAAGACGGTTATTTTATAATCACCTTTTGTTGGTTTGATTTAATGTTTATTTTATAGTTTTTTTCACGGTGCTTAGAAGAATAAAGATGGAATAAACTTGAATATCAGTCAGGTGTATGTTTTCTGTACCAAATGAAGAACTTTGGGATATATACAGGCTCCTGTAGGAATATTTAATATAAACCAGTAGGCGTGAATCCTCACAATGCACCAGCCGTCACCCCCACACAGGACGTGTTTATTTTCTGATCATTACATTCCTGGTTATTGCCCTGCATGTTTATATCTGTGCACATTATGTATCCTGCTGTTATATTTGATATTATCTTATTTTAGCCAGCACTCTGGAAAGGACACATTTTTCTTGGAGCTGGGAAGTTTATCGCGTCAACGCGTTGCATTCATTAAAAAGTCATAACGTGTTACAGTCGACCTTTCCATATTACAATCAGGAAAAAACCTCGTAAATACTTTCAGTTTTATTTGGTTTCCTTGGTCAGCAAACCGAGAAACAAGAAATGCAAGATATTAAGTGAGATGCTGCCTAAAACACGCTTGGTCTCCTCCAAACCACACTGTACAGATATTTTATGCATTTTGAGCATTATGACTTACTAAACTTCTTGTGTCTTGTCTGCGGATTTCGCAAAACTACTAAAAAATCTTTGGTCGTGTCAACTCATGCAGTATTTTGTTACCCAAATATGAGAACAGTATGAGCATAGATTTTAATAGAGACATATAATATTCCTTTCTGCTTGTAAACAGCGTAACAGTTTAGGTTGTGATGCTGCACGGAATTCCGGAATTCTGAGCTAAAATTAAACATGCAGTTAACCGTCCCACAGAGAAGTTCAAGTTACCTGGTTTAATTACATTGTTTTAAAAATACCATGCTTACAAAAAAATATCGTAATTTGCAATATTTAATTGTTTTATTTTTTCAAGGCTTGTACTTTACTATCTTAAGTTGTTATTAAGTGTACTTTGAGTATTTGTTAGATTTCTCTTTGTACATGCATTTGATTGATTAAGTCTATAGATCGATTAAATAGTGATGTACTGTACATGTATACTGTATGTGCATGTGGTATACGCCATTAATCTCCATAGGTGCGTAATAATAATAATAATAATAATAATAACCCAGTGGGCACAGCATATGTTTGTGGAAAATATGTACTAAATCCACATGGAATTTTTGATCCCACTATCAGTCTTTGCTCACTGAATGTCACGTGGAAAATAGGAATCAAGAATAACAATCGGAAATAGGAATAGGTATTACTTAATCATTTATTGATCTAATTTTAGATACAACCTTAGTTCAAACAGGAAAAACAGTATGATTTCATCGATTAACATTAAAGCATCTCACTATTGAAATTGTCCAGCGCGCATTCATCATTAGCCATAAAACCATGAAGCGAACTTAGTGTTTAGAAGTATTAACTCAGAATCTCACATGCATCTACTCTGTTTATTTAGACAGTTATAACTAGAATATTTACTACTGTAATTGCATATAGAGTCCTAATTGTAAATCTGCATGTATATGTAAAGACAGAATGCAGATAATCAGAGTGTAGCTCAACCTTTGCTTTTTCTGTTATAAACTGCTAAAGTAGGCGACATTATGATTTTGTACATTTTTCATATAGGACTCCTGGACAGATTTCAAACACTTTATATTTTATATTATATTAAATGTGAAATATAGTTGCAGCCAAGTGTTTATTGATGGTAGGTAGTGAATATTTAACTCTGCGGATCAGGCAGTCATGTTGTCTTTTTAAACCAGTCACTGAACATATCCACAATTATATTTTCTCCCAGTTGTTTAGAGTAATATTGTTTGCATCAGGACATTGGAGACAGAGAAAGCTGGTATATATAGACATGGTATATCAACTGAATTCTCATATTTTTATAAGTTGTGTAATTATGTAATTGTGTAATGTGCTTTAATAATTGGTATAAATGTGAAAGGAGCAGTAAATTATTCAGACTAGATCATTTAATCGATTTTCCCCTCCCCTACTCAAAATCAAACTACAGATAAATAAATGGTTCAAAATAAGTTTTAACTTTATTTATTTATTTTATTTTTTTTACTTTAGGGTTAAAGTGAAATCTGACAAGCCAAAAAAGATGCTTGTAAGTGAGATGGCAAACCTTGTTATTGTAAACACTTTCAGAAACTTGTAAAAACTTTTAGCATGTTTTTGGCCTAGAATTTTCTATAGAGCAAATACTAGCAAATAACCCTGCGTACTTCCAAGATCATGATTCAGTTGAGTTCTGTGTGAATGTTGATGGCATACCCCTCTTCAAGTCAACAAGCCATCAGTTTTGGGCAATACTGGTGACTTTCAGTATTTTCCGGCCTTTTTTGGTAGCAATCAATTTTTAGGAAATCAAAACCAAATGGTGTAGGTGATTTCCTTGAAGATTTTTTAGAAGAATACTGCAAATTAAAGGTATCAGGAAAGAGGGTGATGGGCAAAGTGTTGACTCTGTCAGTCAGATGCTTCATTTGTGATGCACCGGAAAGGTCAAATTTGAAATGCATTAAAGGACATACAGGTTAATCATTCATGTGAAAGATGAGTGGTGAAAAGTTCTTGGGACAGAAGAATCACATTACCTTAATGAAAATACAAGAAGAAAAAGAAATATTATGTACAATACACAGCTCATGTGAAAAGTGGTCTGTCTTCCATAGCAGAATGTGAATAACACAAACATGTGCTGGTACCTCTTTTACATGATGATGAACACTATTGAAAGGGTATTTGTTGATATTCTATTTTGTCCATTTTAGCAAATGTTCTATAATATGTAGGCAAGAAATGAGAAGTAGAAAATGCCATCATGTCTTGGTGTTTTATTACTAATTCTTGTCTAGAGAGCTTTGCCCAAGCTCATTGTCTTGCTAAAATGTGATTATGTGATGTAATGATCTAAAACAATAGCTTATAATCCATCTCCAAAATTCTATTTTTATTTTACTTTCTCCCCATAGCATGGTGAGAAAGGAATGGGCACGGGCTGCATGGATGGAGAACACTCGTGAAGAAGAGGGCGTTATTCCATTCAACTGGATCAAAGATACAAACATGTTTTGGCCAGTGGGAACCAATGTTAGAGTTTTACACAAGAAGTGTGCTGAGCCTGATGTAGATAAATGGAGAAAATTTAAGCTAATAAATATTAAACATTCCTCTGGTATGTGAAATTCATGTATGTCAAATCAATGAAATTCATTTATGTCAAGGCAATGAAGAAGATGTTGAAAAAGTTACTTCCTGCTTTTCAGACAATATAAAACGTGAAGAATATGATGTAACCACAGCGATTGAGAATAGTGATGAAGAGGTTCCAAAGAAACGCCAGCAGAGAAAAAAACTCAGAAGTGATTTTGTATATGACAGCGACATCATAAGTAATGGTATGTTACAACACAATTAGAAATGTTCAACCATGACTGCACAGCAAATGTGCCAGTGTTAAATTAACACTGTATGGTGTTTATTTGGGTCCACACCATTCAATGTTACCTTTAACACTTTACAGTGTGCAGTGAATGTTGTTTTTACAGTATTAATCTTTATTAATTCTAATAGTGTTCAATTTACAACCTACAGTGTTAAGACAATGTGTCTCCACCTCTTCCCAAATTGCAAGCCCATATGGGTGGCACACAAGTACAAAATGGGTGGCCCATATCAGCCCCATTTTAATGTACTCTCATTTAAACTCATTTGGGCATTCAGCTGCTGTGTTTTACTAACCCACCATAATAAGAAAGACTCAGACCAACATAGTCTTTTCTCTATTTATTCAACTTTTATTTCTCTTGATACCCACAGTACTGTGTTTATGTAAGTTGGAGGACATTGAAAAACTATTGTTGTAAATATATTAATTTAAGCACTAAAAAGGTTTTTTCAGTAATGTGTGAAAGAACCAGCCAAGCTCTCTTGAGCACTGTCTGTGGTATAAAAGTGATAGCTATCTTAATGGTTGAAGGAGTGTATTTCCACTAAAGCATACATAATGGGTGGTGGCCTTATTGCTTTTAGACCACAACTTGGGACAGAAGAACAAATCAAATCACTTTGCTCATTTAATATTCAGATTTTCATTAACCTTCAGTTTTAGAAACCCACCACGAATGAGGATGGTATGGCACAGATATTTGTCTTTACCACATGTTGTTGTTACTTGTTTTGGATTGGTGTATGCTGAATGATCTCAGTAATGTGTTTTAAGCCCCGTCTAGGTTTGGGTAACAGTATGGAATGGGAATCAGGGGAACACATGTGAACAAGGAGGGTAAATTTTTATAGATTTTCTGATTTTATTAATGTATGACAGACCCAGAGTAACAAACCTGATGCAAAAGCTATGGGAGTGATTGTAGCCAGAATAACAAACAAAAACCCAGCTACCGAACGTAACCCAAATCCTACTGAACTAGAAAAGCAAAGAACACAGTAACAACAAGTCCTACACCTTACTCCCTAACCAAATCACAGTATACAGAGTCTTTCAAACAAAACGCCAATCACTCCCTACGCACCAGACACACACACAGCACATACACAGAGCAAAGCGTCTGAGGGGCGCGCAAAGTCGTAAACAAAAACCCGGCGAAAGATCGAAAACCAGAAAGCAAACCAATCTGGGCAGAAGTACAGAGAAAGGGCAAAGCAAGTAGTCGTAATCGAGAAACCAGAACAGTCATACACAAGTAATCAATCACAGAAAGCAAGCCAACCAAAGACCAAAAATCGAGCAGAGCTCCTGAAGTTCCCTGTTGTCAAGCTTTTCAGCATCCCCGGGCAGAAGTAGTGAAGACGTTGCGACATCTTGTGGGCGGAGTTGAACGGGTAGGCGGAGCAAGGCTGAGCTGAGCTGACAACGAAAAGCAGCACGTAACACCTGGAAGAAATCTCAGTTGTAGCGTTACATGTATGTTGTATGGTATAGACAGCAAGTGTTTAGAGTTTTGATTTTTCCATAGCATTTTCCTCCCAGCTAGTGCCTTCTCTAGATACACCATAGAGTAGGGCTGGGCAATATCATATCGATATTATATCGCGCATGTGCAATAATTACTAGGGCTTCAGATGACAGGCTCAACATTTGGCCGTGCGCCAGCTATTCTGTGCTATACGGCCATTTATTTATGCCCATGATTTAAGCAGTTTAGTAGTATGGCTAAAATATTAATGAGTCTTTGTATCAGAGCATGTGAGCGGAGTGGAGCGCTGAGAATTTCCGCTCCTCACTCATGAGGCTGTTGGCTCCGACTGCTCCTCTGCTCTAATTCGCACTAAGCCGCTCCGCTCAACACCGCTCCTCACTCCACTAAAATTTCCTCCTGTCAAGTCAGTCAAATCGCTCCATGCTCATTCCAATTTAAAAGAGGGACAAATAATCTTTGGGTTCGGGGGTTTGATCTTTGATGAACAACAAGCCTAATCATAACATTCAGTAAACATTCCTAAAACAAAAATTCAGGGAACAAGCTCAAATCCTCCATCATAGTACCAGTGCCCAAAAAGTCAGCAGTGAAATGCCTGAACAATGATCGCCCACTTGCTTCGACATCCATAATCATGCATGCATGCTTCCCTCAGCTCCTGGGTGCTGGACTTTCTCACAAACAGACCACCGAGTGTCAAGATTGGAATAATAACCTCAAGGCCGGGTGTGAAGATTGACACTCTGTCACTGCTGGCTTTGGCAGTTTCCCCCCCTTTGAACCTGGTGACCCACACTTACCAACACGGCTCTCTGTACAGTTTAGCAGTAGAAAAATGCAGGCAGGAGGCCGCACAGCTGAACAGAGGGGCGTATGCAAGCTTTGCTGAAGGCGATGCAGCTTAAGATGGTTTTGTGGTAATAAAACACGCTGTTTTTAAGCCGTGTGTCTGTGTCATTCTCCTGAAGATGCCCTGATACCAGTGGATTGTTATTTGGTGACATACGAGCCCTGTAATCTAATATAAATGTTATGATCATTTAAGGCTAGAGTCTTAATTAAAGGAACAGAAATAACAGCAAACATGTCTGCCACTTATCTACAGAGCCTTGCTGAAGACTCGTATGAAAGATACAGAAACTGTACCGAAAATACCCAGCTAATTCGGGGTGTTTGTGGTTGATGCTGTGTGTGTGTGTGTGTGTGTGTGTGTGTGTCTGTGTGTGTGTGTATATTCATTCAATTCAATTCAATTTTATTTATATAGCGCTTTTAACAACAGTCATTGTCACAAAGCACCTTACATTCAACTGGCCAGAACCCCACCAAGCAAGCAGAGGAAAAACTCCCTCTGGCAGAAAGAAACCTTGAGAGGAACCTAGACTCGGAAGGGGACCCCATCCTCCTCTGGGCGACCAGGGAGCAGAAACTGCATTGCAACTATATGGCTATGAGGTACTCGATCATGCCCAGTGATGCTTTTTATGGTCTGCGTGTACTATTTTTAGTTTGGGGGCACAGAGACAATGTCAATATGGTGGTACTTAGGTGACGACACATGGTAACTTGCAGGCGGCCGGTTTAGGCTTTCTGCCTGCGGCCTGGCCTTAGGTCCGGCTTGTCAAAGGCCGCCTAAACCTGTACCTGCATAAAGGCTAGCAGCTAAGTTCATTGAAATACGGGCAGCACCCTCCCACGATATCATCCTGGCTCAAAAGACCAGGTTACCCCTTGAAAGTGGACCAGTTATCTACAAAACCTATGCTGTTTTCAGAGCACCACCTTGACAGCCAGCAGTTCAGCGACCAAAGCCTGCTTTAGGTCTCGGCGCCACGCCTAGCTGGGAGGGGGCCAGAGATGATTACTGCCTGGGACAGTCTTAGCTAGCTCACACACCTCTTTAAAGTTACTTTTTGTAACCTCAGACTGTATGAGCTTGACATCATTGGCGCCGACGTGGTCAACTATCTTGGAATATCTGCGTCTATTTCGGGTCAGCACCTTAAGATTGGCCCTGATGTCCGGCGCTCTGGCTCCCAGTAAACAATTTACCTCGACTGCTGGTGTCGCTAACGGTCTAGCTATTTTCACATGTCCTAGGATAGAATCACCTATCACCAGAGCACTTTCAACAGTCGTCTCAGTGGGTGTTTCACTGAGCGGGGAAAACGTGTTCGACACGTTGAGAGATGGAAAGTGAATCTTGGGAGTAACCTTCGCCGAAGCTCAGGCTTTATATATATATACAACCAACAAAGCAAATTCCTTGTATGTGTGAACATACTTGGCAATAAACTCTATTCTGATTCTGTGTGATCTCCTCCCTTCCCTCTCTGCCAGGCCGCCTCTTTAATGCACTGACACATTCAGAATGAGGACAGACAGTCAGTTTATTACAGATGAACAGAAACAGATACAGCTAAAGGCCACAATCGACACCCCAGACATGACTCCTCTCCTCTTCCTCCTCTTCATCGTTTTTATAGGGTTACCAGGTAAAGTTTGGAATTTTGTTCACTATCTCTTGAATGATATAAAGGAAAACTGATGATTATAATGATTTTCAGTTTATACGACAAATAATTAGTACTTCTTGTGTATTATACTTCTTTCTTACATTATACTTTTTGTTTGGAAAGTAACATGATAATTTTACATATAAAACTCTGCTATTGATCATAATTCAGAGTGTGAATTTACCATATTTGTTGCATGACATTCAGGTTTAATTCCTAAATTTAAATGCACTTTGATTACGGACTGCGGTCTGACTCCATTGGGTCATGTTTGTCAGTGTAAACATTCGCCTTACTATTTATTTCGGAATCCCTTTGACTGGTCCGGATATTTTCGCATGTTGTTTGTTGTCCATTGTATTCCTTTGTGAGTTCCACTTCTTTCCTTTAATGGAGGGTTCTCAGATCCTAGAACCACAGATTTTATGACATATACAGCATGTATAGGTGGCATCGGTGGTG